>OX465297.1:115729944-116269026 GCA_949987735.1 Leucophora obtusa
ATGGCTTACGCACCCATAACATTAACAACACTGAAGCTTTAATACGAAATTCTCTATACTATAACGTACACTTGACTGATTTCTTATATCTTGGTTGTATATCATAATCCTATTAACTTTAAAATTTCAGTGTTGTTAACTTTATTTTAAAATTACTAAATTAAAAGAAAATTTTTTTCATGTTTATTGCACTGTCATGATAAATCTGTATAAAAGTAATGGAAGATTTATCAAAATTATAAGATCTCCAGCAGACCTGGGGTTAATCATTACATTTTGTAATTAATTACACATGCAATTACACAATTACATGTAATTGTAATTGAAAAAAAAACTCATCTACAATTACATATTATTTGTAATTGCAATTCAAAAAAGAACAATTACAAGTAATTAAAAAAATTTTTTTATTTAAAAAAAATTATTTTTGTATATTATTAGCTATGGTCCTATATAATATGATAAAAAGTATAAGGTTAATATTTAGATATAATTGTATCAAACTATGTCCACTTTTATAACATTTTATATAATTTTATACAAAAAGATATAATTTGATATAATTGGATGAGGACAAAATTCGGATACAATTGTATCGAATTGCATAAAATTGTATCAAATTGTACCAAATTGTATACAATTGTATACAATTCGATACAATATGATACACTAAGACGTTCTCATTTTTCGGATATAATTATATCTAATTACGTAAAAGATTATATATAATTAAATATAACTTCATATGGCTCCATATCATTTTTTTTTACTTGGGAATCTACTACTATAAAATGAAATATATGTTCTTTGATTTTAAAGTTGTATAAAAATATATTGATTAACATTTAGTTTTAATGAATGGGGGAAATGTTTTTAGTTGATCTGTTATTTTAAGTAAATGAATGTTATTTTAGTTTGACTCAAGATCATAAATTAATATCACTTTCTGTTTAAATTATTTTCAAATCAAAGAAAGATGATACAATTTTTACAAGTAAATTACAAAGAATAAAAATTATTGAAACAATTCGATAAGACCAGCAAGGCTGAATGCGCATTTTCGGCTTTCGCTACAAAGCCATCCTCAGTGCCTTTCGCCTTTGAGTGGGTTAATATTTTGATATTCGTCTACTTATATGACTGTTGAAAGCAAATCGAATTTGTTATCAACAACTCAACTTAGACTAACATCAACGAAATTTAACAATGCTATTTTTATCCTTTTGTTATTATTACTCTTTTTTGCTTTGAACTTTAATTCTTAAGATATTTGTAGCGAAAGCCGAAAATGCGCATTCTGCCTTGCTGGTCTTATCAAATTGTTTCAATAATTTTTATTCTTTGTAATTTACTTGTAAAAATTGTATCATCTTTCTTTGATTTGAAAATAATTTAAACAGAAAGTGATATTAGTTTTAATTTTATTTATTACACAATTTATGATTTTTTAGCTGAATAATTTTACAATTTCATAAAATTTTAAATTGTGGGCGCTGTGGTGTAATGGGTATCGCGTTGGACTGTTACACATAAGGTTTGCGGGTTCGATCCCCAACCAAGACATCATCAATTTGTGAAAAATAATAATATGTGTGAGTTTTTTCTATCCCTCATACATCGCGGCATCCTCCTTCGGTATTCCCATACCACTAAACCCCACTGAAGTAAAATAATATAACAGGGCTATGAAATAAAAAGCTTCAACAAAGTTCGCCAACTCTTCATCAGATGGCGCGCAACAACTGTTCTAAAGATTCAATATCTCGCGCAATTACAGTGTTTCCATATTTAACGCCCTTCAACTTTCACCACCTTTCGCTTCTTCTCTATCCCCTTTCCAAAGAAAGCAACACGTGAATTAATAGAAAGAATTTCCTTAATGTCGCTTCTCTTCTAAAAAAAAGGGTGCTCATTTTATCAACTGACCCATATTTCCCCACAGGGTATTGTATTTCCTTTTACCCCAATTCTACCTGCAGAATAAAGAAGCCAAATAAAAAATATTTTATCCCTTGGAGGCAGAAATCTAAAACAAAATATCTTAAAAGTGAATAATAAAAGTGATTTTAAGTAAAAATTTTGTTGCTCAATTGTAAAATTACTGCTGTAGCAGTAGAAAAAGCACTACAATTGATGATCTAGATGTACTTCTTTTTAAACATAAATACTAACGATTTGTCAAAGGATGGGATATTCCCACTTCAACATTTTTTCAGTACTTTTTGAACGAGTACAAAGGAAAAAAAAATTAAATTAAAAGTTAAAAAAAATCTTCGCAAAAAATTATATTCTTTTTATTTCACAAAAGTTTTTTTATTGCCGCCACCGGGTATCGAACTTGCGACTTCACGATTGCTAGTCTAGCTCTCTACCGCTGAGCTATTCTTTGATATGAAAGTTGACTGGCATAAAAACACCACTTTGTTACTGCGAGATATTCTGCTTTATTCTCTTCAATAAAAGTACTTTTTGAACAAGTACAAGAGGTGCACTGCAATTCAGTATTGTTTTCAGTTCTTTTCCATCATTTTTATTTTATATATTTTTAGAAATTGAAAAATTAAACAAATATTGAATTTGAACAAATTAATTATTAATATTAAAAAATAAAAAAAAAATAAAAAATACAAAAAATAAAAAAAAAATATATTGGTCCCTCCAGGAATCGAACCCGCGATCATCTGGTTAGAAATATCAAATGATACCAAAATCACTTTTAGAGCAATTGTGCTTTAGAAGCAATACTTAAGTGATTTTTTGGATGTTGTTCAGAAGTAATTCCAAAGAAGCTGTAAAAATATACTAACAGATACTTTGGAAGCAATGAAGGAAGTTATTTTTTGAAGTTGTTCAGAACTACTTCTAAAAAGGCAGTAAAAATACACTAACGGATACTTGTGAAGCATAAAAAGAAGAAGTTTGTAAAGCATTACTAAAGTATAAGTATAAGTAATTTTTGTTAAAAAAAAACACTATTTCAGTACAAAAGCAGTCTGTGTAGTGAGAATTCAAAGTAAAAAATATCAGAATGTTGAACATTTGATTTCACATAAATTACTCGCAGCTCTGCTAAATGAATTGCATGATTCCAGCAGAAAGCACCTACTACTGGACTGTCGGAAACAAACCGTTTCATCACACTTGGCCCATTAGATGTGGTGTCGACAATGTTATTTTCCAAAGACAAATAAAACTCTTCTAGTCTTATTTCTACAATTCTTCTTATTTCATCAGCATTACATCTTCCTGATATATAAACCAACCCCAGGTTATAAAATAAATTATTTCCGTTTATATATATGTTCAAATATCTCTTTTGTAATATTCTTGTCCATTCATCTAAGATTATAGTAAATCTCCTATCGTTAGAAATATTGTTCGATATTTCTTTTATCATGATATCTTTTACATGATTGTAGTAATTTAATATAATGTTCTTTACATCGGTTTCACTTTTTTGCAAAGCCAGGTTTTTATTATAAAAACTTTCTCGAATAAACGAAAATCTAGTTATGGTGGGGATTGACTGCGGCTAATTTGGATACCATTTCAGAAAATGTTTGCCCTACCATAAAACCTTTAATGCCTATTCAGCTTACACTTTTTTCCTCGGGTACTTTGCTAATTTAAGCTGAAACGTTATTCTTGTTGTTGTTTTCTTCAAGAGAAGTTGCATGACCATCAATTTTTTTTTTTTGGGAACCGAATTTAGATGTCGGATAACCAAATTTAGATACCACCGTTAACCACACTGTGAGACAAATTGTAGGGGTCAGTGATCGGGAAGGGTTCAAACTACCGGGGAAAGTTATATCGGTAAAAAAGAAGTTATACGTGTCCCGGCGTTTCGCTGGGTAACCCCTAGGAATCGAGATATATCGATTTGACCTTTGGTGGTCTTTGGTCTGATTTTGCTCAAACAATTTTAAAAAAATTAAAAATTACAATTCCTTTAATCTGTTCATACAACGTTTTTCTATATACTCAACAGTTTTGCCGGTAAAAATAAATGTATGAAGAAAAAAATATTTTTTGCCTAAAATATTAAAAAAAAAGTAATAAACAAAAGGTTATTGATTTTTATGGTAGCGGTAACAAACATTTATTTTTACCGGCAAAACTGTTGAGTATATAGAAAAACGTTATATGAACCGATTAAAGGAATTGTAATTTTTAATTTTTTTAAAATTGTTTGAGCAAAATCGGACTAGTGGTTCTCGAGTTATGTCAAAAAAAAAGATATATCTCGATTCCTAGAGGTGACCCAGCGAAACGCCGGGACACGTATAACTTGTTTTGACCGATATAACATTTCCCGTTGGTTTCATCCCATCCCGATTTTGACTGTCGCATAGTGCCATTAGTCTTTTCTTTTCACGTTTATTAATGAAAACGTTACTTATAAAATTATTGACCCTTAATTTTATAAAGAAGTATTTTAAATTTAAAGTCGACTTTATTTTTAATCAAACGGTTTTGTTCATTTTGTGTATGAAAACCTTACAAAAATATATATATTTTCAAATATTTTGATTGTTTGAAAATAAATTAACCAATCAGAATGCCCCAAAATTAAACCAAGTCAAGGTATACTGCCACCCAATATTTTAACTAAAGTCGACTTTACCTAAATTATACATTTGAAAAATTTAGATAGTAAGGGCGATTATTTGTAAGAAACAAAGCTTTTTTTCATATTTCTTTTAAACATTTTTCCAATTTTTTAGGTTTTACTACTTAAATTTGAATAAGTTATGCGAAAAATCTTTATTAGTTGAAATGCTCCTAATTACTTGGCAAAGATTTTATTTGTGTGTCAAATAAATGTATTCCCTTTTAAAAGATTTTAACAATGACATTTTTGTTTTGGCATTTAAAATGTTTTTTATGACTAAAATGAAAAACTCTATTCGAAACAAAAACAATTTAAAAAAATTTAATATTTTTAAAATTTCCCGTTTTACCGGGAAAAATATATTATTTTCCCGGGAATTCCCGGCAAACTTTTCCCGTGATTTCCCGGGAATTCCCGCCCCAAACACTAATTGGTATTCATACAATGTGGAATGAACATTTTGGCATTGGAATTGTTGAGTGCATGGCAGCTGGTATTATAATGGTTGCTCACAAATCTGGCGGGCCTTTATTGGATATAATAGAAACTTCAGAGGGAAGTCAAAATGGATTTTTAGCTGCTGATGCAATAGAATATGCAAGCTGCATTTTGACTATAATTTTCAATTCGCAATGCTGCCAGGTTTTCTGTGGAACGATTTTCGGAAAAGGAGTTTGAAGCAAATTTTCTTCGTGCAATAATACCACTTTTTAACAAAAATTTAAAGAGTTTTAAATAAACATAAAACTCTCTGCAAAAGTTCGTTCTAAATTATCAGAAAAACGAAAGGCGAGAAAGATGACTAGATTACCTTCAGATAAGACTAAACTCGTGTACGAAGTAAAAAACCTACTCAAAGCAGAACAGAATAAAGTCATAGAATCCGAGCTAAGAAATTTAGGACCTACAAAGTCTACAGACTATTCACTGTGGAAGATGACGAAAAAGGTTAGACAATATGTAAAAATAAGCCACCCAATACGTAAGAGTGATAACAATTGGACTAAAACAATCTTGAAAAGGCTACCATTTTTGCTGAACACTTGAAAAATATGTTTACACCAATAAAAAATGAGCATACCCCAGAACACATTAAACAAACTTTAAATGAAAGTTTTCAACTGGACCTCCCGATCAAGAAATTCAGGCGAAATGAAGTGGCAAATGTCATCAACAAGCTCAAATTAAACAAATCCCCAGGTTACGACCTTATTACAGCAAAAACATTATAGGAGCTACCCAAAGAATGGTTAATATACATCACTAGTATATTTAATGCTTGTTTAATCAGAAACTTCTTCCCACCACAATGGAAAGTTGCTCAAATAAATATGATTCAAAAGCCAGGTAAATGCGCCCACAATAAAACCTCGTATCGTCCAGTAAGTCTACTCCCAATCCCATCTAAAGTTCTCGAAACCCTTTTTCTAAAAAGGCTAATGCCCATAATTGAATCAAATACACTCATTCCAAGTCACCAGTTTGGATTCAGAAAGAATCATGGTACAATTGAACAAGTGCACAGATTTGTTGAAACAATTCAACACACTTTTGAAAATAGAAAGTACTGCGCGGCTGCTTTTCTCGACATTTCGCAAGCTTTTGATAAAGTCTGGCATGATGGATTACATTATAAAATAAAACTATTATACTTTCATCAAATCATATCTCGAAAATCGTTACTTTTATGTTAAAGAAAATGGCGAAATCAGCGACCTTTATATGTTCAATGCTGGCGTTCCGCAAGGTAGTGTTTTGGTACTTACTTTATATCAATTAATTAAACCACAATATACCCACAATCAGATGGTGTACTAATAGGCACCTTTGCTGATGACACAGCAGCCCTGGCTGTTCATTCAAATCCTATCTCAGCTAGTAATATTTTGCAAAAATGTATAGATGACATCTCAAAATGGCTTAAAGATTGGCGTATAAAAGCCAATGAAAAGAAATCAGTACAAGTTACATTTACCCTTATAAAGGAAACCTGCCCACCTGTAAGACTAAACCAAAACGAAATCCCTCAGGAAAATGAAGTCAAGGATCTAGGTATACATCTCGACAGAAAACTAACATGGAAAAAACACATTAAAAGCAAAAGAAAATCCCTTGATTTACAACTTATCAAAATGAACCCTCTAATTGGCTCGCGTTCAAAACTCTCACTCGATAATAAGTTGCTGAAATAAAAATGCATCCTTAAACCAATCTGGACTTACCGCATTCAACTGTGGGGATCAACTTCAAACTCAAATCTTGAAATATTACAGATATTCCAATCAACGGTTCTAAGAAAGGTCACAAATGCTCCTATATATATTACAAACAACCAACTTCACAGAGAACTCCAAACTCCAACAATAAAAAAAGAAATACAAAATCAACTATCATCATACAGATATATAATCGAAAATCATCCAAACCCACTAGCAGCAGTGCTTATGTCAAACCCAACTACTTTTACTAGGCTCAGAAGAAGGGGGAAATTGACCCCTTCTGACATGTCACAAGGGGTCAATGACAACGCCATGTAAAAGTGACCAGTCTATTTCATATAAAGGGGCCAGTTCGGTGACAGTTTGTTAAAATTTCCCGTAGGGATGTAAATTAATTATATATAAACTTTAAAATAAATTTTCAAACCAAATTTTTAACTAATAGCAAAAAAGAACAGAATGACTGGATCCTCACCACTTTATTATTATACAGCTATGGACACATAAATGGCACATTTTACCATGAATTCTTTCTTATGCTACTATATTGCAAATACTATTAACAACAAACAAATTTTTTGTTTTTTCAAAGGTTTATTATGCACATTTAATATTGCTGTAAACTTTAGTTGAAATTCATTAATATAAATAAAAACTTATCATTATGAAAAAAAAACCCATTGAAATGAGCTGGACACATAAATGGCACAATCCTAAAAAAAGAGAAGAAATGGTTTTCATATTGCATTTGTTAAATTTTTTGTTATGTACAAATATTTTACCGTTAATATTTAGTGCTGTGGCCTTTTTTCTAATGACAGCTTTGCACCTGCGACCCATACTTTCCAATAGTTTTTGGCATTTTGGCATACCAAGCTTCCTGTTCCTGTTGTAATTTTTCTTGGCGATTTTAACCTTGATTTCGTTCCACAGGTTCTCTATTGGATTTAAGTCAGGGCTCTGGGCTGGCCAATCCAAAACATCAATCTTCTCCGCACAAAACCATTGTTTTACTAGTTTGGAGGAGTGTTTGGGGTCATTATCTTGCATGAATTTCCATTTTATTGACATCGAGTTGAAGGCATATGTTTTTTAAAATATCTAAATACTGAAACTTGTCCATTTTTCCATTGATTTTTATAAGCCGACCTACGCCATGCCAAGAAAATGCACCCCAAACAATAATAATACTACCACCTCCATGTTTTACCGTCTTCTGAGTGAACCGAGGATTAAACTCTTGGCCTTTAGGACGACGAACAAAGATTCTGCCATCTGGTCCTATCCTGTTAATTTTTGTTTCGTCGCTCTATAACACGTTTTTCCAAAAATTAATGGGATTTTCCTTATGGGTTCTGGCGAAGGTTAGTCGTTTTGAAATATTTTTTTTTTTTTGGGAGAATGGGCTTTTTTCAGGAAATGCGCCCAAACAAATTTGCCTCGTTTAGTCTTCTTCTGACAAGTCTGCTTGATATTTACATGGTAAAATTTTCATTAATATCCGATGCTATCTGCCTTGATGACTTGAATGGATCAATTTTCACCATTCGTACTATAGCTGCATCCATACGCTCATCTGTTTTTCGTGGCCTTGGCTTCCGAATTTTACCCTTATTTAAAAATCCTTAATATATCGGGATCCTCATCACAAGAATTAATTGCATTGTAGACTTTTTTGCGAGAAATTTGCATTATGTCGGCAATTTCCGCTACTTTTTTCCATTTTCATACATTTTCCATATGATCCGCCTTTCCACAACTGTGGTATGTTTTCCTGATCCCATTTTAAAAATTTTTAACTTTTTTTATTTATTTTTGAACTACGAAAAATATTTATTGCTTTGAATTAAATCTACACAACTACTGCCTATTTTAAGTAAATTGTGCCATTTATATGTCCACTTTAAATCAGCATTGTTAACGCAAAAATGATAACGGTAAATAATAAGCAAAACATAATGGAACATTTGAGCACTATTAAGACAAACATTTTTTTCAACAACAAACAGAAGATATAAAACTTGCATTTTTAAATATATTTAGTTGGAAAATACTTAAATTTATGCGCAATTTAAATTTGTGCCATTTATGTGTCCATAGCTGTATATGTATAAGCCAAATGTAATGATTAATATCATTTATTGATAGAATGCATTAATAAATTTACAAGAAAAAAAAATATCCTAAAATACCACTAACGAAATAACTTAAAATACCGTTAACCTTAAAATACCCTAACGAAATTATTTAAAATAACATTAACCCTAAAGTACCCAATTGAAATAATTTAAAATACCGTTAATCTTGCGTATCCCAACGAAATAACTGCTATTACTTACATAAAAACATAAGAATTCACAAAGTGACAGTCCATAAAGTTAAGGATAACAAATATTGTTAAGGATAACAAAACACTTTTGAAGTAACATTATCCATTATCAGTAATCTTGTGAATCGGCTGCCAAACCTGAAATCAACAAATAAGTTCCAAAAATTATAATCTTTGTCAATGGGGGAAATGTTTTTTAGTTGATCTGTTATTTTAAGTAAATGTCAATATTACAAAAAAAAAAACAAAATTTTCACCAAAAATATATTATCAATATACGAGTATGAATCATTTATTTTGAACGTAGTATGAGTTCATTTTGAAAAGCATCATTGGTGAGTTAATAATGGGCTTCCATAGCACTCATTGGCTTCTACGCACTGGACAAAAATTTGTTGTCAACATTTTTTGAATCGTTGTAATTTTAACGGAATTCTTATAGTTCAATTTATTTTGAATAACACTGAAATCCTCCCCATAAACGTATTGTCTGTGCCTTATAAACTTTGATCCGCTGATTCCGAATCTGCTCTTCGAATTTTTCCAGCACGCACCATTTTTGCGAAATATTCAATTTCGCAACTTTTTGAGCAACTTTTTTATTAGACACTCATAAAATTTTAAACCCATATATCTATTAATTTCGCTATGAAAAAGAGCTTTATTTAAAAGTGGGAATAAGTTCCTTTGAAATCCTTCTTACTTTTTGTGCAGTAGTATTTTTTTTTTTTTTGCAAAAACTATGTATGGCTAAAGCATTTAGAATTATAAATAACTAGCGGGCGCAGCCCGCTACGTTGTTAGCGTGCCTTAAAGTTTAGAATTAAATTTCTTTTAGATAAAATAAAACACAATATTTGTTTTTAAGGTAAAATAATTGTTAAGGTAAATTTATTGTAATGTTTAAGTACAAACACTATTTTTTGCCTCTTCATTATACCCTACACCACTATGTGGTCAGGGTATTATAAGTTTGTGCTGATGTTTGTAACACCAAAAAATATTGGTCGTAGACCCACCTTATAGTATACCGATCGGTTCAGAATTTTTTTTTATTTCGATTTAACGATGTCCGTCTGTCCGTCCGTCCGTCCGTCTGTCTGTCTGTCTGTCCATGCAATCTTCTTGTGCGCACTCTACAGGTCACAACTATTAAGATATTTTGATGAAATTTGGTACGCAGACCTACACTCTCAGAACAATTCCGTTGTGACAACCGAATTTTTTCCAACCGAATTGGCTCGGTTGCTGCAACCTCGTAATTCGGTTGCCTCAACCGAATTAAGTTGTGGCAACCGATAGTTCGGTTGTTGCAACTGAATTGAAATCGAATTCGGTTGTCGCAACCGAATTGAAATCTAATTCGGTTGGCACAACTGAATTCGGTTGCTGCAACCGAATTACGAGGTTGCAGCAACCGAATCAATTCGGTTGGCAAAAAATTCCGTTGCCACAACGGAATTGTTCTGAGAGTGTATGTTGGCCCAAGGACGAACAAGTTTGAGTTTGGTGAACATCGGTCCATGTTTAGACCTAGTGCCCATATAAGGGTCCTCCCGGTTAAAAAAGTTCATATATGATCATATATATTTTTATATGATCATATATGGTCATCCATATTCGTACATACTAGAAAAATGAACCTACATCTCCATATATGGGCAAATATGGTCATACATGTTCATATATTACTTTGTACGGTCGTCCATATACAGTATGTTTATATTTTATATGTATTATATTTAATATTTCGTACGATTTCAAAATAATTAAAATATAAGATAATATAATTAAACATGTTATACACGTTGGAAATTATATTTGTAAAATAATGAATATATACAAGGCAGTTACATAATTAACATTCTTGCTTTTGAAAATAAAATATTTTGGTTTGAAATGCAACAAAAAATATTTTGTTTTAATTCAATAAAGGCAAATTTTTCATACTCAACTTAGAATATGCTGAAAAAATCGTTTTCGGTTTAATTAAACAAAGTTTAGCTTACATACCAAAAACTCCGTCTTAATATAACGAATGTAGAAAATAGAAATAATTTATAATCATATATGAACGCATACACATATCAGAATATGCTGTCATAAATAGGAGTATTCATATCTACTTCCATGTACATTAGAGTTGCCAAAAAAAAACATGAACGTTGGAATTCGCGGTGTCTACAATGTTGCCCCTATTGCTTAATGTCTAAAAACTCTCTGTGCAAAGTTTAAGCCAAATCCGCTTTTATACTGGCCAGAAAAATTTATCTTTTAATAAATTTTAATTTGTCTCTAGAGTAATTTATACAAAAAGTAGGGTTGACTTTGAATTATTTCTGAATTATTTTTCTTTTTCTTTTTTTATTCTATATTCTTAATTGATGTGCAGAAAAGGAAAATGAAATCAAAACTTAAAAAAATTAGGTAACTTTTAAGCAATTCGCAGTTTTTTTTCGTTTTTTTAAATTGTACAAAAAAAAAACATATTTTGGCTAAAATTGCCAAATTTCCTAAAAATATGAAAGTGAAAATCCCACTGGTCGTGCATGATATGCACAAATTTCGCAAATTTGATCTTTATTTTAACAAAGAATATGAATCTGCAATCGAAATATGAAAAAAATTTGTAGTTTATAAATTATTCGCGGTTTTTTGAAAATAAAAAACTAAACTCATGTTTTTCGATATATTTTCCTACATGAGTTCCTTTTGCATATATGAAATTACATGTACTTCCAAATTGATCCATATGAGTGGTTTTTGCATAGCATGGTATCAGATATACTTTCATATATGGCCATGCATAAGTGATTTTTGCAGATATGGAATCACATATACTTCCATATATGTCCATATATGTCATTTTTGTGTATATCAAATGACATATACTTCCATATTTGAATGCTGTTTGCATATATGGGAAGTCATATACATACATATATGCTCGTACATGAGTCCTTTTCGGATGTATGGAGTCGTATATACTTTTATATTTGTCCATATATGACTGCCTTTTGAATATATGAAATTACATATATTTCCAAATATGTCCATACAGGAAACATATATGGCCATATTTGTACATACATGCAGCCATATATGATCATATTTGATCATATATGAACTTTTTTAACCGGGCTACCAAAATTATACTGTTTATATTCTGCAGGTCGTAAATATTAAGATATTTTGATGAAATTTGGTACACAGACCTATATTGGCACAATAACGCAGCCTATTGATTTTAGTGAACATCGGTCCATGTTTAGACCTAGTGCCCATATAAGGGTCCTACCAAAATTATACTGTTTATACGCTGCAGGTCGTAAATATTAAGATATTTTGATGAAATTTGGTACGCAGACCTATATTGGCCCAATAACGCAGCCTATTGATTTTGGTGAACATCGGTCCATGTTTAGACCTAGTGCCCATATAAGGGTCCTACCAAAATTATACTGTTTATACGCTGCAGGTCGTAAATATTAAGATATTTTGATGAAATTTGGTACACAGACCTACATTGGCCCAATAACGCAGCCTATTGATTTTGGTGAACATCGGTCCATGTTTAGACCTAGTGCCCATATAAGGGTCCTACCAAAATTATACTGTTTATACGCTGCAGGTCGTAAATATTAAGATATTTTGATGAAATTTGGTACACAGACCTACATTGGCCCAATAACGCAGCCTATTGATTTTGGTGAACATCGGTCCATGTTTAGACCTAGTGCCCATATAAGGGTCCTACCAAAATTATACTGTTTATACGCTGCAGGTCGCAAATATTAAGATATTTTGATGAAATTTGGTAAGACCTATGTTGGCCCAAGGACGAAGCCTATTGATTTTGGTGAACATCGGACCATGTTTAGAACTAGTGCCCATATAAGGGTCCCCCCAAAATTGGCTTGGTAACAAACTGCAGGTCGCAAATATTAAGATATTTTTTAATGAAATTTGGTGCGCTGACTCACATTATAGAAAATTTTGACACAAGCCCCATTTTAACCCATTCGAATTTCGGATCCAAACAATACACCAGAGTGGTGTAGGGTATTGTATAGTCGGCATGCCCGACTTTAACCTTTTTACTCGTTTTTATATAAATAAATCATTTAGTATACCAACACGTGAGCATGTAACAACTAATTGTCTGTTGTTCAACCATCGGCGTAGATAGTTCGTATTCGTGGTTGGCGCAGCCCCCCCCCACAATTTTTTTTAAATTCGCTTTTTTATTTAAAGTACAGTTTTTATAATAAAAGCCTTCACCCAGCCACCACAAATAAATAATTCTGTACAACAATGGGTTTAAAATAAATAAATATTTGATCACTTCTTCTCATGAAAGTCGATTGTTAGTAATGAATCCATTATAAATTGCAATATACGTGTGTATGTCAAGATAATTTGGTAAAGTGCGAACTTCATTTGTGTTTTGAATGAAAATAAATAATGTAAAGCAGGGTTGGAAAGCATTTTATAATATTAAAGTTAGCGGGTTTTGCCCGTTGTTAGCGTTGCTTTAAAGTTTTTTTTAATTCCAGTTTATGTAAAGGTAGACCTGGCAATTCAAGTAAATTCACAAATTCAGTTGGGAAATTTACTGTGTCGGTTTCTTCCACCGGTGCTTCGTTACCTGTAGTTTAAATATCAGAATATATAAGTTCCATTCCTTTTCTAAGGTTTTTTCTCTTTTAGAAAATCTGTTTAACTTTATGGAGAGTATGTTTCAATGCTACATAAGTTTCATATTCCGTGGATAGTGTTTGAACAGGTAATTAAAAGGAGTTCTTCACCCCTTTTTGTTCCTCCCGGTAAAAATCCCAAATATATATAATCTTGCCTCAATCACATGCGAAATTTCAAGTACCAAACTCCGGCAGTTTGAGTGATTCAAATTCCATTCCATTCTGTTTAACAATTTTAGTGTTCCAATGCAACTCCTTCCAAGATGCCATTTCGTTCACCATTCCATTGAATTTCGTTCCCATTATCTGTTATTCCAATTCCACTCGTTCGCCGTTTCATCCCATTTCGTTCCTACTGTCTTGTGTATCGATATTGATATCAGTCGCTTCTATTTCCATTTCATTGCACTTGCTCCGTTCCATTCGTCTTTTAACTGCAGTGTTTCAATTCCACTCGTTCCCCATTCTATGCAATCTCGCTCCTCATTCCATTTCATTCTATAGTCCATTCCATTTCGTTCCCTCTTCCAATCCATTTCCATTGTCTATGATTTCAATTCCACTCGTTCAACGTTTATATTCATTTCGTTCCACTTGTATAGTGTTTCAATTCCACTCGTTTCCTATTTAATTTCTTAATTTTAGTGTTCCATATACACTTGTTCTTTAAGTTTTAGATTTCTAGCTAAAGACGCAGAAGTTAAGGGGGGGGGGGCAATTTTCCCCTTTTGAACCACCATTTTTACCACGTTCCTGTCCAAAGTCCTAAAAATGTCTTGTCGATAAATTAGCCCATACTCCAAGAAAAACATATTATAGATTACAGGTTTCTAGCAGAAGGGTTCGGTTAGGCCATCAATGGGGAGAATTATTCCGTTTTTACCCCTCCCGGTAGGAATTTCCAAAAATTCCGTCTTAGAGGACGTCTGCGTTGGAGGAGGAACCTACTACATACATAATTTTAGGTCCAGCAGTTTGGGCAGGCCGCCGAGGGGGAAGTTTTTTCCCTTTTTACCCCTCCCGGTATGAATTTCTAAAAATACCGCCTTAGGGGACGTCAACGTTGGAGAAGGAACCCAAATACCGAATTTAAGCTCCCTAGTTCCAGCAGTTTGGCCAGGCCGTTAAGGGGGAGACTTTTCCTGTTTTTGACCCTACCTGTGCAAATTTCCAAAAATCTCATCTTAGAGGATGTCTACAATAGAGGAGGAACTTTAATACCAAATTTCAACTTCCTACCTCCAGCGGTTTGGGCAGGCCTTTAAGCGGAACTTTTCGCTTCATTAATCCCCATTTTTGCAATGTCCCTGCCCAAAATTCCAAAAAGCACCTTCCCGATAAGAGAGCCCATACTCCATGGAACATATGTTTTACATTTCAGGTTTCCAGCCAACTTAGTATTGTGCCCCTCTCGGTAGGAATTTCCGAAAATCCATCGACAGGAAATTTCAGCTTCCTAGTTCCAGCAGTTTGAGCAGGCTGTCAAGAAGGACACTTTTTCTTTTTTTGTCCCTCCCGGTTGGATTAGGCTGGAAGAGGAACCTAAGTACCGAATTTCAGATTCCTAGTTCCAGCAGTTTGAACAGGTCGTTAAGGGGCCATTTTCCCTTTTCGAGCCCCCATTTTATAACGACCCTGTCCAAAATTCAAAAAGTATCTTTCTAATAAGTTAGCCCTTACTTCAGGGGCCAACATTTTAAATTTCAGGTTTCTAGCCGAAGGGGTTTTTACAGGCCACCAAGGGGAGGCTTTTCTTCTTTTTGCCCCTCCCTTTAGGAATTTACAAAAATTCCATCTTCGCGGCTATCTGCGATGGATGAGGAACATTCATACCAAATTTCAACTTCATTGCCTCAGCGGTTTGGGCAGGCCGTTATTGAGGACATTTATCCCTTTCAACCACAATTTTTACTATGTTCCTGTTCCAAAATAGAAAAATTACGTTGCCGGTGAGTTAGTCCTACTCCAAGGAATACATATTTAAAATTTTAGGTTGGCCAAAAGGGATTGGGCAAGCCGTCAAGCAGGAGACTTTTCACCTTATTTCCCCTCCCAATAGGAATTTCAAAAATTCCGTCTAAGCGGATGCCTACACAGAAGGAGGAACTCACATACCGAATTTTCTTTTGGGATATCGTGTAGGGAATTCCAAAAATACAAACTTAGTCGATGTCGATAGTATACCAAATTTCAACTTCTTACCTCCAGGGGTTTGGGCAGGCACTTCCAATTTGTGGGAATGTTTATGGGGAGACTTTTCCCCTTTTTGCCCGTTCCGGTAGGAATTTCCAAAAATCCCGTCTTAGCGCATGTCTATGCCGGATATCAAGAAACCTTGTTTTAGTGGAGATATCCGTGGGGGGAGGAAAAAAAGTACTTTTTTGAAATTATATTTTTTTAAATGGTACTTTTTGGAAAAAGCGAAATTTTTTGGAAAAAGATACTTTGTTTTTACAAAGTACTTTATTTGTACTTTTTTTTGAAAAAGGTACTTTTTTGGAAAAAGGTGATTTTTTTGGAAAAAGGTACTTTTTTTGGAAAAAGGTACTTTTTTTGGAAAAAGGTACTTTTTTTGGTAAAAGGTACTTTTTTGGAAAAAGGTACTTTTTTTGGAAAAGGGTACTTTTTTTGAAAAAAGGTACTTTTTTTGGAAAAAGGTACTTTTTTTGGAAAAAGGTACTTTTGTAGAAAATGGTACTTTTTTTGGAAAAAGGTACTTTTTTGGAAGAAGGTGTTCCAAAATAGAAAAATTACGTTGCCGGTGAGTTAGTCCTACTCCAAGGAATACATATTTCAAATTTTAGGTTGGCCAAAAGGGATTGGGCAAGCCGTCAAGCAGGAGACTTTTCACCTTATTTCCCCTCCCGATAGGAATTTCAAAAATTCCGTCTAAGCGGATGCCTACACAGAAGGAGGAACTCACATACCGAATTTTCTTTTGGGATATCGTGTAGGGAATTCCAAAAATACAAACTTAGTCGATGTCGATAGTATACCAAATTTCAACTTCTTACCTCCAGGGGTTTGGGCAGGCACTTTTCCAATTTGTGGGAATGTTTATGGGGAGACTTTTCCCCTTTTTGCCCGTTCCGGTAGGAATTTCCAAAAATCCCGTCTTAGCGCATGTGTATGCCGGATATCAAGAAACCTTGTTTTAGTGGAGATATCCGTGGGGGGAGGAAAAAAAGTACTTTTTTGAAATTATATTTTTTTAAATGGTACTTTTTGGAAAAAGCGAAATTTTTTGGAAAAAGATACTTTGTTTTTACAAAGTACTTTATTTGTAATTTTTTTTGAAAAAGGTACTTTTTTGGAAAAAGGTGATTTTTTTGGAAAAAGGTACTTTTTTTGGAAAAAGGTACTTTTTTTGGAAAAAGGTACTTTTTTTGGAAAAAGGTACTTTTTTGGAAAAAGGTACTTTTTTGGAAAAGGGTACTTTTTTTGAAAAAAGGTATTTTTTTGGAAAAAGGTACTTTTTTTGGAAAAAGGTACTTTTGTGGAAAATGGTACTTTTTTTGGAAAAAGGTACTTTTTTGGAAAAAGGTACTTTTTTTTGAAAAAGGGTACTTTTATGGAAAAAGGTACTTTTTTTGGAAAAAGGTACTTTTTTGGAAAATGGTACTTTTTTAGGAAAAAGGTACTTTTTTGGAAGAAGGTACTTTTTTTTGGAAAAACGTACTATTTTTATCCCCTTTTTGCCCTCCCGATAAGAATTTCCAAAAATGCCGTCTCAACGGACGTCTACACCGGTCGAGGAACCTACATACCAAATTTCAACTTCATAGCTCCAGCAGTTTGAGCAGGCCGTCAAGGGGGAGACTTTTTCCCCTTTTTGCCCCTCCCTGTAAAAATTTCCAAAATTCCGTCTTGGTGGATGTCTACGATAGTGGAGGAACCTTTATACCAAATTTCAACTTCCTACCTCCAGCGGCTTGGGCAGGCCGTCAAGGGGGCTTTTTTCCCCTTTTTAACCCCCATTTTGACAACATCCCTATCCAAAATTCTAGAAAGTACTTTCCAGAAAAGTTAGCCCCTACTCCAAGGAACACATATCTTAAATTTCAGCTTTCTAGCCAAAGGGGTTTTGGCAGGCCGTCAAGGGGGAGACTTTCCCCCTTTTTGCCCGTTCCGGTAGGAATTTCCAAAAATCCCGTCTTAGCGGACGTCTACGCCGAAAGGGGAACCTACATACCAAATTTCAACTTCCTAGCTTCAGCGGTTTGGGCTGGGCGATGTTGAGTCAGTCAGTCAGTCAATCAGTCAGTCAGTCACGTTATTCTTTTATATATAGAGATTGATAGTTTTTGTAGATTTGGTAGGTACGTTTTGTATCCTGTTACAAAAACAAAAAAAAATGTACAGTTAATAGTGAAAATCACAGATTGTCAATATGATTTACAAAATACAAACACACTTTAGAAATTTGTTTATACATTTAGTGTTTCAATGTGTTGGTGTCTTGAGTATAAAAAATATTAACACTCAAAATGATTTGAATAATATACTTTTGTAATTTAAAAATTGTATTTTAATAAACATTTTTATAATTTCGCAATCAACAAGAATCTAATGGGAATGCGTATATATGTATGGTTAAATGCATTAAAGAATACGTATAACAGTATTATTTTCAAATTAATAATTGAAAAAATAATCTTTAAAAAAGATGTTGGAAAAATGTAAAATAAAACTAAAAATCATCTTTTGTTAAAAAATATATATACCGACTTTGGTTGTTTTTTATACGTTGCTCGTGGTTAGATGGGATGATGGAAAATCTAAAAAAATCAGGGAATATAACTTCCTAATATACCAAACAATATAAATACATATGTACATTAGGGTGGAAACTGTCTGGCAAAATGTCGAATTTAGAGATGCCCACTTCCCTACTTTCTACATTTGACCTGAAAAGCAATATGGTGAATATTTGAGACAAATCGGACTTGTGGAAAATTTTCAATAAAAAAAAATATATACTTATTTTCATATTATACATATTTTTTAATTAATTTTAGGCTGCTGATTTATTTAAATTTCTTTGATCAAAGCGTATGGAAATATATTTATTTATTCTTAAAAGTTGGCTGGAACTAGGGTTTTTCTTTTCCCGGACTTTTTCATTTCCCGGGACAGCGGGATTTTTTTCAGAATTTCCCGGGATCCCGGGAATTCCCGCTCGTTAGATTTATATAAATTCGACATATGTTGTACTTTAAAAACTCGATTTCTGTTAAAACACCGTCCGACGAAGTTCATCTTTTGGTTGTACCCATGAGAAAATGTACTTAGTATGTTCTAAAAGGTGGCTAAATATAAAGTATCCATGTCTTCCACTTTTTGTAGATCAATTCGTTTAACAATTTAAATCGTGAATTAATATTTAGGTAATATATTTATATGGAAGGCCGTCTTAATTTTAAAAAACTCTTAGAAATATATTATCTAAATATTAATTGGGGGTTAAAATTGTTAAACGAATTGATATAGAAAAAGTGAAAGACACGGGTATTTTATTTTCATCCCTTTTTTCAGGATATATTGGAATAGTTAATGGGTGCAAACTTGTTTCAGACCAGTTTTATAGTCAGAACTCAGATCGATTGTTGCTGAAATATTTCTTAAATATGAAATCCAAAAATTTCTATTTCTAGATATTTTGTTTCTTTCTACGCAGATTTTCAAAAGTATCCGTCTAGAATTATTTTTATTAAACAGTTTGAAAGTGAGTATTTTTCACACAAATTTTTCGGCAAATTCGCCTAAATCGTTTTATAAAAATAGACACTAAAACATTATTAAATAGTTTCTTAACTTTAATTGGTTTTCTTGAATAGACATTTTTTATGCCACAGCTACTTAAAAAGAAATTATAGAATTTTCATATTTAGTGACATTTTAAATTAACATATAAAAAAATCCAAAATAATTTGAAAAAGCATCTGATGGATTATTTTGAAAACAAATAATGTTTAAAAAATACAATTGAAATAATGGAATAGCAATTGAACTTTAAATGAAATTATTTTAAGTTAAAGAAACTCAAAATACTTTTGTCAATTGAAAATACGAAAATATTACCAATTTTTAATTTTAATGCCTATTTTTTTTGGAGATATTTGGAATTGAAATAATGATGTTGGAATGTTGTATAAGGCTGGTTTACACTATAAGATTTTCGAAACGATTTTACTTCAGTATACGTGCAAAACTTATATAACTTATAGGCAAGGTTGCAAAATCTTTCCGAAAATCTTATAATGTAAATCAGTCTATACAAATATTGCTTTATTTGAACAAAGATCATCATTTTAAAGAAAAAAGTTTTTTTCCGAAATATGTACAAGTATTTTTGTTGGTAAACTTGGTAATGGCTGATCAAATTTTTTTCGGATTCAACTGACATCCGAAAACAATTTGGCCTAATTCAATTTATTAAATTTTAAATCGTATTTATTTAATTTTCAATATTTTTTGTTTAAATTAGTTTAAAAAATCAATGCTTTAAATTTAAGTAAAGCTTCCAAAATTGCATTAATACTAGCTAAAACTTCAGTAAAAGAATAAAAAAAAATCCCGGGAAATCCCGCACAAAATTCCAGGGATTGCGGGATCTGAAAAAGGGCGGGATTCCCGGGAATTCCCGGGACATAAACCCCAGCTGGAACCAAACAACTATTCTGTTAAAATTTTAACTAACCTCATACTTAATATCTTTTTAATGAAAAGACGGAATTTTAATAAAATTATTAAATTTAAGCAGAATATTATGCGTGTGCATAAAATTTCTCTATCTTGTTGTTGTTAACGCAAAATATTTTTGCTGGTAGTATTTGGTAAAATTTGTGGTCACGATTAAAAGTTTACGCTGTTATTCAAAAAAAAATTCTTAATTTAGCTTTAAAACATGAATTTGCTAAAGCATTCATTATCTCTATTAAACCTTTATTAAAAAATTGTATTCAAAAACATACAATAAAATTTTATTAATTTTGTTTTTAATTCTGGCAACACTTTGTATATTCTCTCTTTTTATTGTTAGTGATACATGAATTTAGTGAACGATTGACTCGGTAATTGTAGGTAAATATATTGTTTTGTAAATTTTGGAAATTAAAATGTTTTATTACAAATCAAAACATATTAAAAAACTAATTTTAAACATTACTGAGAAGTAGGGTTTTTCTTTTCCCGGACTTTTTCATTTCCCGGGACAGCGGGATTTTTTTCTGAATTTCCCGGGATCCCGGGAATTCCCGCTCATTCGCAAATAAATAAATCCGATATATGTTGTATTGGAAAAACTCGATTTCTATTACAACACCCTCCGAAGAAGTTCATTTTTTGGTTGTACCTATGAGAAAATCTACTTAATATATTCTGAAAGCAGGGCTAAATATAAAATATCCATGTCTTCCACTTTTTCTAGATCAATTTGTCTAACAGTTTAAATCGCGAATTAATATTGAGGTAATATATTTATATGGAAGGCCGTCTTAATTTTAAAAAAACCCTTAGAAATAACTGAATATTAATTCGCGTTTATAAACCGTTTATAAACGAATTAATATAGACAAAGTGAAAGACACGGGTATTTTATTTTCATACCTTCTTTTAGGACGTATTCGAATTGTTCATGGGTGCAAGCTTGTGTCGGACCAGTTTTATAGTCAGAACTAAAATCGTTTTTTTGCTTAAACATTTATTAAGTATGGAATCCAAAAATTTCTATTTCTAGGTATTTTGTTTCTATGGAGATTTTCAGAAGAATTCGTCTAGAATTATTTTTATAAAAAAGTTTAAAAGGGAGTATTTTTCACACAAATTTTTAGGCAAATTGGCTTAAATCTTTTGATAAAAATAGAAAATAAAATATTATTATATAATCTTTTAACTTTAATTGGTATTTTTTGATTAGAAATTTTTAAAAATAAATTCCCAGCCAGCAATTTCGGAGCGCTCATAAATTAGATTCTTAAATGGCTCATAGGAAAAAGTGGAAAAAATTTTTGTTTTTGGAGCTAATTTCTGAGTCATTAATCATTTTTCTTTGCTGGGTTTTCTTAGTTGCATTTTAAATTAACATATAAAAAATCCAAAATAATTTGAAAAAGCATCTGATGCATTATTTGAAAAATAATTATTTTTTTTAAAAATACAATTAAAATAAAGGAGTAGCAATTGAAATTTAAATGCAATTATTTGAAGTAAAAAACCCTCAAATTATTTATAACAGCTGAAAATAGGAAAATATTACTAATTTTTTAAATTTTAATGCACAGGCTTTTTGGATGTATTTGGAACTGAAATAATGATGTTGAAATGTTGTATATATTGCTTTACTTGAACAAAGATCATCGTTTTAAAGAAACAATTTTTTCCCTCGAAGTACGAGTATTTTTATTGGTAACTAAACCAAATTCAGCTGACATTCAAAAACAATTTGGCCTAAATAAAATTTTTTTTATATTCTACTAATTCAGTTTATTAAATTTTAAATCGTATTTTTTATTTTAAATATTTTTATTTAAATTGATTTCAAAAAAATCTATGCTTTAAATTTAAAAAAAGCTTTCGAAATTGCAATATATACTAGCTAAAACTTCTATAAAAGAATACAAAAAATCCCGGGAAATCCCGCATGAAATTCCCGGGATTGCGGGATTGAAAAAAGGGCGGGATTCCCGGGAATCCCGTCCCGGGAATTCCCGGGACATAAACCCTACTGAGAAGTAATAATGGGAACAAACTGTTTTAAAGAATGTTTTATATTACGAATACTGAAAGTATTGGAATATCGAGTATGTTTTTATTATAAATGCATCACTATTTTATTGAATTTGTTTTTATTTTATTTTCATGCAAATTTGGGAAAATTTTCAAAAAAAGAGTTTAGTCTTGGAATTTTTGCAGTTTTTTTGTTTCGGTTGGATACAAAATGTTGTATTCCATCTATTCTTGGGTGCATGACTCTTAAGAAATTCATTTAATCATTGTAAATTCACGTGTTTTAGTTTTTTACAGTGGTTTTCTTTTTCCAAACTTTATCAAACAGATATTTTAGGCTATATCCTACTTTAAGCGTTTAATAAATTTTTCTTTATTAAGCATTTGTGAATATTCTTTTTGCCAAATTAGCTTAAAAATCTGTAATTAGGCTATTTTAAAAGTTTTTGAATAACACAATTTAGAATTTCTTTTTTAATACAAATAAAAATTGAGCCTTTTGAAATGAGTAGTTTTTTAATTTTTTAGAAAACATTTCTGCTGATTTCAGCGGTAAGACTGGCACAGCAAAAACCATGGTAATGGGTTGGAACTTCACTCAGGGAATTTTGTAGGTAAAATCAACTGCAAATTACAGTTAAAATAACTGCATTTGCACTTAAAAAGGTGTAGACTACATTTGCAGTTAAATTAACTGCAATATGAAGTTATTTTTAACTGTTAAAAATCAACTGACAAATGTAGTAAAAACAACTACAAATGCAATTGAAACAACATACATGCAAATTATTGTAAAACTGTACAAACAACTGCAAATGTAGTTAGAAAACATAAATAAAAATTATTTTAAAAATTATTAATTTAATAAAAAACAAATTTATGTAAACACTCCTAACTTAATTTTATTCTATAATAAATTTAAAATTGAGAAATAAAAATTTACACTTAATGTCACTTTTATTTTTCACTATTAAGATACTGTTGTAGATGTTCGTCTGTGAGGGATGAAATATGGTGTTGTTTGGCTTCCTTTTTTTTCTCCAGGTAGAAAGGTATGGAATATAAAAGAACTGAAAGAAAATAAATGCAATATTTTTTAACATTCCCGTAAATAAATATATATTTTAAAATGTAAAATGTATATTTTATATGATAAAACTTACCGTATTATTTTATTAATTTAATAAAATATATATAACCTTTTCCGTATTACGCGTCCTCACTCTTTGGCGTCGTTTTATGACTAAGACAAGAGAAAACATGTTCTTCTCATATTCTTTCACTAGAAATTTCTAAGCAAGCGCTTCATACACATGCTCCTTTTTGCTTCGTGTGTGTGCACGCACACTTGAAAATTTAAGTATTTGTAAAAAAAAATTCAAAATAACTGCATAAAATAAATATTACTACAATGTAGTAGTTTTTGTAGTTTGTTTAAAAAAATAACTGTCAAAAACATTGAAAAATTTTGCTCTAAGTAAATTAACTACAATTGTAGTTAAAATAACTACAACCGCATTACTACACAAATAACTATCATGTAGTAACTGCAGAACTTTTCTGAGTGTTTTTCACGCATTGCCAGGCAATTGGTACTACCCCTTTACCCTTGGTTTTTCTTAGAAACCCAAAGTAATTCGTTACTAATATTGTGATACATCAATACTTAAGTGGGAGGTATGGAATAATGAGTTACCGGTATAGGGATATATCACTGCTTATTTGGAGGATTTAAAATAATATATTACTGATATTGTGTTACATAATAACTTATTAATAAGGGTCAAAATAATAAGTTACTGGTATTGCATTATATAACTACTTATTATGCGAAAGTACGATTTAATAAAAACTTATAATCTAATTACATTGCTGGGATCGGTGTACTTTTAAATAAAGTCAATACTAGTAACGTCTTATTTTATTCCCTATATGTAACCAATGAAATATGTACGAATGTGTAACGACTTATTTCACTCCATACATGTACTTATTTTAGCTAACTAGTGAATTTAATTTCACAAGTAACAACTTATTTCAGTACTTCCTGCGTAATCACTTATTTTAGCCTATACCGGAATGACTTAGGCAACCATTTACCTCCAATGACACCCCCTTGTTAAAATAATGTGTTATGCGACCAAAGTGTAAGTACCCTACGGGGAAAGGGACCGGTCCTTGATCGGTCTTTTTGTTTGAAAGAAACACGTCACTTTAACATGGCGCTGTCATTGGAAATGCCCAATTGCCACAGTTTGGAAACCTTGTGACACGTAAAGTGATGTGTCTAAAAATAGCTTTTCAAATAAAATAATGAATCAAGTAGGGCTCGATAACACAACCTTCTGCTTGGAAGGCAAACGCTCTACCGTCTGAGCAAATGTTGCTTGTGCATGATGGCTGGTTGATTAGATTAGATACGAAGGCACTACGCACCGCGACCAATATAGATCTTTTGTGCTGCCTAGAGTTCCCTAGAGATTCAGGCTACCAATAAAGCCAATAATCCTGTTAGGAGAATTTCCCCAAACGTCCGAAGATGACACAAAGCGGTCACCCAGAAATCTGAGTCTCCTGTCCAGTGTTACCATATATTTTTTTAGAAAAACTGTAAATAAAAACTGTTTCTTTATAGAAAAACTGTTCTTCGAAAAAAATTTAAAAATCCGAAGAAATTCTGGGATCCCCAAGTATCCTGGGATTAAAATATTATCCCAGGGTATCAATTTTCAAAATATCGAGATTTTAATAGTTTAATTGCCTTTGGCATTTATAGTAATCGACTTTTTGCATAGCCTCCTAATAAAACTTTTTTTTTAAGAATTTTGGTCTCCTAGGCCCGAATTTAAAGTTAGAAAAAGTTCATCGAATCACCCTTCCGAGATTAACCCCTAACTTAGGATAGAATACTTTACTGGTCAATGTTGTACTTCAAAATATTCTTTATTGATTTGCATCCACATAAAATTGATATTCATTTGATTGAGTATTGTTATGTCGGGAATTGTTTGTTTGAAAAAATTACGTTTTTGGAATTGTCCTTGATCATAATTGAAAAAATAGTAGGAAATTGTTATTCAGAATTGGCAAATATTTATTTTAAAAAAAATAAAAAATCAATTTTGGCTTTTCTCGATGAGACATTGTTTTAATTTTTTCAAAAAAAATAAATTTCTAAATGATCTTAAAAGTTCGGCTAAAAAATGCCCGTCAGGTCTATGACTTGTCAGAAATGGCCTAGCCAATTTTATTCCGTGCTAATTTTTGATGAAATTTGTTATAAAAATGTTTCGTTTTTCCAGTAAGCATATTTTGTAGTATTATATTGGTATTTTTAAATTTATTTATGTTTCGATTTGTACCTAATTTCTGACAATTTGAAAGTTTTATTGTAATTTTTGGGTCATATGCACTTTCTAAGTTTATAAATGGCTTATAAAACAAATATTTTATACAAAATTCATTTTATAATCGTGTTATAAAGTTTTCAAATTCTTATGCATAAGCACTTTTATATTTTAATTCTTAAATTTTAGTTAAAAAAAAAATTGTAAATGAAACAAATGTGCCGATTTAATACAAAAAAACTGTAAAAAAAATTAATGAATTTAAACACTGCTTCTGTCGCACAGTCTCGGACTTTCGCAGAGAACTGGCTGATGGTAAAGTTATATATTTTTCGTTTCTGTTCAAATAAAAAAGAAAAAACAAGCAAATAAAACAATGGAAAAGAAAAAAATAGAGAAGAAAACAACATCAACACAAGTACAAACATATAAGATTCTCTTTTGTTCATATTTGTACTAATTTAGTAATATGCCTTCGGTTGTCCGGTCATGGGATAGGTCCCTGGAGGGCAATTGACCCCTCATTCTCCGTAGTGTAGTTACAATTTTTGGCTTCTTATTCCATTTCCCTTTCCCTGGTAATAGAAGGTTTTGCTGGGGGTATATGCATTCAACTAAATTAAACTTAAAAATACCAAAAGTTTTGTAGATATAACAGTTAGTTTTTGCTATTTTTAGTCTACTTATATTTAACAAAATTGTATGCCAGATTTTTAATTTCTTTGTCAGAAACTTTTTAAAACTCGTTCTTACATTCCTTTTTTTTTTAGAGAAAACCTCACTATTGTTAAAATTCCATAAAAATCAAAAGCTGTTCCACCTTAATTATTTTTTAAAGTAACCAAGGATATCTTTTTTATTTCATTTAAAAACATAAAAAAATAAAACATCACTATGTTGTGCATTTGTGTGATATAGCACTTTCATTATATATAAATCATAGTTGGGAATACAGTATTAACATTAAAACATCCTTACCATTAATTGGCGTAATTCTGATGCTGAACAATGTCTTTATCATTGAATACTAAGTAAATTTTTTTTGCCATTATAAATAGTTGGACTAACATAAAAATACGTCGCGCATTTTTTTCAAGAAAATTAAATCCCTCGGACGTACTCATTAAAACGTTGAAAATCCAAGATTAATGTAATGTTCTAGTGTAAAGTTGGCTGCAAGTGAATTTCAGCCAACGAAAAAGTATTTCTTTTTATTATTGGTTTTTGAGTATTTCATTAATGCGAACGTAAATACGTAAAAGAAACGCCAAAAGCGGCCCACTTTGATTTAGGTTCATGCGATGTACATATTAAAAAGACTGCTAGAATAGAGTAAAATATACCTCTCATTGCTCTATTGTGAGTGATGTCAGTTATTATGAGAGAGAAAACTACTGGATGTTTTTTGCTTTTTAAAGAAAGCTTGTAGTTCGATTTTAACAAAACTTATTGTGATCGGCAGTCGAGAAATGAATTATATACCATAGATACCTATAAATTTTAGCCTGAAAGTCTAAAAGCTTTACAGGGTCCTTCCAAATCGTACTTGGGATTAAAGCAAATCAGAAAATAAATTTTTTGTTTTTTATTTTTTTTACCTGTTTGTTTTTAATTTCGAATATACATATGTGACCTTCTCCGAGAAAAGGGACCTAGTGTGTCAAAAACCTAGTGTGTCAAAAACTTGGGGAAATCGATCAAAATGAGATAATATCGATTTTCCCAAGTTTTTGACACACTAGGTTTTTTGACACACTAGGTCCCTTTTCTCGGAGAAGGTCACATATATTGAAATGGTTATAATAGATTGGGCATATTTTAACAAAATATACAAAAATTAAATTTTTAGGAGTGATTTTCTATTAAAATTTTATTTTTAGTACCACGTATATATTTCCGGAAGGGGTGCAGTAAGCGAAAGAAACAGCAAAATATTAAGCCTATTCGTTTACTCACTACAAGTTACTACTTTTACTGCAGCTGGAAAAATTCAATACAAAAAGTAAACAAAACTTTCTAATTGTGGTAAAAGTAGTAAGAATTTCGAGTAAACGAATACACTGATTAATTCTTAGCCTTAGGTCCAAATCTTCAAAAAGTTTCGTTAAAAACTTAAAATAGGGTGAATATTTGTACTGATTTGATCAGTACATGTACTGATTTTTAGTCACGTTGTGTACTGATTTGTATTGATTTCTAAAAATTTGTACTGATTTTTAAAATTTCATTTGAGAGATTTTTATTTAAAAATGTTTACAGAATGTAAATTTTTTCCGTGGGATCTGAAGGGATGTTGTATGTCTTTTAAAAATTAGTTCACAAAACCAAAAAATTTTTTGTGGTAAAAATTTTCAGGTATTTCAAATATTTACAGATTTTTGAAAAAAGTACAGAGTTTTTCCTTGCCTGATTCCGAAAAACTCTCAGAATATGAAAGGTTTTGTAAGCAGAATGATTTTCTACACATAAATATTATACTTTATTCGACAATGGATATCGATGCGGACTAGGGATGCCGAATGGGACTGGTTTTTACAAATCCCGGGATTCGGGATTTTGAAAATTTAAATTTCGGGATTTTTCGGGATCCCGGGATTTACCGGGATCCCGGGATTTTTCAGGATTTCAGGATTTTCAGGGTTTCGGGATTTTTTTGTTTCATCATATTTTGAATTTTAAAAATAAATAGCTGAAATAAACCCTAAAAATTTAAATAATTTATTATAAATCTACTTATTATTTCTTGTAGTATCAAGAAATAAACAAATTAAGCCGGATGCAGAATGCTGGAGTAATCCACGCTGCAGAGTGGAGTGTGTAAAATAGAGATAGCATAATACAAAAAATATGTAAGTGCAAAAATAAAGGAACAAAATCCACTCAGAGTGCAGTACTACAGCATTGTGAATCTTGCTTCAAACAGAAACTACACTCATAGAAATAAGTATGTAAAAATAGCAGAAAAAGCTACTAAAAATTAGCAAAAAAGGCTCCGAGATTAAAACTACTGAAATCAGCAGAACTTGTTTGCTAAATAATTGTTAAATTTTCGAAATATAAGAAATATACTTATGAGTTAAATTTAAGCAAATTGCAAATTACAATTTACCTCTGAAGAAACTACAAATTTTTATTTATATTTTGCTAAAATAAATTGAATGCAAATACAAACTACTCTGCTGAAATCATCAGAAATACTTTGTGACTATTAGTTTTTTTAAATCAACTAACATAAAATATTAAGCACATACCTCAGCTTATTTCAGATAGGCAGATTGTTAGATTTTTCTAATTTAACAAAAATTTGCATGAAGTTATGATTTTAGCAAATCATCAATAAAATAAATAAAAACATGTCCGTTAAAATATTAAATAAAGCTGAATTACGATTTTCAAAAGTTCCGCAGCTGAATAAAAGTTTTTAAATTATTACGGTTTTTATTCAGATTTATTTAATGTGTAATCTATTTTAATCTATTACACTGTGAGACAAATGGTAGGGGTCAGTGATCGGGAAGGGTTCAAACTACCGGGGAAAGTTATATCGGTAAAAAAGAAGTTATACGTGTCCCGGCGGCGTTTCGCTGGGTCACCCCTAGGAATCGAGATATATCGATTTGACCTTTGGTGGTCTTTTTTTTGACATAACTCGAGAACTACAAGTCCGATTTTGCTCAAACAATTTTAAAAAAATTAAAAATTCCTTTAATCTGTTCATATAACGTTTTTCTATATACTCAACAGTTTTGCCGGTAAAAATAAATGTATGAAGAAAAAAATATGTTTTGCCTAAAATATTAAAAAAAAGTAATAAACAAAAGGTTATTGATTTTTATGGTAGCGGTAACAAACATTTATTTTTTTTTTAAATTTTTACCGGCAAAAATTTTTTTAAAATTGTTTGAGCAAAATCGGACTACACCTTTTGCAATTGTAATTCAGAAAATATCAATTGAAATTCAGAATTTCCATTTGAAATTCAGAAAATATCAATTGAAATTCAGAATTTCCATTTGAAATTCAGAAAAGATCAATTGAAATTCAGAATTTCCATTTGAAATTCAGAAAATATCATTTGAAATTCAGAAAATATCAATTGAAATTCAGAAATTGTCATTTGAAATTCAGAAAATATCAATTGAAATTCAGAAAATATCATTTGAAATTCAGAAAATATCAATTGAAATTCAGAAACCGTCATTTGAAATTCAGAAAATATCAATTGAAATTCAGAAATTGTAATTTGAAATTCAGAAAATATCAATTGAAATTCAGAAATCGTCATTTGAAATTCAGAAAATATCAATTGAAATTCAGAAAACATCAATTGAAATTCAGAAAATATCAATTGAAAATCAGAAACCGTCATTTGAAATTCAGAAAATATCAATTGAAATTCAGAAATCGTCATTTGAAATTCAAAAAATATCACTTGAAATTCAGAAATCGTCATTTGAAATTCAGAAAATATCAATTGAAATTCAGAAAACATCATTTGAAATTCAGAAAATATCAATTCAAATTCAGAAATCGTTATTTGAAATTCAGAAAATATCAATTGAAATTCAGAAATCGTCATTTGAAATTCAGAAAATATCACTTGAAATTCAGAAATCGTCATTTGAAATTCAGAAAATGTCAATTGCAATTCAGAAAAAATCAATTGAAATTCAGAAAATATCAATTGAAATTCAGAAACCGTCATTTGAAATTCAGAAAATATCAATTGAAATTCAGAAAACATCAATTGAAATTCAGAAAAATGTAAACACATTTTTTAAAAGAATCCGTCCAGGTAGATAATGTTATCCCCTATAAAAATTTATATATGGGGTTTATCAAAATAAGTAAAATTCATTTTACTCACGCAAGTGAAAAATATTTATAATTTGTGTGCCTCAATGATTTTATGTAGACTAATTTCTTTCTTGTAACGAATTATGGCTCAATTAGACATTAAAACGTAACGCTGATATTAAAATTCAGCCTTACATTTTGGAGCTATAATTCGTAACAAGAAAGAAATTAGTCTACCTAAAATCATTGAGGCACACAAATTTTAAATAATTCTCACTCGCGTAAGTAAAATGAATTTTACGCCCACTTGTTAATCAAACGTATTTTAATGAAATCCATATATAAATTTTTTATAGGGTATAACATTATCTACTTGGCCGGATTCTATAAAAAATTCTGTTTACATTTTTCTGAATTTCAATTGATGTTTTCTGAATTTCAATTGATATTTTCCGAATTTCAAATGATATTTTCTGAATTTCAAATGATATTTTCTGAATTTCAAATGATATTTTCCGAATTTCAATTGATATTTTCTGAATTTCAAATGATATTTTCTGAATTTCAATTGATATTTTCTGAATTTTAAATGACGATTTCTGAATTTCAATTGACATTTTCTGATTTTCAAATGATGATTTCTGAATTTCAATTGATATTTTCTGAATTTCAAATGACGATTTCTGAATTTCAATTGATATTTTCTGAATTTCAAATGACGATTTTTGAATTTCAATTGATATTTTCTGAATTTCAATTGATATTTTCTGAATTTGAATTGATATTTTCTGAATTTCAAATGACGATTTCTGAATTTCAATTGATATTTTCTGAATTTCAAATGACGATTTCTAAATTTCAATTGATATTTTCTGAATTTCAATTGATATTTTCTGAATTTCAATTGATATTTTCTGAACTTCAAATGATATTTTCTGAATATCAATTGATATTTTCTAAATTTCAAATGATATTTTCTGAATTTCAAATGATATTTTCTGAATTTCAAATGATATCTTCTGAATTTCAATTGACATTTTCCGAATTTCAAATGATATTTTCTGAATTTCAATTGATATTTTCTGAATTTCAAATGGAAAATCTGAATTTCAATTGATGTTTTCTGAATTTCAAATGGAAATTCTGAATTTCAATTGATGTTTTCTGAATTTCAAATGGAAATTCTGAATTTCAATTGATATTTTCTGAATTTCAATTGATATTTTCTGAATTTCAATTGATATTTTCTGAATTACAATTGCAAAAGGTGTAGTGGTTCTCGAGTTATGTCAAAAAAAAGATATATCTCGATTCCTAGGGGTGACCCAGCGAAACGCCGGGACACGTATAACTTGTTTTTGACCGATATAACATTTCCCGTTGGTTTCATCCCATCCGGATTTTGACTGTCGCATAGTGTTATTTATGAATGGGAAAAATTTGTTCTTTATTAACATTTAATAAGATATTAGATTTGTGTGATTTAGGTCGAATATAACAATAAAAACAAATACAAAAAGAGATCAAATATGCCAAATAATGAAATCGGAAATCCCGGGATTTTTTCAAGACCAATCCCTGGATTTTCGGGATCGGGATTTCGGGATCGGTATCCCTAACCCGGTGTCTTCAAATGCAATAAATTATATGATATGAAATGTCAAAACCATGGCAGCGAAACGTCAAAATGATATCAATTGCAGAGTGGTGGAGAACACTTGACCATTTCATGGATAAGAAATATCATAGATTTTTCTTCGAAAAAAACCAAATTTTATGAAACATTAATGTTTACCGACAAATAATAAAAAACTAAACACTTTTCCATTCCTTTTTACCAAATTTTTTGTTGTTTTTCTATTACAAAATTAAAATGAAAACTAAAAGTGACATTTGATCTCTGGCATCATTGCAAGATCCGATGGCATGTCAGCGATATCATGATATTGCAATAAATTTGAAATTGAGTGTCTTCACTTGAGATGAGAGCATTTTGACAATTGCTTGCTATCATTTTATTGCATGTCAAGACACTAGGTAATGCGGACCCTCGGATCTTAATAAATTTTTCATATGTTCTATAGGAGCCAACAATAAGAGACACATATTTTTTAGCGGCCCACTACAACGTTTAAGGGTTATAAAGTGCAGTAAAAAACGAACCCGCGTTGGCATGACAACATGTCTGTCAAGGTTATTGATTTTTATGGTAGCGGTAACAAACATTTATTTTTTTTTAAATTTTTACCGGCAAAAATTTTTTAAAAATTGTTTGAGCAAAATCGGACTAGTGGTTCTCGAGTTATGTCAAAAAAAAGATATATCTCGATTCCTAGGGGTGACCCAGCGAAACGCCGGGACACGTATAACTTGTTTTTGACCGATATAACATTTCCCGTTGGTTTCATCCCATCCCGATTTTGACTGTCGCATAGTGTTATTTATGAATGGGAAAAATTTGTTCTTTATTAACATTTAATAAGATATTAGATTTGTGTGATTTAGGTCGAATATAACAATAAAAACAAATACAAAAAGAGATAAAATATGCCAAATAATGAAATCGGAAATCCCGGGATTTTTTCAAGACCAATCCCGGGATTTTCGGGATCGGGATTTCGGGATCGGTATCCCTAACCCGGTGTCTTCAAATGCAATAAATTATATGATATGAAATGTCAAAACCATGGCAGCGAAACGTCAAAATGATATCAATTGCAGAGTGGTGGAAAACACTTGACCATTTCATGGATAAGAAATATCATAGATTTTTCTTCGAAAAAAACCAAATTTTATGAAACATTAATGTTTACCGACAAATAATAAAAAACTAAACACTTTTCCATTCCTTTTTACCAAATTTTTTGTTGTTTTTCTATTACAAAATTAAAATGAAAACTAAAAGTGACATTTGATCTCTTGCATCATTGCAAGATCCGATGGCATGTCAGCGATATCATGATATTGCAATAAATTTGAAATTGAGTGTCTTCACTTGAGATGAGAGCATTTTGACAATTGCTTGCTATCATTTTATTGCATGTCAAGACACTAGGTAATGCGGACCCTCGGATCTTAATAAATTTTTCATATGTTCTATAGGAGCCAACAATAAGAGACACATATTTTTTAGCGGTCCACTACAACGTTTAAGGGTTATAAAGTGCAGTAAAAAACGAACCCGCGTTGGCATGACAACATGTCTGAATATACAGCCCTAAAGTACTCGACTCAGGTTGCCCATTTATTTGAAATATATTTAGGTGAAAATAACTTTCAGGAAAAGTCGACCCCCAAGACTTAATTGAAAAATCATTAATATTCATAATCGTGAAATCAAATTTATCAATATTCCTTAGCAAAACGCCAATTTTTTTGTCATTCAAAACAAACTTTTTCGAGTAACAGAAATACTTGCAAGGAGAGTCTGTTTCTGTGTTCCTGCAGATTTCGATAAAATTTGGATAATTCATATAGGGGACAAAATTAAATAACTTTCGTTTCTATACATATCGGCCCAAATTGAATTTAGGGGGTAAAAGAAAAGATAAAAAAGTACGAGGTTAACCCTTAAACACATTTTAAGTTTTAACTTATTTTTGGCATTGAAGTTAAATTTTCAACTTTGATGTCTTCAGAGACTTATAGTAGGATTTCATGACAAATATTTTTCCGGAACATTATAAAATTCTACTATAAATCTCTGAAAACATCAAAGTTGAAAATTTAACTTCAAGACCAGAAATAAGTTAAAACTTAAAATGTTTTTAAGGTTAGAGATACAACCTTGCGGTTTGTTCTGCGTTTATTTTTTTTATATGGAGTTTTGACAATTAAAAACGCACTGCGGATTCTCTCTAAATTAAAACTTAATTTAATTTCTCTGCGTTTTCTCTCCTACTCGCATAGTTTCATTCTCACACTCCCTACAATGTTCCCATATTTTCAAAAAATAATCCCGATATTTGATGATGTTCGCAGATGGAAAAGTTGAAACGATTGAACTTTTATTTTGAAAAATCATTGTTTTTCACGTTTATTACTAATTTCGAAATCATTTAGCCTATCATTTTAATTTAATGATCTTTGCCGAAGTTAAAATGAAAAAAAATATAAAAAATTAAAAACGTTTCTATACTGAAATAAAAACCTTATTTCCCATCGCTGGTGCTCTCCAAACATACACTAAATGTATACACACATACATGTAAAGAAAGTGTGAATGTATGTATAAAAACAACCGTCACCGCAGCCGTAGTCATTTAATTTGTGTTTTCTCTCCGCAGCGGAATCCGCAGCCGCAGGATTGTATCTCTACTCTTATTCAGAATTGGCGAATTGGAATGTCCAACAAATCTGGATTTTAGGGAGTAACCATATGAATCTTCCATTTTAGGTATAGGATGTGTTCAGCCAACTTATGTAAAACACTACGATGATCATTTTTGTGGAACATGTTAACCCTCTTACTCTTCAACTTACGTGTCTTTTTTGTCCCTTTTTGAAAGGGGGAGAAAGTTCCTTTAATTGCAGAGCTGGAGGGAGAGTTCCACAAAAATGTTCCTCGTAGTTTACTGAACACATCCTATACCTAAAATGGAAGATTCACATGGTTTCCTATGCCGACTCACAATAAACATTTGAAAAAAGGGGTAAATTTTTATATATTTTTTATTTAAATTTTCTTTTTATAGTCGCCACCGGGTATCGAACTTACGACCTCAAGATTGCTGGTCTAGATCCCTACCGCTGAACCATTATTTGTTATGAATGTGGATTGGCATAAAAACCCCACTTTGTTATTGCGAGATATTGTGCCATATTCTCTTCAATAACAGAAGGTAAAGGCAATTTATCATAATTTTTATTTTATATACAACAATTATTTTAATTTTTGCATTAAACAATACAAAAATCGTTTTTTCGGACTTTCTATATTTTCATATATTTAGTTAGAATATTGTTCTACCTCAAGTCCAAATTCTAATATGATATTGTCGTATTAGATTTTATTTGTTGTTTCAAAAAAGGCTGATCATTTTCATGATAGACAATACAATTGTTTCATAGGCATCACCCTAACTCTTCAGTTGTCTGCAATAAGAAAATGATAGCACAAATAATACAAACCGAGACATTACATTTTATATATTTTTAAAAATTGAAATATTAAAAAAATATTAAATTTCAACAAAAAAAAATTTTTTTTTAATTGGTCCTGCAAGGAGTCAAACCCGCGATCATCTGTTTGGATATAAACTGTATCAAAATAACTTTTTAGGATCACTTTTACAGCAATAATGCAATACAATAATTATGCGATTTTTTGGATGTTCTTCAGAATTACTTTTAAACAAGCTGTAAAATATACTAAAAAGGTTAAAGTCGGGCATGCCGACTATGTAATATCCTACACCAGTCTGGCTTAAAGCCAACTAATGTTTGGATCTGAAATTCGAATGGGTTAAAATGGACTTGTGTCAAAATGTTCAATAAAATAATAAAATCTAGAATCAATAGGCTTTGTCCTTGGGACCATGTGAGTCAGCGAGCCAAATTTAATTGAAATATCTTCGTATTTGCGACCTGCAGCGTGTAAACAAGCCAATTTTGGGGGGACTTTTATATGGGCACTAGGTCTAAACATGGACAGATTTTAACTAAAATCTATAGGCTTCATCCTTGGGCCGACATACACTGAGAGAATTATTTGCATGATATTAATGCATTTTTGCATAAAAATAACGAAGTTGCACTGGAATTCGTCCATTGAAACTTTTCATTGAATTAATGGAATTTTTCATAAAATGTTGTAAAAAATTTCATTTCATTTATTAAAACTTTTATACACTCAATAAAAAAGTTTTATTAAAACTAGATTCATAAAATATATGAAGCTTTTTCATCATAATTGTGAAATTTTTTATTTACTTTGTGAAGAAAAAATTTACATTTACTGAAAAATTTCATTGAAACTCATCCAGCTAAATTCTCTCTGTGTAGGTCGGTGTACCAAATTTCATCAAAATATTTTCATATTTGCGACCTGTAGAGTTCGCACAAGAATGCATGGACGGACATCGTTAAATCTAAACAAAAAGTGATTCTGAGTCAATCGGTATACTAAAAGGTGGGTCTAGGTCCAATATTTTTTGGTGTTACAAACATCGGTACAAACTTATTATACCCTGTCGACGTAGTGGTGTAGGGTATAAAAACCAGTAAAAATACACTAACGGATACTTTTATAGCAATCAAAGAAATGGTTTGTAAAGCATCCCAGGAACATTTTTTACAAACGGTAGCTAACCACACCCATTATACAACTGGTTCCTCTGCAACCGATTCCATGGAACTGGTTCCGGAACCAGTTCCTGGGATCCTATATGGAAGGTGTGGTTGACGTAGAATCAGTTCCATAACCGATTCTAGAGCAACCGATTCCACTTTGGAGCTATAGAAGGGGTTGCTTTTAGGACAATTTCAAACAAAATTCGACAGTACACTCAAAAAAAAAAGTCAGTAAAGTCAGCAAAAAATGTTGCTGTATCAGCAAATTTTTAGTCAGGAGCGTGCTTGCAAAAAAGTTGGTAATTTCAGCAAAAGGTTTGCTGAAAATCAGCGAGCTGATTTTTACCAAAAAAATAGTAATCTTCAGCAAAAGTTTTGCTAACACTTAGTCGACTGCAAATGAAAAAAATCCTTGCTAAAATCACTTAAACTTTTTGCTGAATATTAGTAGACTGAAAAAAACTCAAAAAACTTGTAGCGAAATTTTACTTTGGTTAATTTATTTGCTGAAAATTTAAATTTAGAATATGTGTAGAGTTGTTTTTCTTTTTTTGTCATTTCCGTTTCCAGACAAGCTGCGACATCTACATCTTGTCTATCTGGTTGTCGTCCACGCTATGAATGCGGTTATCAGCACAATTTTTGTAGCAAATAAATTAGTAAAACATTAGTTCAAAATTAGTTTAGTGCTAAAAAAATATAACTAAAATTTTTGCTGAAAACGGAATTTCAGTAAAAAAATTGCTGAAAACTAGTACACTTGATATACAAGATGTTTTACTAATTTTTCTACTAACTTATTTTTTTGAGTGTAGAAAGGGTTGTGAACGAAAAGTAGCTATTCTACAACCGATTCTTTGGAACAGAAAATTTTCCTGGGATGACTTCAAATTTTTTTTTGCTGGTTAGTACCGCGTTAATACTTTAGTAGTATCGAGTATTCAAAACGACATTTTACAATTCTACTTTATGAACTTAATCCAAACTAAAGTCAGGTTACATGATTATTTGAAATTTAAAATTTGTTTCAGATAATCTACAAAAACATATCAAACCCTTTAGTCAATTTGTATTTATTTTAAAACTAATATAGACACCTCGCACAGGGCCTATAATTCGAAATTAAAGATGAATGTATTCAAACATCGTAATACATACTACTGCCAAGTCTTTTATGAAATGATATTGTCCACAAATTAGTCCAAACCATCCATAAGTCCCATCTATGTTACGAATGTATAGTTGTTCCCCTAGAATACTGACTGCTGCATGTCTCTCACTTAACTAACACATTTCAATCAAAGTGTAATATATCCTTCCATATTCTATGTACATATATATGTAATACAGAGTGTTACCATTATATCAATGGCATGAGAAATGTATCCTCACAAATTTGGTACAATGATGACAACGAAAAAAAAAAAGAAAACAGAAAACAAGTAAAGTGAAAAAAGTGTTTTAACAATAAAAAATCATCTCTAACCATAAATATTCAAAACATACTTGTAGTCTATGGAACAAGTACAACAACACTCATATAGAAATTTCCATAACAACACCACAAAAATTCAAAAGCGTAAACAATATGCAACAAATCCTAGCGCATCACAATCAAGCAACATAAACCTACCCCCAACCTCCCAGCAACCTACTCCTTCTGTATTATATTAAAAAAAAAGAAAGGCTCGTATTATAACAAAACAAGAGGATTTAAAAAAATCACTGAAAAAAAGTCTTAGATATTTTAAAAGTATTAAAATCCGAATAAATATTTTGCAAACATCCCATATAAAGGATTACAAAATTATTTCAATTGTTTGTGATAAAAATTATGGAAAAAGGATTTAGTAGGTTGTTACATATTACAGATACAATAAACTTTTTTCAAACTACTGTTGAAAATTTTAAAAATATTGTGCTTGGGAAGTCTATTCAAAAAGTAGGAAGCTATAATAGCAATAATAATTTAAAACATTTTCAAATGACTACCGTTTACCTTAAAATTCCGCGAATGAAATAACTTAAAATACCGTTAACCTTAAAATAACGCAATAATTTAAAAAAACCGATAACCTTAACCTTTCTTTGCATGATGATGGAAATTTCCATCATAAAATTTTTTGAGGAAAAAATGCACACAACCACGTGATTTGTAATTTTTTTGTTGCTAGCAACAATTTACATGACTATTGTTTCAATTGAAGCACATTTGTCAAAAAAGTAAAGTAAGCTTCATTATCAATTAGAAGGTTTAAACTTGTCACCCAATATATTACAGTGATTTTTTCACAAAAAAAAAACAAATAAAAAATCATGCGAAGAAGGGTTAAAATATCGTAAAGAAATGCTTTTAAAATATCGTTAGCCATTATTAATCTTATGAATCGGTAGACATCCCTGAAATTTAGGTATTAGCGAATTAATAAATAATTAATTCAGTGTGTGACAGTGAAAAGACGCTTCTCAAACGACCTACACTGATAGAATTTTGTGCATAGTATTAATGAATTTGTTCATTAATCCAATGATTTTTTTCATTGAAAAGTCCCCAAAGAACGCGTTCATTAAATCAATGAAACGTATTCATTAAATGAAAACTAATTGAAAAAAATATATTTTTTTTGCGTTACTTTTTTATTTATTGTTTATTTTTATTTTATTAATTTTTATTTGTACATATATTTCTTTTTTGTTTTTATAACGTTTTTGACATCTCCCTGAACTCGACTTGAACACGCAATCACCAGAATGTAAACATTACCGCGTTACCGATTCATCTAAATATTTGGACTTTTATATTTAAATAATTTTAGTTTACAACCCTAGCGTTCATTACTGGAACATATACATATCTATTTTATTATTTAGCAAATTCAAAACCCCTTATAAAAATTATAGCATATCTTACGGGTTAGTTGAAAATATATAATGAAAAAATTCATGTAATTGAAGAATTTTTCATTAATTCAATGAAAAGTTTTCATTAACTCAATGAATTCAGATTAATGAAATCGATTCATTAATAGTATGAACGACAATTCTATCAGTGTAGTGTAAGTTGTACACTTAAAATAATACGTCAGTAGAAAAATCTGTCAAACCGGTTTCAAACTGATTTGACTACTTTTAACAAATTTTTAGTTGAAATAATGATTTACGCAAAGATTTTAGTTATCTTCATTTAATACAATACTAAAAATCCTCAGTACTTTAACTAATTTTGAGTGTTAATTTTCAAAATTATTTAAAACTAATTTTTAAGAATCCATTCGTTAAATTTTACAAAATTTATTCTAATTTATTCTAATATAATATTTTCATGTTACTGTTATTACCTGGTAGATGACGCCGACAATGTATCCGAAGTTTTAAAGATGGCGCTATTTCTTTCCCTCCCGATTTTTTAAAATGGTCCATATCTCGAAAACTAAGAGAGATAGAGCAAAATTGATAAAAAAAATTTCGACTACCCCTAACCGTATAATACCCCAGAAAGGGGTTATCTTTATCCAAAAATGGACCTTGGCGGGGCCTTGGACCCTCGGAAATTTTTAATAAAAATTTTCTACTTCATAAAATGGCCTATATCTCGAAAACTAAGCGAAATAAGGCAAAACGGACAATATGTTTGTTCCATTGGAGTGCCTTTATATGCCCTCACATGATATGGACTAGGCCCGGGGAGGGTCCCGAGGCCCTAAATTTGGATTAATTCCACGACTCAGTATAATTACAGATAAAACTGTAGTTTTACAAATTTTTTACTTAAATATAGATTTGATTTTTGTACAGCGATCTTTGGTGTAATTTTAGTCTACCAGCGTGTTTTAGGATGTTTATTATGTACCTGAAATGGTGGACTAAAATAACATTTTTGTCTAATTTAAGTAAAATAATTGCAAGGTTTTTTTAGAATTGTGCCAAAATGTTACACAAATCTGCTCTCACTTAGACCTTTTCCAGCAAAAAATAACCTCGATTTGGTAAGCAGTAACTACATTTGTATGCTTCCAAAAAAGCAGAACCGAAGGCAGAGATTTTATTATCGATTTTAAGATAAAGTATTACTAGGACAGTCAGAATGGACTTTGTCGGGCATTCCTAAAAAAAGTACGTTACCCCTTTAGAAAGAGATTCCAGAGGCGGTCATATTTTTCTGAAGAACTCTAAACAAAGCGCATTTTTGCTGTTAGATTTGTTTTAACCTTTTTCGGCAATCGAAATAATAAAAATTTTCTTTAAAAGTCGTTAAAACTTTTTTTGTTTAAAGTATAACCCTTCAGCAACGCGTTGTGATGAAATGACAACAAATAATTTAAAAAATTTTGAATGCTAGCGATCTCTCTTAATTCCAGAGGGGTTCATATTTTTTTCGGATTTCTATTTTAGCCAATCAAAATTATGAAAATTTGTTTAAAAAAAGTGAAAAGTACAACACTTTAATAACGAGTTTTGATGAGTTAATTAAGGAAAATTAATTTCAACAATTTCGAAGGCTACTTTAAAGCGATCTTAATGTATTTCGTTTCCATATCTTACAATTATATTTATTTAATTTTGGAATTTGGACCCAAATAATTTTGTAAAATAAAATAAATCTAAAAATATTCGCGATTTGGGTAATTACCCGAGGTGCCCAACACTTGTCACATATGTATGAAACAGGGATGTAAAATGAGATTTTCATTTGGATATGGAAATGAATTTTAGAGATCACATTTTCAGACTAGGAACGAAAAATGTTTAAGTTTTTTATAATAACAACAATTAACATAAAGTTACCATAAACCCTCGATTTACGCGATGCATTTTGCATTACGAGAATTAATTTTGATATTTATTTTTCGAATTATACCTGAAAAATCTCGAGCTAACGCTGATTTTTATCTATAAAAACTTCAAAATTTTATTTACGTGATTTGATTTTAAAAAGAATGCTTTCTTTTTGAGCTCAAAAGAAGCTCTTTCAGAATGTGTATATTACTGACATAAGGAAGCGAATGAAAATGCATGTTATAAGCGCATTACTGAAACAAATATTTCTTTAAATTTTATTAAATACACATTATTTCAGCGGATCTCGAAGCTGAAAAAATGCGCATTTCATTTCTTATGAAGGCCTGCTTTTATTGTATCTTAAGTGCCATGAAAGAAGCGCATTTCACCTGCGGAAAAGAGACATATCAAGTGTCATGTCTTCTGGAATTAGTTTAGGAAGCGTACGGTGATTAAATAATGACTTCCCAAACTGCTTCTGGGTATGCAGTATTTTTTGTTGAGATATCATTAAATGATAATGAAATTTTTTTCATTGTCATTAGCGGCAACTAATGGTAATGAAATTCCAATGGTAATGAAAAATTCCCATGTATAAGCGGTATATACATTCAAAAAAAAAAAGTCAGTAAAGTCAGCAAAAAATGTTGCTGTGTCACCAAATTTTTAGTCAGGGGCGTGCTTGCAAAAAAGTTGGTAATTTCAGCAAAGATTTGCTGAAAATCAGCGAGCTGATTTTTATCAAAAAATAGTAATCTTCAGCAAAAGTTTTGCTAACATTTAGTCGACTGCAAATGAAAAAAATCCTTGCTAAAATCACTTAACTTTTTGCTGAATATTAGTAGATTGAAAAAAGCTCAAAAAACTTGTAGCGAAATTTTACTTTAGTTAATTTATTTGCTGAAAATTTAAATATAGAATATGTGTAGAGTTGCTTTTCTTTTTTTGTCATTTCCGTTTCCAGACAAGCTGCGACATCTACATCTTGTCTATCTGGTTGTCGTCCACGGTTATCAGCACAATTTTTGTAGCAAAATAAATTAGTAAAACAATAGTTCAAAAGTAGTTTAGTGCTAAAAAATTATAACTAAATTTTTTGCTGAAAACGGAACTTCAGCAAAAAAATTGCTGAAAACTAGTACACTTGATATACAAGACGTTTTACTAATTTTTCTACTAATTTATTTTTTTGAGTGTACGTACTTACAAACATATATTGCTAACATATTTTTTTTTTTGCTAAATTGTTTGGTATTTTGCATCAATATTATTCATTTTCAGAATGAAATCGCTGTATAAGTTTTCTAATTAAATTTTTGCACCATAAAAATTTTTCACATTCCGCCATTAATTTGAAGTTTTTATGTGCGGATTTTTAAAATTCAAAATCTAGGGACCATAATACCCATATCTCATATCAAAGTTTGGTAATTAGTTTGCAAAAAAAAAATTGGAAAAAAAAACTTTCAAAAAGAAAAATTTTTGCATCAATGTATTCTTTTGCAGAATATAAATTGCTGATTAGGTTTCTTAATTAATTTTTTGTATCATAAAGGCTTTTTTCGCATTCCGCCATTATTTTGAAATTTATTGAGTGTGATTTTTTAAAATTTGTAACCTTGGGATTATAATTCTCATATCTTATGCCTAAGTTTGGTGGAAATTTTTTGCATCAGCATATTCGTTTGCAGAATGTAAATCGCTGATTGATTTTAATTTAGTTTTTGTACCATAAAGCTTTTCTTCGCGTTCCGCCATTATTTTGTAATTTTTTAAGTAAGGATTTTTAAAATTCATAATCCAGGGACTATAAACCGAATATCTCATATCAAAGTTTGGTGGTTAGTGTGCAAAAAAAAATTCGCGAAAAAAAATTTCCGAATAGAAAAAATTTTGCATCAATGCATTCGTTTGCAGAATGTAAATTGCTGATTAGGTTTTTTTAGGACATTATTTTGCAATTTTTTAAGTGCAGTTTTTGTGGTTAGTTGCTCACAAATCCTATAGTTTTGACGACCACAGCTTGTCTTTTGCACAAAATTATTCACCCTATCATGTTTTTTACAAGTCTTTTCGGCGGAAGTTTTTATTACTTTTTAATAACGCAAAGATATAGTTCATTGGATGCAGAAATGTATTCATATAAATGTTGTTTTAAGAATTTTTACAAAACTTATAATTGTAATCAGGCACCTGATACTGATAGTTTTAAAATGTTTTATTTACAAAGATAAAAATAATTCTCAACTTTCCTGAAAATATCAGTACCGATATTTTTTAAATTTTGTTTTCGAAAAGAAAAGAAAAATTAATGAAAACAAAACATACATCAAGAAAAATAAATTCATTTGTACACAAGTGATTGTTTTTTATGAGGAAGAAGAAAATAAAACGTTTTAAAAGTATTAATATCGGGTGCCTGGTTATAAACACATTCATAAAAATCAATACCTACTTCGTCCATTTTCATACTTTTTCCATTATTTTGCCGTTAATTTAAATTTCATTTATAAACTTTATAAAAAGCAGCTGGCAACACGTGAGTAACTCGACTATTGTGAATACATTATACCGGCAATCTACAAAACTCCATTGTGAATGTGTGAAATTCCACATTTGACAGACGCCCATAGTGTTGCCAGAAAAGTTTCCCAAAATTTCCCAAATAAATTAAAATTTTTACAAAAATCAATTTTTAAAGAAAAAATGGGTTAGCCAGACAATAAATATTATTGCGTTTCGAAATTTTGATTCATTCATTCTAAAATATCAGGCATTTCATTCAGATTTTACTCACACTCACGCGTGATTTACGTGAATAATGCAAATTCACGAAACAAAATCTTGCCTTAAAAAATAAAATGCAAAAATTAAGGAAGTTTGTGAATGTTAAACTAAAACTTTCTATGCATATGTAGTAAATATAAAATCGAAATGAAGGGAAATATTTATTAAAAGCCGAAAAAAATCGACTCATTAATACTCACCCAAAAATTTAATTCACGTTCACTCACTTGTCTAGTAAAAAATATATTACGGTGGGTCTAACTTTAGTTAAGTTAAATCCAAAACGGATTTATTTTTTAAATCCATTTTGGATTTAGCTTATTTCAATTCCTGTGTTCACATTTTTACAAAATTTAATGATTTTCCTGCAGATTATATTGGCGAATAAGTATAAGAATTTAATAAAAATTATAAATTTTTCAAATTAAAATACAAAGCATTAATTTTTTAACAAAATAAGATAAATCTAAAAATAAATCCAGTGATTAAAAAATAGGCCTATTACATTTATGTGATTTAGGTCGAATATAACAATAAAAAAAAATACAAAAAGAGATACAATATGGCAAATAATGAAATCGGAAATCCCGGGATTTTTTCAAGACCAATCCCGGGATTTCGGGATTCCTAAATCCCGAAAATCCCGGGATTTTCGGGATCGGGATTTCGGGATCGGTATCCCTAGTACCTACTAGAGATGAGCGATCCGGTGATTTTTGAATAACGCTGCTACCAGTGATCGTGATTTTCAAATCACCGTTCTTTTAAACAGTGACCGTGATCACGGGTTTGTATAGAGATGGGCGATTCGGCGATTTTTCAGTAACATTGTTCTCAGTGAATGTGATTTGCAAATCGTTGTTCTTTTAAACTGTGATCGTGATCACGGTTTTTCTATTGAAAAGACTTCGATTTTCTGATAAATAAACGAAATAATATTTATGGCGAGTTTTTAAGATGTTGGTTTAGTTAAACCAAAAACGAATTTTGTCAGCCATTTCAAAGTTTATTAACAAAAATTTGCCGGAAAAACTTTTTCTCGAGTATAATTTATTTCTTTATTGAAATAAAACAAAATAAATCACATTTTAAAAGCAGTATTCCAGTTACAAACTGCGTTAAACTAAGTTTAAAGATAATCCACTTCCTAAAAACTCGGCCTTAAAAGAAAAATAGTTGCGACCGGTAACAAAGACACGATAGAAGGAGACATTTTATAAAGAAGAGTGTGAAAGCAAGTCACTGTTATTGAAAAAAAACATGTATTACTGTGCACAATGAAGTTTGCAAGAAAGAATAGTACAAAAATTTTAAAAGAACGACATTCTAAATAACTGCGACTTGAAATATTTGATCACTGCCGTTACCAGTGATTTATCAATAACTGTGATTAAATCACCGGTATGAAAATATCGTTCATCTCTAGTACCTACTCTGTTGAAAGCTATCATGCTAAAGAATGGAGTATTTTTTTTTGTTATGCTTTTAGTTGAGAGTTTTGTTTTCATTCTTGTTGTATAGGTATGAAAAGCCGATTATGATCGGCCAATGGTATAATGAAAAAATTAAAATAGACAAATATCTACCCCCAAAAAATTCTTTAGTTGATCGTAATGAATATTTCAACTATTTAATATGTGAAATACTCTAAAGCTGCCTACACACTAGGGAACATACTTAAAAAAAGAGAGCATTTTTTGTGAATGTGTGAGTGCGTTTGTGTGTGTGTGCGTGTTGAGAGCGTGCATTTCGTGTTTACAAAATTTTTTGATATTTTTTGTTCCCTCAACCATGTTCCCTAGTGTGTAGGCAGCTTAATGATACCAAAAAAAAAAATCTCTAAAGCGACGAATACATTAAGGAACATGAGTAGGGTTTTTAGCAAACTCTACTACGTATTGGTTTTATTATATTATTTATTTTTAATTTTATTTTTCAATATTGTTTAATTATACCACCGATTCTTTTTAAATGTTTTTTTTTGGAATGAATTTGGTAAATTTTATTTTATAGAATTTTGTTAGGTTATTTTAAAGGTATCGGTATTTTAAGTTATATCGTTAAGTTATTTTAGGGTTAACGGTATTTTAATTTATTTCGTTAGGTTATTTTAAGGTTAACGGTATTTTAAGTTACTTCGTTAGTGGTATTTTAGGGTTAAAAATAGTTCGTTTTAAATTTAAATTTTAAAAATTGCCAAAATTAAATAAAAATTGTCAAAATTTGAAAAAATCATAAAAAACCGCCAAAATTTTGAAAATAGCAAAATTTAGAAAAATCGGCAAAATTAAAGAAATCGTCGAAAATTAGAAAATATCATCAAAATTAAAAAATCATCGACATTAAAAAAATCGCCAAAAAGCTATATATATTTATATTAATAAGAATTAATATAAATTATTTTTTTTGTTTTTATAATTTATTATGCATTATATATTTGTTCCTTTTACTCCTGCAAGGAGCATAGGGCCGCATTAATAACATTATTAATTTTTTTTTTTACTAACTTTTTTATATAATAATATAAAAATTGTAAATCAAACATTGAATTGAAAATAAAGAACAACTAACTAACTGCTAACTTTTTTATCTGAGTGTACATTTATACTTTTTCGTTTTATAAAACCTACATACCACACAATACACCATCGCATCCATAGCATTCAATGCGATACTTAAACACTAGTTCAAAGTACTAATTGCTATGTTATGGTAGCGAACAATCGTGTGTCACTACAATCACTTATTGTTTTTTTCGTTGCCATGTTTAATGCTTAAGCTCGCTTACGTTTTGATTTGTCTTCTAGTCGTAACAGGGTGGTTTAAATCGTAATGCACACATACTAGCACCATGTGATTTAATGACTACAACAAACCGATTGCAATCACGCAGCCCTTTAGTGTGTAGGCAACTTAAAACTAACTTGGAAATAATGTAGTTGTGTATTTATAATGTTCCCTTGCTTTTTTTCTGCGTGTGGATAATAAACTTCGAAAAGCTGACTATAATCGTCATCCGCCCTATAGAATCTTGGAACAGGATTCAAAATTGAAATCCCCAATTTGGGGTCGAAATTCTTGTATATGGTAACCCTGGGTGCAAATTTGACAGGCGTCTGCAGAGAAATTAATGTCTCAACAAAATCAATGTTAAAACAAGAAAAATCATTTTATTGTGTTGTTTTTGTTTTGTATGTATTTCATCGAGTTTTTGCTTTCACTAGTTTCGAATATTATCTTTTCAAACAAATTTACCCCTCAATTCACTAATGCTTTGTAAAGTTATAGCAGGTTTACAAAACGTCATTTTTATACAAAATTTGTTCAATAAACCTCCTATAATTTTACAAAGCGTTTATGAATTTAGGGGTTAATCTTTAAGCTGCCTACACACTAGGGAACATGGTTGAGGGAACAAAAAATATCAAAAAATTTTGTAAACACGAAATGCACGCTCTCAACACGCACACACACACAAACGCACTCACACATTCACAAAAAATGCTCTCTTTTTTTAAGTATGTTCCCTAGTGTGTAGGCAGCTTTATAAACATCAAAATAGTGTAAACGATATAATATATTGTGAAATCGACGTAAACGTCAGCCATTCCATAAAATCGCCCGTCACAATTTCTAAAATTAAATCGCCAATTTACTTCGAAAATCGTCGCAATTGGCGAGAAATCGCTATATAGACAACCCTGTTTAAGAAAAGCATTTTTCTGCGTGTGTGGAAAAGTTTCAAGAATTTACTATTTTTCTTTTTACGAATTATAAAAAAAATTTGTAATTTCTTTACAAATTATACGTTTTTTAGATTAAAATAATTTGTTGAAGAAACTATGAATCGCAGACGTCATCATGATGGAGATGAAGATGGTTATGGTAGGTTTGAAAGCTAATGGGAAAATTTTGGATTTTCTTGTAAAATAACGTGGACTTAACAAAAACAAATTTTTTACAGAACATCGTAACCGCAAACGTAGGCGTATTTCCGAAAATCAAGAAATCGAGGATCGTTTGGAGTCTTTGATATTACGTGTTGGCGAGAGGAGCACCTCATCGGTAGAATCAAACTTGGAAGGTTTGGTGTCGGTTTTAGAAGCCGATTTGGGTACTTTTCGGTTGAAGATATTACGTATACTTTCGGATTGTGCTGTCAAAATGCCGGAAAAATGTACAATTTATACCACTTTAGTAGGTCTGCTAAATGCAAAGAATTATAAATTTGGTGGTGAATTCGTAGACCATATGGTGAAAACATTTAAGGAATCACTTAAGCTTTGTCGTTGGGATGCTGCTCGTTATTCTCTACGTTTTTTGGCCGATTTAGTTAATTGCCATGTCATCTCGGCTTCTTCTTTGCTGCAGCTAATGGACACAATGATTGATGTATCCAATGAAGATCCGGTACCACAAGTACGACGTGATTGGTATGTATTTGCTGTACTCTCGACCCTTCCTTGGGTTGGACGTGATTTATATGAAAAAAAGGAATCGTCTTTGGAATCGCTACTCTTACGTATAGAAGTTTATTTAAATAAACGTTCAAAGAAACATCATAATGCCTTGCGTGTTTGGTCGGTAGATGCTCCGCATCCTCAAGAAGAATATCTTGATTGTCTATGGGCACAAATACGTAAACTTCGACAAGATAATTGGGCTGAAAAGCATATACCACGTCCATATTTGGCCTTTGATTCAATTCTTTGTGAAGCCTTACAGCATAATCTACCACCAATTGCACCACCAACACATCATGAATCCTATGAATATCCTATGCCTTGGGTTGTATATCGTATGTTCGATTATACCGATTGTCCTGATGGCCCTAATCTACCGGGTGCTCATTCTATAGAACGTTTCCTAATCGAAGAACATCTTCATCATATTATTGAAATGCATCATACCGAACGTAAAGATTGTGCTGCTCAATTGTTGGCTTTTCCTTATAAAAATAAAATTCCTCTCGAATACTGTATTGTTGAAGTTATCTTTGCTGAACTTTTCCATATGCCTACACCACGTTATATTGACATTGTCTTTGGTTCAATTTTGATTGAATTGTGTAAACTTCATCCGGCTACTCTGCCTCAAGTTCTGGCCCAAGCTACAGAAATTCTCTTTATGCGTATTGATTCGATGAACACTTCATGTTTTGATCGTTTTGTTAATTGGTTTTCTTATCATTTGAGTAATTTTAAATTTACTTGGTCTTGGGAGGAATGGGATAGTTGTTTGCTATTGGATATGGAACATCCTAGGCCGAAATTTATTCAAGAGGTGTTGCAAAAATGTTTAAGGTAAGTTTATTATGATTTGGAAAACTACAAATGAAGGGTTCTATTGTAATATTCCATTTTGCAAATTTTAGATTATCTTATCATCAACGTATTGTTGAAATGATGCCCGAAGCCTATTCAAAATTATTGCCTGTAACACCACAGCCTAATTATAAATATGCATCGGAAGAAGCTGGTAAGTTTAAAAATATTTTTATTTATTCATAATCCCGGAATTTTTTTAAAATATTTACTGTGATAGATAATTGTAACATATAAAAAGGGGAAAATAACAAAATTTTTGAAACAGTTTTTTATGAAATTTTATGTAAATTTAAGGTCATTAACGCATTTCTTCTCTCTTTTGGGGATTTATAATAATTTTGTTATATTTAATACTTTTTAAAGTAACTTACTGCGAAGTGTTTGTAACAGAGAACGGTTTGAGTGCATTATTTTATACGCTTTTGAATGCAATCACAAAAAATGAGCATATTGTTGTCAATACACATCATTTCAGTAAAGCAATACAGACACAATTGAAAAAAGTGAGTATGACGAAAGCCATGCATTGCACTGCATGTCTTCCGTTAATCTTACCTAACACTTACAAAAGCAACGAATACAAAACGATTGGTATGAATACAAAACTATTGTTACGAATGGTCTCAATGTTGGTTGTATAAAAATTAAAAAGTTTTTTCTGTCAAATATTTTAGTATATTTTTGGTGTTTATTTTTTCACTTAAACATTAACAAAATGAGAAAATATATACATATTTCATACTTAAATAAAGTTTCTTCACACTGCATTTTTCAAAATGCTGCAACAGGTCAACGAATACTAAACGAATGTTGTGATTGATTTATGTTTTAATGCGTCATCACTTCATTTCGTTGCTTGACATGTAGTGGCTTTATAAAAATAATGTGTAAAAACCACTCATCAAAAACAATAAATGTATATAATAGCAATAGCATTAGTTATTATCGTTGCATGAATACATGGCAAAAGCAATGAATGGTATGAATGCACTATAAAAACGAATGTACTCAAACCGTTCTCTGGTTTGCATGGAAATAGATTTTAAAAGATTTTACCCTTTCAGGAAAAACCACAATAATAAAATTGCTAAAATTATAAAATCCAAATATTTATAAGTAATTTTTTTTAGATACACTCAGATTAAATATACTTTTCCTTTTTAATCTATCTATAGAAAATATTTTTAATTTGAAGAACTTTTTTCTGTAGAAATTCAATAACCATATATGAACTTTTTAATTTGAAAAATAGGCTTAGGAAAAAGCTCACGACCGAGCTAAAATTTACACAAAACGAGCTGTTTACAATATAAGACACACAATTAAAAAAAGATAGAATTATTTTAAATTATTATTAAAATTGGTCAATTTCAAAATAGTGCTAAGTGCATTTAAACGTGAACTATAAAATCGACCCTAATTCGTTTCGGTTGTTGTTGTTGTTGTAACGGCTTTAAAATAAGAATTTGTAGTTAATAATTCTCAATTAAAGCCGGAGTGGCAATCCTTGCTCGGATAAATTCGAAGATTCGAATACATCCGAATCGTTCCGGCACATAGTCCGATTGCCGTGGGAACCGGGTTATACCGCCCATACTCGGTCGTCAGAGCCTCGTCAGCGTTAACAGGGGACACCATGTCCAAGGTGGACTGTGGGTGAGGTTGGCATTTGGAAATAATTTCCCTTGACCCCCATTCATTTCGGTTGCCAACCCTGCTTATGGCTAATTTAATAGCTTAAAACTTCAAAATTAAATATCTGTTATTTGCGCTTTAAGCGAGGAATTCAAATGAATTCATGAATTCAAATTAAATGACAAGAAAAAAGAAAAATACTTACCTTTGTATAAATGTTAATGATAAAAGTATTTGGCCTTATTACGGTTGCCGTAGTCGAATTCGACAGTAAGCCGAATTTGTTGAAAAATCGATAAAAACACAACTTTTCAATTGATAAATTTGGAGTTAAAAGCCATTCCTAAGCCCAAAGTAATTACTTCGAAGTAATTGCTAAATTTTATTCATATGACCCATTAATTTCTTTATAATTTCCAAAATAAAGAAAACCATTTTATTTTGTATGGAGTCGAAAATCGAAATTTTCTATTATTTTCTTCAGTTCATTTAAATTGGAATTCTTTTTTACCAATTTGAAGCCTTCAATATTTGCATATTTCATAACATAATTCACTATTTGTTCCACTGTTACACTAGACTTAAATAATGAAAGGTGAATCAATTTTTTATTAGCAATAACATCTAAAACACTGATTTTGTCGTCACCAAAAACGGCTAGGTCACTTCCTTTCCGACTTTACATTAAACCACTCCGAATTGTTTATTGGGATGCAACTTTTCTGAGTAGCAACAATACATTACAAATAATGAAAACAAAAGTAATGAACTTGTTTTTCTTACAATTACATATGTACATGTAATGGTAATGAAAAAGTTGACACATAAACTAACCACTGACGAGTCTTTGGGTGAGACGAAACTGCGGCAGTCTGGTGATTCCCTTGTGTCTGTTAAATTTTTCAATAAAAATGTTTTCTTCTTCTTCCTATTAATCAACTCTAGAAAATGAGTATATTCATTACAAAAAAAAAATTAATTGCAACTGTATGGGTACACCAAGCAATTAAAAACATAAAAATTAGTTACATACAATGTTTAAACACTATTTCTTATGAGAACTCAATGGCTCATATGAATAAAAAATATATATTACTAATAGGAGGAAACACAGCAATTACTTCACAATTCTAGTCTGCTTGGGAGTAGACTAGAAATTTAATTTTCGGTTACATTTCATGCTATTTCTAGTCTACTCCCAAGCAGACTATAATTGTGAACTAATTGCTTAAAACCCTGTATTTCCCCATATTAGTAAATTCTATTTTTTATTCATATGAGCCAATATCCGAAAAATACAAAAATTGGGAGTTGGTGTAATTTTAAACAAGACTACCGACTATTTTTTTCACTTATGGGCCAGATTTGTCACAAATGGGTTTAAAATATCGCAGGTTTTAACGCAGTTTTTTGTATATAGAATTTGAAAAAAAATCGTTGTTGTTATACATATTAACCGCTTTAGCAACATTTGGGCACCAAATTTGGTTAATAAATGCACAGATTTTACTAAAAAAATCGTAGTTTATCTCAGTTTCTACCAAGATTGGAAACCCTTTAATAAATCTAGTCATAATCATCATATTTTTAATTTTAAAAATAAAGAGCTAAAGTAAACCATACAAATTAAAATAATTCATTATAAATCTACTAATTGTGGGCGGTATGGTTGCGGGTTCGATCCCTAACCAAGGCAACATCGATTTATGAAAAATAATAATATGTATGAGTTTTTTCTATCCTTCATACATATCGCAGCGTCCTCCCATAGCACTTAACCCCACCGAAGTAAAATAATATAATATAATAGATGGCGCGCAACAACTGTTCTAAGATTCAACATCTCGCGCAATTACAGTGTTGCCATATTTGAAGCCCTTCATATTTCACCACCTTTCACTTCTCGCAATCACCTTTCCAAAAGAAGCAACATGTTAATTAATAGGAAGAATTTCCTGAGTGTTGCTTCTCTTAAAAGAAAAAAAAATAATAATAAAAAAAAATAATAATAATAAAAAAAAAAAAAAAAAAAAAAAAAAAAATCAGTCTTGCATTATCATTTGATGTGTTAAGTCATAGTTTATTCTGTTTCCTTAAAGTGTAATAAAAGTTTACGGTTTATTTTTTCTTTATTTCTTGTTGTTATTGTTTGTTAACAATATCTAAATATTAAAAAAAAACAAAAACAAAATTAAACGCAATTGTAAAGATGTTGATGCCTGCTCTGGGTATAACATGAATAGAAAAAAAAATGTTCACAAACAGCTCTCAGAGAGCTAGCAATTCAAATTATTTTGCACCTCTGCAAACTATCGATGATGACGATAATGATGAAACAATTATCGAACCAGCTGTTAAAGTTAACATACCACCAATAACAATATTAAAATGTAAAATTGAACAAGTTCATGAAATATGTAGAATATTAAAAATCAAAGATTACTCTATACGTAAAATTTCCATCGGACTAAAATTGTTTTGCACAAATAACGTAGATTTTACTACCGTTTGTGACTCTCTCACTAAGAAGTTTCAGCTCGAATGTTTCACATATGCTGCTAAAAACGAAAAGCCTTATAAGGCTGTACTATTAGGTCTAGATAAAACAGACCCATCAGTTGTTAAGTCCAGACTTTTAGACATGGGCCTTAAATGTATCGACGTTAAAATTGTTACTAGAGCCTATGCTGGAGCTAGGGACAGTAACAACGAACAAATTATATTCATTGTCTACTTTGAAAAAAAAGTCAATCACATTAAGAGAATTAAGGCAAAATTACTCAGCCATCAACTACATAAAAGTCAGGTGGGAATACCAAAAACCCAACAAAACTAAACTGACCCAATGTTATAATTGTCAGATGTATGGACACGGTGCCAGCAGATGCAATGTTAAAACATTTTGTGCCCATTGCGCCGGGAATCACAAAACTGAAGAATGCAAGTCAACCATTGTAAAATGTGCTAATTGTAAAGGCCCCCATAAGGCTATGTCCCCTGACTGCCCTAATAGGGAAACATATAAGCGAATAAGGCAACGTGCTCAACCAAAGAGTACCAGACAAAGAAGCCAACAATTCAACAATCAAATTACAATGTTAATTTTCCAAATGCTTTAAATCAGAGCGAAACACCAAATCCATCTAGAACGGGTTATAGCCAACCATTCACCCAAAATAACGATAATAATAATTTGTTCTCTTTAGAAGAATTAAAAAATCTTACCTTTGAATTAATTTCAAATTTAAAAAAATGCAGGTCTCGTGAAGAGCAATTCGAGGTTGTTACAAACCTTGCATGCAAATTTTTGTACCAATGAACAGCAACATAACGTTATTACAATGGAATGCTCGTAGCATTCGCACTAAAAAAGACGAATTATTCCATTTCTTGGAAAAAACCAATATTGACATTTGTTTACTTTGTGAAACCTGGCTAAATAAAAAAATTACAATAAAACATCAGAACTTCTACTGCTACAGATACGATCGACAACGTGGTGGAGGAGGTGGAGTAGCTATTTTAATTAAAAAACACATTCAGCACCAACTTATACCTCCTATTAACACAGAACTGATTGAAAACATAGGTATTAAGGTAAAATCTGGTAATGACTTTATAAATATTTATTCTTGCTATTATCCTGGTGGGTCAACAAACAGGGACCCTAGAAGAAAACAAACATTTGCGTCAGATATTCGTAAACTAACGAGCTCAAATAAATACATATTAGGAGGAGATTTTAACTGCAGACATAGTTATTGGGGATGTCAAAGAAGTAATGGCTGGGGTAACATATTATATGAGAAACTCCAACTAAACCAAACTCAAATAGTATTTCCCCACGAATATACTTATATTCCGGCTGATCCAAGTAAACAACCGTCAACTCTAGATTTTTTTCTAACTAATATATCTCAAAATATGTCCGCAGTAAAAGTTATAAATGACTTGAGTTCTGATCACCTACCAATCATTAGTACAGTTAATTTAAATTATGAAATGGTAGACAATTTATGCTACGCTTTCAGCAAGGCAAACTGGCCGCATTTTATGAAATTCATAAACAGGAATCTTCCTGTGGCGGATAGCGTTAATGAAATAAACAACAGCTCTCAAATTGACAACATGATAAATGTTTTCAATAATGTAGTAAAAATGGGAATAGATGAAAGTGTGCCCAAACGTAGAATTGCACCAACCTCTAAACCCTTACCAAACAACATAAAAATTATGATACAATTAAGGAACGTATTTAAAAGGAACTGGAAGCGTTACAGAGATGTTAATGATCGTCGAGCTATGACATGTTTAAATAAAAATATTACGAATGAAATAAACCACTTCAGAAACCAAACTTGGAATGACATGTTGTCCAATTTGGACAAAGCATCTTCCCCTTTTTGGAAAGTTTTAAAAATGTTAAAGAAGAAATCTAGCAATATTCCAATTTTAAAACACAACAATGTAGTATGTTTCACCCGGCAAGAAAAGGCTGAAATTTTGGCTCACAACTTTAATTTGAACCACTGTATTTCATCAAATTTAAGTGATACTACTACGATTACTGAGGTTAATGGTGTTGCAAACCTTATTCGTAATATTAACCCAATCCCACAAAACTGTTACTTCACTACTACTGAAAAAGTTGGTGTAATTATAAAAAAATTGAAAAACAAAAAAACTCCAGGTTTAGACGGTATTAATAATAAATGTCTTAAAAAATTTGCCTAATAAAGGTATCAACTATCTAACGAACATCTTTAATGCTTGCCTTAAATTATGCTACTTTCCTAGTGATTGGAAAATCTCAAAAACCATACCAATACTCAAGCCAAATAAACCTCCTGATTCTCCACTTTCTTATAGGCCAATAAGTCTGCTCTCTTCTATAAGTAAAATCTTGGAAAAAATTATTAAGGAAAAGCTTATTAATTTTATCGATGCAAACAATATACTTCCATCGCAACAATTCGGGTTCAGAAGTGAACATAATACGTCTCAACCCCTACTAAAAATCAGAAAATTAGTTAAAAATAATTTTCAAAACGGCAAATCAACTGGAATGATATTGCTAGACATAAAAGCTGCGTTTGACTCCGTTTGGCATAATGGACTTATTTTTAAATTGAAAAAATTCAACTTTCCAATTGAACTCATAAAAATTATTCAAAACTTTCTTCAAAATAGATCGTTCAGCGTTTACTTGGGTAAAACCTGTTCACAACAAGTTAATATCATTGCAGGATGTCCACAAGGTTCTTGCCTGTCGCCAGTTCTTTACAACATCTTTACTGCTGACATTCCAACATTTTCCAATTGCATTACGTCTATATTTGCAGATGATACATCAATTCTTAGTTCTGATGTTTATTCAGCTGATATTATTACAAACTTGCAGTCTGCTCTTACTGGGTTGAGTAATTATTTTGATAAATGGAAGATTTTGGTTAACCCTGAAAAAACGCAGGCTATTTATTTTACAAGAAAACGTAAGTCTTGTTTTATACCCCAGACTTTACCTCGTTTCATGAACCATGATATTCCATGAGAAAACAACGTCAAATACTTGGGCGTTATGCTTGATACCAAGCTTAATTTTAATAATCATATTCCCTATGTAGTGGACAAAATTAACAAAATTATTAGAATAATGTACCCAATTATAAACAGAAAGTCGGAAATGAACATAGACAATAAAAAACTCATCATCAAATCTATATTCCACCCCATAATGTTTTACTGTGCTCCAGTTTGGTACACGTCTGCAAAATGTCATATAAAAAAACTCCAAGTAGCACAAAATAAGCTACTTAAAATGATATTTAAACTACCATGGCACTATTCCACCCGACGCCTACATAGTCTCGCTGGCTTCGAACTCGTTCTGGATAAAATCGAAAGATTGACTCTAAATTTTAATGGAAGATGCCAACTCTCACAACATGTACATATCAATGAACTCATCTCATCATAATTTTATCTACTTTATTTTTTTTCTCATTTTTATCTTATACCTCTGCTTCATAAAGGTTTTTGTAAATTTTTTCCTTCCGTTTAATAATAATGTACATAAATTTCATAAATTAAAAAAATATATTTATATATCTAAGTAGAAAAGGAACGAAGTTCCTAAACTCTTTGCTTCTAAGTCAAATGTAAATAATATAAATATTATAAGAAATAAATTGAAATTGAATTGAAAATAAAAAAAAAATAATTTAAAAAAAATAAAAAAAACTTATTATTTCTTGTACATAGTATGAACAAATAAACAAATTAAGCCGGATTTACAATGCTGGAGTACTCCACGCCAGGGATGGAAAATGAGATTTTTATGTCGGTATTAGGGATGCCAATCGGGATTGATATTTGAAAATCCCGATCCCGGGATTTTCGAGAATACGGGATTTTTCGGGATCTCGGGATTTTGGAATTTTTTGGGATTTAAATTTTCCTTTATTTGTAAAAATTTTTATGTTCTGTAACTAATTTTTTTATAGAATAAAGCGTTTTATAATTATTTAATAGTTGTTAATTAATAATGTGGTGCATTTTATGAATATTGAAACATCCCAGTCAGAAATTGACAGTGGTACAAATAATCAAATACCTGCGTGACACTGGGTAACCGCGGTGTTAAAAATAAATGACTGGCAGAACACTCATTTGGGACGCTTTGCCAGCGTTTGCAAAAATCGTTTTGCCAGTATTTGTTTTACAAAAATTTCGGTGGTTAATAAAAAAACCACTGGCAAAGAATGGGCTTAGAGTGATATGCCAACGTTAGCAACCAGTGGTTATCCAGTGCTACATTGGCAAAAATTGCAGCTGTACAAAAATCAGTTCACTGGTAGAGCAATGATTTTATAAAAATGATGACTCTTCCTTTTCAAAAAGTTTGTGGTTAGGTGGTTCCGAGTTCAAATCCAGTTGCAAGTAAAAAAATTTTTTTTTTAAATTTAAACTTTTTTTGTTGTATAAGATTAATTTTTTTGTTCGTGGAAAAGCTCCTTTTAGACCAACTTTTTTTTTGTTTTTCTAGCGCTGGCATATTAGTTCCAAAAAAATTTTTTGCAAGTGCTAGCATTTTAGTACAGCCAGTAGTTGTCCAGTTGTTATCATTCATTTACGTTTTTAGCCACCATGTATTATATGTCTAGTTAGCTCAGTGGGTAGAGCTGTCGTTTGCGAATATGACGGCCTGGGTTTATAACACAGCAGGGCCAAAAAAAGATACATATGAACTTTTTTAAAATTTTATTTTGAAAAATATAATTCCAGACCACCTATTTATTGGTTTTTGCCAACGTTACAAATTTTGTTTCTCCAGTACTTTTCCGGGGGTTTTTTAACTGCCGGTCCTTTTGTCTATTGACGTTATCATATTGGAAATGGGAAAGCAATTTTTGCCAGTACTTGTACCACCTGTACCTTGCCATCGCTTTCCCGTATGTATTTTTCTGGCTGAGATAATATACGAAGGCCTGCCATTTAGTACACTTGCGCCCAGTATTTCGTAGGTAATCTAAAATTGCTCACTTTGTTTATTTGCGTTTATATTAATATTAAAAAATAAGAAAATCCCGGAATTTTTGAGAAATAATCCCGGGGTTCGGGATTTTGCCAATCCCGAAAATCCCGGATTTCGGGATTTCCCGTTTGGCATCCCTAGTCGGTATCAAAAAATTTGTTTAAAGAGTACTTTTTCGACCACAAGAGTACTAAAAATTTTTTTCCCTCCTTTTAATTAATAACCTTTCCACTGCAAGTTAGAAGCAGGGCTGCCAGAATTGCCGATTTTCGGCATTTTGCCGATTTTTTATTAAAAAATATGCAAAATGCCGATTTGCCGATTTTTGGTCGAAAAATGCCGATTTTTTGTTAAAACTCAAAAACACAAAATTGTAATTTTTGGTGATTTACAATGCATTAATAAATAAGAAAATAATTCTATCTTTGACATTCCGAAAGTTCATGTAAATTCATGTTTGTTATCGTTAGCTGAAAAAGAATGTTAACAAAATAGCTTTGCGATCAACAAATTTTCAGCAAAATGGCATCGATTTGTTAATGCTTGTTTTTTTTTTCATATTTTGCTGAAAATGCATGTTTTTAAAATAGTTTGTTGCATATTGTGGTATAAAAACATATTTTTTTGCATTATTTGCTAAAAACGAATATTTTTTAGCATACTTTTTTGTATTTACTTTAAAACTGTGTTTTTGCCTATACACTGTACAAAAAAAATATTTTTAAAATTTCTAAATATCATGTTAGGATTTGCACTTTAGGTAGAACAATATTCTATTCTGATTTTTAAATATTTTTCAAAATTTTTTTGATCCCGAATACAAAAATATCAAACATAAATCAATTTCTGACGATGATTAATGGCAATTTTCCATGTTTAAACTACTTTTAAAGACAAATATGTAATACTAAAACTGAATTGATAATATCAAAAACGTTGGAAAAATCAATAATAAATGCATATTTTTAAAATTTTAAGTGAATATTTTTCGATTTCTTATGTACATAAAACACGATTATAAATGCATGAATATACGAGCCCTAGTAATAATAGGCCATTTTTTTAATCACTGGATTTATTTTTAGATTTATTTTATTTTGTTAGAAAATCCACATTTTGTTTTTTAATTTTCAAAATTTAGTAAAAAACAAAGTTCAGGGACCTGTCCTGGGATTTGTCTTGTGACATGTCACAAGGGGTCAATTTCCCCTTCCTATGACAACGCCATGTAAAACTGACCAGTCTATTTCATATAAAGGGGCCAGTTCGGTGACAGTTTGTTAAAATTTCCCGTACACTGAGAGAATTATCCTTCATGATATTAATGATATAATTTCATAGAATTTTTTTCGTAGAACCAATGAATAATTTCATTATGTATATAATATTTAATTAATATTATGAAATTTTTCATAGCTTTTCTTTCATAAAATTTCATAATTTCATTAAAAAAAAATTCATTGAATTTCATAAATGAAATCTTCACAAATTTAATGAAAATATTCTTTATATATGTGAAATTGTTCAATAGAAATTACATTTTTTTAATTTTTTCATAAAATATCGTCATTTCCCGAGAGAATAATCTTTTATAATTTTTATTTTTTTAAAATTAATTTTTTATTATTAATTATGTACTGTGAATTTTTTTTTATAAATCATATTAATTATTTCGAAATTTTTTTTATGACCCTTTTTTATTTAATGAATTCTTTCTTTAGATATATTTTGTACATCCGTAAAATATGCTACGATTTTATTACGCCTTTTGCATTTGCTAAGTACTTTTTATTTATCCACTCCAGCTTACCAACGACAACAACCAACTATAATAAATAATAATAAATGAAATTGCTTCATAGATTTTATGAAACTCTTCATTTGCTGAATGATTTATTCATTGGACGGGTGGCCTATTAATTTTATGAAGAGTTTCATTAATTTTATGAACTTTTCATAAACATTGACTTTAATGAAACCTGTTTCATAGATACTATGAAAAGTTTCAATGGACGAGTTCCAGTGACAATTTTCATTGAAACTATGAAGAAATTCATTACTGAATTGATGATAATTCTCTTAGTGTAGGGGTGTTTTTCGCATATTTTTTATGTAAAGTAACCTAAATATTACATAAATGAGTATTTTTGAAAGTGCTGATTTTTTAAAATCAAAGTGCCGAAAATGCCGATTTTTTTATCAAAATTTGCCGATTTTTTCATCAAAATCATCTGGCAGCCCTGGTTAGAAGAGGTCAGAAATAAGCAGTGTTGCCACTTTTTGAATAATTATTCAAAAACGGGACTGTTTACACATTCGTTGGATATTTTTTGAATAATGACATTTTTGAGTAGTTTTTGTGTAATTTCACTTTTTATAGAAATTTGCGTAAATTTTTAAAAGTCCCGGAGCTTTTTAATAAATTAATAAAAATTAGTCGACATTTAGACGAAACGAGTTTGTCAGTGAAATATTTACCAAAAATCTCCATTTTCTGGTGAATTACTTTTGTAGAATTTTTCAACACTAAACCCAATTTAGAAGAAATAAAAAATGGTGTTATGTATTTTTTTGTTTTGTTTAAAGCACTGCCTTTTATTTATTGTTTGCGAAAATAATTGTCAAGCTTCTTTTAAAAATTCTATTGGTTTGCAAGAACATTTAAAAATTTAGCGAAAGGGTGGGAAAGTTTGAGTTTGTTATGATTGTGACTTTCTAATGTCTGAAAATTTGTTTGCTGTAGTTATCTTGATACTGGACTTTGACCATACAAAAATTTTGCTAACGCAGCGAGGTGGAGCCGAATCAGAATATTTTAGAATTCTTTAAATCCAACATGTTTCAGATTTCAACAGAATCGTATGAAAGTTTTGAAAAAATTTTATATTTTTATTTTTTAAAAGAAAATTTGTTGACACACATGCTGTAAAGAAATTTCAAAATTTTAGAAATACGAATATAAATATTTTTAAAATTGTTCCTGTCTTGCCGACATTTAAAGCTGGGGTTGAACAGGAATTATGCCATCACATTACGGACGCCATGGAGGATCTACTCCAGCTTTCTGAAGCCTTTCTGAAAAACATAAATACTTTGTTCTGAAAGAAACTTTTAATATGGATAAAATACCATTTTTAAAAACACCTAACCTAAAACACTGCTATATCTACAAAATTTTAATTATATTTGGCTAAAATTAATTGAATGCAAATACAAACTACTCTGCTGAAATCATCAGAAATATTTAGTGACTTTTAGTTTTTAAAAATCAACTAACATAAAATATTAAGCACATACAGTAGTGGCCAAGCATTTAAGTCAATTCAAGATTTCATCTATTTTTATTGTTGTTGCCTTTATTTTTAAAGATTAAAATAGTGGCTAAATTCGCCACGAAAGGCAAGGAGATGGTTCAGAAAATTGTACAGAATTTTAACGTGTAATGTTTGTTTTTTCATTTTGTCACTTGTTTTAAGTGGGCGTGGCTTTTAACGAAAAATTAGCGATATAAACCTCTTATCAAATTACATAGTAAAATTTATTTAGATATTGGACATTCGCGCACTTCGCTTCGTAGACTGCAAGAAGCCGATTTACCCGGACGGATAGCCAGAAGAGTTCCTTTCATCAGCCAGAAAAAGTTAAAGTCTCGGTTAGCGTTTGCAAGAAGTCATTCCAATTGGTCCGGAACAGACGCTGAAAAAATTTATTTGTAAACAACAACACCCGGAATGTTCGACTCCCTAAGGGTAAGGAATTCCATGTTCGCTTTACAAAAAATACAGTCAAGAATGGGCGGTAATATTATAGTCTGGGGATGTTTTCCGTTAAAACAAAGAATAGAAAAGGAAGTTTTCCAATATGAGGATCAATTATGGAATTTTGTCTAAAAACGGTATGAAATTCCAGTGCAGACCTGCCGAAATCTTATCGCCAGCATACCAAAAAAGTCTTCAAAATAATTCAAAATAGTGGTGGATATTCCGTCTACTAACGAAACTCAACAAAAACCAACAAATTTAGCCAATACAACTTGGATTATATCGTTGGCTTAGTCGGCAAACCTGTCAAGTCCGTTTTTTAATTTTTCAGGAGATACAAAAAACTGTCTTTGGGTTAACTTTTTTTAAATCTGTAAACGCAGTTTTCTTCTTTATTTCATCTTATTTAACCACAAAAAATCATAGAATTCCAAAATAAAAGTTTGCAGACTTATAGGCTCTTTTTGGACTTAGCACATTTGCTCTTTATAATTTTCTATTTTAAATGTGTACTTACCAGATTTTCTTTCAACTTTGTGGACTTAGCAGATTTTCTTTTTTTTATTTTTATTTATGTCAGCAGAATCCATGACAATCGCCTAATAAAATTTATAAATTAACAATGTTTTTCCTGAAAAAATTTATAAGTAATAGTTACAGCCAACATTTTTCTGAGCGCTCAGAAATTATGACTCATAAAAGACTCTGAAATACGAACATTTTCAGAGTGCTCAAATCTTAGAGTCATAAATGAAACATAATAGACTCTTATTTATGAGTGTATTCAAAATTTTTTCAATGCTCATAAATTACTCAAAAATTTGTCACAAATGACTCATAAATGGCTCAAAAAATTAAAAATTTTTCTGCGCTCAAAAGAGGCTTCATCGGTGAAGAAAAATACCCTCATATATCTATGATATCATAAGGTCTAAGGGCTTTTTTATGAGTCTTTTCGGACTCCAATTGTTTACTGGGTACCTTAAAAGTTAAAATAACTAAATAATTATTTAGTTAATTTTTAATAATGTTTTGTCTTTTTAAATAAACAAAAGTCGCATTTAATTCTATTGAAGAAATTTGTTGAAACGAAATGTCTGTTGTTTTCAGCTGGACTTAGCATGTGGTTTTCGATGTTTTTTTTTTTTTTTGGACTTGGCAGAATTGCTTACTACATAACAACAAGAAAAAACAACATAACGGCATTTTTTTTTTTCTAAATGATTTGTTTTGAGTTACACTAGCATACTACATCAAAAACTCAATTTGCATAAAAATTGGACTTGACAGGTTTGCCGACTAAGCCAACGATATACTGTTTTGCTTATTTTTACTAAATGTACTTACTATTTTGTCCAAGTATTTTTTTTGATTTCTTACTTTTTAACCAAGACTGAATTTAATGTTTGTTTTTTCTTTGTCTGTACTTATTACCCAGCAGAAATTACTGCTTGCTTGGAAGCAGTTTTGTCAGGGAAAGTTGAGCAGTGAAGCGATTGCATTATTGATGATATCATGCCTGATTTTTGTTCGAGATAGCTCGCGTGAAAGCACTTGTTTCGAGATCCAAAATGGCATGAATTCACCGCTTTTAATTAGTGCTCCTGTTTTTCTTTTAAAATGTCGATAATTCATGCCTTCTCAGAAGTGCATATTATAAAGCTTTTCAACAATTTAAAATCATGCCTTCTGAAAAGCACAATATTCCTGAATATTTTCCGTGAAGAGAAAATGCCTCTTTTTTTTTAGTAAAACCTCTTATTTAATTTAAAATAACTTTTTTCCGCATTTTAAAAAATTTTGATAAAAGAACCGCAAAAATATTTAAGCAATCAAAATGTATTGCTCTTTTGAAAAGCACAGCAAAAAGCGACGTAAACAATTAATCAACTTAGGCCTTTCATTAGAGCCAGTGTTGCCAACTCTTGAAGGCAGGAAAGCACCGTGAGCATTGTGAAAACGGGTAAAAAGGGTAAAAATATACCAAAAATGGGATAAAAAAGCACGATGTTAATTTTTTGAAAAATTTAAGTCCAGAATTTAAAAACACATTTCAGTTTTGTAAAATGGTTAAAAAAAGGTTCAAAAATAATTAAAAAAAGGGGTAAAAAGCACCAAACTAATATTTAAAAATTTTGAAGTTTAAATATAACGAAGTTACTATTTAAAATTGTACTACAAACACTGGACAAAATTTATTTTTTGTATAGTTCGTATTATTTTTTCAACTTTGACAGAAAATTGAAGAAAAATTAAAAAAAAAAAACGCGAACAAATACCAAAAATATAAACTGTACAAAAAGCACTAAAAGCACTACCAGAAATTTGAAAAAGCACTGTAAATACCCACTTTTTTAAAACGGGTATTTGTAAAAAATCACCGGGTACGAGAAGGAAAAAAGCACCAAAAAATACCCGAAAAGCACTGAAATGGCAACACTGATTAGAGCTGTTTACGAAGCTAAACATTTTTAGAAGCGGTAAAAATAGCAGCAAGGAAGCAGTAATCGTTTTTACTGCTTCCACATTTTTGCTGGGTATTTTTACCATAACGCACTGCGTTCACGACTGGGGGCATGAAGCATCTTTTTGAAAAAAAAACTAGTTTTGAGAAAAATGCTATTGCACTTTAAAAAACTATACAGGGTGCATTAAAGGAATTAAATGTGCTAAAATCCCAAACGTATTTAAAAAATTGTGAAAAATAATCCGTTGTAGGCATGTCCCTATCCGGATTTCATTCTTGCCTAAGGAAATCGTCAGGGGACGACGTTTTTAGAATTTCTGGAAATATTTGTTAAGTTAAATTACAAACTCAATGAGAATTTCTTGTTCTCGTCTAGGAACGTTATTAAACATTTAAATTATCAAAGAAAAACCAAAAACAACAACAGAAAATTTTCCACAATTTGCTTTGTCATCTTCCAATGTACTACTCTGTTGTTTTGACATATCTAGCAATGTAGTGACATTCATTCATGTAGAAACAACAATAGAAAACAATGTTTTCTAAAGTGTTAGTAACATTTAAATTTGCACAAGCACTTGCATATTAGTTAGGGTGCGGCTAAAGTAACTATATGATTTGTTTTCTAAATAAATATTTAATGGAATGAAAAAAACAAAAAATTGAATGATAAAAATAAAGTTTATTTTATGTTATTTTTTACATTAATTATGAAAAATAATTTCAGTTAAATGAGAACCGTTTTCTCTAACTTAAAAATGTGCTCTTTTTATAGCATTTTCCATAACTTTGTTGAGTGTTTCTTGTGGTATAGGATCAATTTCTTCTTGAATGTTGTCCTTTAGTTGCTACAAGGTTTGCGGGCTTATTCACATAAACTTTGTCTTTGAGATAGCCCCACAAGAAAAAATCTGATGCAGTCAAATCAGTCGATCGTGGTGGCCATGACCATAAAATCTTCTGTATTCACGTTTAATTATAACCAGGGCAAGTTCTTTTTGGCATTTGCCATTAAATGCCATTTTTGCCATTTATTCACTTATTTTGTAAAAATTCCATTTTTTAACTCCTTGCCAAAAAAAGCCATTTTGTCATACAAAAAAAAAAAACGATATTTTTTATAATATTTAATAAAATTCTAGATTTTTTTTAAATCATACTAATATACGGCGAATGCACATTAGCAGTTCAACGGTAAATTCCTTCATTATTGTATTTTTGTAAAAAACATTCAGAAAAACAATTAAATCAACTATTATTTTTTAAAATTTTTGAAATAAGCGTGAAATATTCAAAAGCAAAGAAGTTAGAAGGTACGCAGACCTATGTTGACCCAAGGACGAACAAGTTTGATTTTGGTGAACATCGGTCCATGTTTAGACCTAGTGCCCATATAAGGGTCCTACCAAAATTATATTGTTTATACGCTGCAGGTCGTAAATATTAAGATATTTTGACGAAATTTGGTACACAGACCTATGTTAGCCCAATAACGCAGCCTATTGATTTTGGTGAACATCGGTCCATGTTTAGACCTAGTGCCCATATAAGGGTCCTACCAAAATTATACTGTTTATACGCTGCAGGTCGTAAATATTAAGATATTTTGATGAAATTTGGTACACAGGCCTATATTGGCCCAATAACGCAGCCTATTGATTTTGGTGAACATCGGTCCATGTTTAGACCTAGTGCCCATATAAGGGTCCTACCAAAATTATACTGTTTATACGCTGCAGGTCGTAAATATTAAGATATTGTGATGAAATTTGGTACACAGACCTACATTGGCCCAATATCTCAGCCTATTGATTTTGGTGAACATCGGTCCATGTTTAGACCTAGTGCCCATATTAGGGTCCTACCAAAATTATACTGTTTATACGCTGCAGGTCGCAAATATTAAGATATTTTGATGAAATTTGGTACACAGACCTATATTGGCCCAATAACGCAGCCTATTGATTTTGGTGAACATCGGTCCATGTTTAGACCTAGTGCCCATATAAGGGTCCTACCAAAATTATAGTGTTTATACGCTGCAGGTCGCAAATATTAAGATATTTTGATGAAATTTGGTACATATACCTATGTTGGCCCAAGGACGAAGCCTATTGATTTTGGTGAACATCGGTCCATGTTTAGAACTAGTGCCCATATAAGGGTCCCCCCAAAATTGGCTTGGTTACAAACTGCAGGTCGCAAATATTAAGATATTTTAATGAAATTTGGTGCGCTGACTCACATTATAGAAAATTTTGACACGAGCCCCATTTTAACCCATTCGAATTTCGGATCCAAACATTAGTTGGCTTTTACCCAGACTGGTGTAGGGTATTGTATAGTCGGCATGCCCGACTTTAACATTTTTACTCGTTTTAATATCAAATTGTCTTAGTCTTAAATATCAAATTCACTTGTACGTCGCCAGCAAATATTATTTATAATTCAATTATAAAAGTCAACTGTGGCTATACAACTTTGAATTTTCAAATATTGTGTGTGATCATTATTGATCAGTTGCTAGAATGTTATATAAAAAATCCGGCAATTGCAAAAGAATTATAATGAAAATACCATTACTTTCAATATTTTTGCAGGAAATAAAAACTTTGTGTCCATAGTTCGAAAATAAGCTCTGGTTAAAATATAGATAAATAACTATATTTTGTGGCACACAAAAATTTATTAGCCTAAATTTTCTAATTAAAGATTTTTTTAAAATAAATTTGTTTTTAAACAACCCGAAAAGACTCATAAGAAAGGTCTAAGACCAGACAAGGAAAAATTCTGAATTTTATTTAAAAATCCATAAATATGTGAAATTTTATTTTTGTTTAAAATAAAATTCCCAAAAATGTATGAATTTTAAATTTGGAAAATAAAAATCTCAAAATTTAGAGAATTTTATTTTTAACAAATGTTTGAATAATTCTTTGAATACCCGAGTAAAAAAAATTATATATAATCATATGTGGCATATATTACAATATATAATTAGACATGTGGTTATGTATATCCATATATAATTATATATGACGTTTTTTCCGAAAAATGTTCCTTATATTATGCCATATATAATTTCATCTAATTAGATATCGGCCTTCATAATATTAGATATGGCATATATAATTATATATTACATAACATGGTTGATCTTATTGCATATATAGTTATATATAGAACTATATCTTAATATATATGGTGGCATTTTAGCAATATATAATTATATATGGTATCATTTAAACAATATATAATTATATATGGTGACAGTTAAACTAGATATTATCATATATGGTGCCATTTAAACAATACATGGTCATATATGGTACCTCAAAAACAAAATCTTTAATTCAGTTCCAGATATGATAATATATGGTACTATATATAGTGCGATATATATTTATATATGGTGTTATTTAAGCTATATATTATCATATATGGTGCCATTCAAACCATATATTATCATATATGGTACCATTTAAACCATATATTATCATATATGGTGCAATTTCAACAATATATGCCCATATATGGTACCTCATGAACAATATTTTTAGTACAGTTCCACATATGATAATATATGCTACCATATATATTTATATATGGTGTTATTTAAGCAATATATTACCATATATGGTGCCATTTAAACCATATATTATCTTATATGGTGCCATTTCAACAATATATGCTCATATATGGTACCTCATGAACAACATTTTTAATACAGTTCCAGATATGATAATATATGCTACTATATAGTGCCATATATGTTTATATATGCTGTTATTTAAGAAATATATTAACATATTTGGAGCCATTTAAACCATATATTGTCATATATGGTGCCATTTCAACAATATATGCTCATATATGGTACCTGATGAACGACATTTTTAATACAGATGCAGATATGATAATATATGCTACCATATATTGTACCATATACTTTTATATATCGTATCATTTAAACAACCCGAGGAAAAATAGTTACATATAGTCATATATGTGATTAAGTTATATCTGTATAAATATACAGTTTCATCCGAAGAATGGCCCGATATATTTTTATCAATTGTTTATCTAAATGTATCAGTTTAGATCTGACCTGATTGAATTATGTGTTAATCAGATGAAATTGTATCAGATATTTGATTTGATACAATTTTATCGGTTTGATCGTAATTGGTTCAATTTTATATAAATAAAATATAATTGTATCCGACATTTACCTTATACAATTGTATCAAAGTTTTAAACTGATATCAGGTCAAAATTGGGATATAACTATATAATTTTGTATACAAATATATCTATTTGGACCTAAACTGATACCATGTAATATAAACCAATAAAATTGTATCAGGTCAAAAATCTGATACAATTTCATCTGATTAACACATAATTTAATCAGGTCAGATCTAAACTGATGCAATTAGATAACAACTGATACAAATAAGAACTGATACAATTTTATCGGGCCATTTTTCGGATCAAATCAAATAATCTAAGTTATATATTACCATATAAAGCTCCATATTGGTGCCATTTAAACAATATATTGTCATATATGGTGCCATCATATATGGTAACTGATCAGCAACTACAATATTAACTGTATTTCAGAAGCTATTAATTGTATTTCAGAAATTTTAAATGTGTTTTAGAAATTATGGAATGTATTTCAGAAATTTATTAATTGTATTTCAGAAATAATCAAATCTATTTCAGAACTTGTTGATGGTTTATCATAGTTAATAGAGAAAAATTTCTAAATTACATTTTATAATTTCTGAAATACAATTGATAATTTCTGAAATATAGTTTGATAATTTCTGAAATACAGTTGTGAATTTCGGAAATACAATTAATAATTTCTGAAATACAATTGATAAAACTGAAATTCAATTGACTAGTTCTGAAATACAATTCATAAATCTGAAAAATAATTGATAAGTTCTGAAATACAATTGATAAAACTGAAATTCAATTGATTATTTCTGAAATACAATTGATAAATCTTATAAACAATTGATACAATTGGAAATGGTGTAGAGCGTTAAAAATATGTAAATAAAAGTATTCAAAAAAAATTCAATTTAATAAAAAAAATATAATTTTATAAAAACATTTATAGAAAATAAAATTATAATTTTATAAAAAGAAATTCTTTTGAATGGGGAAAATGTTTTTAGTTGATCTGTTATTTTTAAGTAAATAAATGTTATTTTAGTTTGACTCAAGATCATAAATTAATACCATTTTCTGTTTAAATTATTTTCAAATCAAAGAAAGATGATACAATTTTTACAAGTAAATTACAAAGAATAAAAATTATTGAAAAAATTTCGATAAGACCAGCAAGGAGAATGCGCATTTTTATAAAAAAAAATGCACAGCCGTGAAAGGTATCGAACGCGAGACCTTCTGAGTTTAAACCTTATTTTAACAAAATATTGTAATTTTTATAAAATCAGTGCTCTTCCAGTGTATTATTTTTTGAACTATTGTCAATATCTGTCTGGGATCTTATTTAATCCCAAATAAATGGAGATCTTACGTAGTACCCAAATATAATGCGGGATCTAATTTTAGCTGTCATTTTTCTGGATAGTTTTAGATGTCAATCTCCAAATATATTGCTGTTTCTAATTCGATCTGCAATTTATGGGATAAATTAAGATCCTACCAAATCCCCAAATATATCACTGGATTTAATTCGATCTGCAATTTATCGGAAAAGTTAAGATCTTACGCAATCCCGAAGTATATTACTGGATCTAATTTTATCTGTAATTTTTTGGATAAATTTAGATCTTACTTAATCCCCAAATATATTGCTGGATCTAATTTGATCTGCCAATTTTCTATTCAATTTATATCCAAGTTTATCCACAAATATATTGCTGTATCTAATTCGATCTGCCATTTTTCAGATAAATTTAGATCTAAGTTAATCCACAAATATATTGCTGGATCTAATTTGATCTCCCATTTTTCAGATCAATTTATATCTAAGTTTATCCACAAATATATTGCTGGATCTAATTCGATGTGCCATTTTGTGGATCAAATTAGATCTAAGTTTATCCCCAAATATATAGCTACATCTAATTCGATCTGCCACTTTTTCGGATCAAATTAGATATACGTTTATCCACAAATATATTGCGGGATCTAATTTGATCTGCCAAAATTGAGATCAAATTAGATCTAAGTTTATCCCCAAATATATAGCTGGATCTAATTGGATCCGCCATTTTTCGGATCAAATTAGATCTAAAAATATCCGCAAATATATAGCTGGATCCGCCAATTTTCGGATCAAAATAGATCTAGGTTTATCCCCAAAGATATCACTGGACCTCCCAATTTTGAGATATAACTTGATCTTAGTTTATCCCCATATATACAATGGGATCTAATACGATATGATTGGATACACCCAATTTTGAGATCTAATTGGATCAGCTAGATATTACAGCAGATCTTAAACAATATCAAATTGGATATAATTAGATATTGCGCGAGATCAATTTTTTTTACTCGGGTAGTTATTTGAAAAATTCAAAACGAAAAAATAAAAACCCAAACACCTACAATAAAAAATATTAAATACACAAAACTTAATATCAAACCAGAAATTTCGCATTTTTTTCTAATTTTTTCGGTGTTTGCAAATTTTATCGATAAATTAATATTTTTATATGGCGTCTTATAAGCAAATTTCGCAAAATAGCTCTTTGAATAATCGTTTGGAGGATAAACTGAATAAGAAATAAAGTACAATAAAAAACTAAATATACAAACTATTTAACTAAAACCGCTATTTCGAGTTCTTTAGTTTTTATGGTGTTCGCAGATTTGATCGATTTATGTAAAATGCAATTCAAAATCGATTTGCTAAAATCAGTTAAAAAACTTACTAAATATCATAATTTTAGTACAATAAAATTAGTATAAATAATTAGTTGCAGCTACTAAATTTCAGTAAATTGCTGAAACTAGCAAAAAATTGTACTAAAAAATAAAAAAACTGTAAAATCTAAACAAAAAAATTTTTTCTTTCCATTTTAACAAGCGTATAATTACTTCATCGTACTTGAAATTTGGAGTCAAAATTACAAACGGTTCTCCAGTTATTGCCGTTTTATGCATTGGAGATGCAGTAAAATTTTCTGGGTGTTATTTCTAAACTAAGAATATATCAATAGTAACAAATATAAACTAAACAAGAATTGTAAAAAATAAAAAAAAAAAAAAATTTTAAATTAGTATATTTTTCTGCTAAATTTAGCACTCGGTTTTGAAAAATTAGTAAAATGTGTTTCTGAAATCAGCAGCGAAAATTATTTTAAAAAATCCGTAATTTGTAATAAGAGAATACCAAAAATGATTACTAAAAAAAATTGTACTAAAAATCAGTATAAAAATAGTAAAGTTAGATTGGAAACTGTTTACAATTTTTTACTAACTTTTTTATCTGAGTGTACATGAGGCTGTTTTTCTTTACCGATCAAGACTTAAATATAAACATTATTGGAAATTTCGGAATTTCTAAGCCTTTTATGATTGATTCAGTTTTTAAGTCATTTATAAGTATTGAAAAAATTTACAAATAATTTTCAATAGGCTCATAAATAAGAGTCACGTTTTATTTACCCAGCTAAATCTTTCATTACCAAATAAGTGGTTATATAATAGAAATTCATAGCTCCGCACAACTTATTTTTTGGCGTCTAAACTCATTATTTTTATTTTGGCGTGGTCGTTTTTATAAGTAGTCACGCTTACCCGCTCGCTTACGAAAAAATGAGAAGTAAGTAGTAATGAGATTTTGAATAATAAGTGATTACTAGGGTTTATGTCCCGGGAATCCCGCCCTTTTTTCAATCCCGCAATCCCGGGATTTTTTTATTATTTTTTAGCTAGTATATTACAATTTTGGAAGTTTTATTAAAATTTAAAGCATTGATTTTTTTAATTAATTTAAATAAAATATATTCAAAACCAAAAAATGCGATTTGAAATTCAAAAAACAGTTTAGTTCAGTTTAAAAAATACTATTTAGGGCGAATTTTTTATATCACTTGAATTTGGTTTATTTAACCCTCGAAGTGGCACATGGTTCTGGCCAGACATATTTCATTTTCATGCTTCAATTTAGCATACTTCTATTTTAGGTACATGGCTGTAAAAAATCTTCACCTTACTTTTGGTACATGGTGTCTGGCCAGACCCCTATGCATTTTGTATGAACGCATAGGCAAAGCACATGGCACGAGTTGGAAATTTGTATTTACTTTATTCTTTTATGCTTCTTTCTTTCTTCTGATTTTGTTTGTGAGTTAGTTATTCATTGAACGTTGAACAGTGAAGAAGTAATCTATATTTTGTGCGGTAATTTTGAACTTGTGAATAATTTTACGCAGGTAGATTTGTTGCGTTGTTAGTATATTATGGCTGATGAACTGGAATTTATTTATAATACACGCTTGCGTAGCGCGAATTTGCAACCCCAATTGTCAGAGGCATTAGTGCGTGATTTTCAAAGTCAGGTAGAAGCTGATGAAAATGATGATGTTTTTGAAAACGATGGTGACGACACTGCTGATTATGTGCCAGAAGATGATGCATCAGACATAGAAAATGATTTGGAAATTGCACCTAACGAACTTTATGATAGTGATGAAGACGTAGATGAAGAAGAAGAAAGTGGAAATGATGCTGAAGCAGCAAATGAAGTCGACTCAGGCTGTTTTTATGGTAAAGACGGTACTAAATGGAAAGAAACTGAACCCCTGCATCTCGTTTGCGCCAGCATAATATCATGCGTTTTCAATCTGGAACAAAAACAAGGCTCACCAATCCAGTTGAGGTATTCAAGCTATTTTTCTCAACCAATATTACGTTCGTCATCATTAGTGAAACAAATCGGCATGGGTGAGAATCAATTAGAAAATGGAATGAAGAACATCCAGAGTCTACCCAAAGAAAATGGATTGATTTGACAAGCTCTGAGCTAGATGCATTCATTGGGATTTTGTTGGCTTCTGGTCTCAGCCATAATAATATGCAAGACTCCAGTATATTGTGGCGTTCTGATTCGCTGCCCATATTCCGTGCGGCTATGTCGCACAAACGATTCATTACTCTGTCCAGATATATTCGTTTCGATAATAGTCGTACGCGGGCATTCCGACAGCAAACAGATAAAGCAGCTCCTATCCGGGACCTTTGGAATTTTCTCAATGAAAATCTGCAAAATTATTATGAACCTTATGACAATATCACCATCGATGAGCAGTTGTTTCCGTATCGTGGGCGCACAAAGTTCACCCAATATATCCCATCAAAACCTGCAAGGTATGGGATCAAAGTTTGGTGGGCATGCGATGCTAAGACTAAATTTCCATTGAAAGGAAAACTATACACTGGAAAGGAAGGAGACAATCGGGAGATAAATCAAGGTGAAAACGTTCTAATGTATTTCGCAAATTGTTACGCAAACAGCGGCAGAACAATTATTTCTGATAATTTTTTCACCTCATTGAACGGCGCTAAACGACTTGCTGATATGGGACTGGCATTTGTTGGCACCATTCGAGCAAACAAAAGATGTCTTCCTAAGGAAGTTATGAAGAGCACCAGACGACCAATTCTTTCAAGTGTGTTTGGTTTTCATGAAAATCTTGTTGCACTTTGCAGCTACGTGCCCAAAAAAAATAAGGCAGTCAATTTAATTTCAACCGTGCATTACACGAAACATGTTGAAGGCGTAGCCATGAAACCGGAAGCAATTTTATTTTATAATTCAACTAAAGCCGGAGTCGATACGATGGATCAAATGCTAACTCATTACACAACAAAACGGTCAACCAGACGCTGGACATACGCGTTTTTCTGCAACATGATTGATGTGATGGCATTGGCAAGTTACATTATATGTAAGCTAAATGATGAAAATACAAGAAAAGAAAGAAGACGCATATTTTTATATAAACTTGCAAAGCAATTGGTACTGGCCAACGTTGAAAATCGCATCAATAATCCGCACATTGTGGCTCAACCAACAACTCGTATAGCATTTGAAGCGTTCTTTGGGAGACCTCTCAATATAGCAAACCTTAATGTGGCTTCACGCAGTGGTCCAGACACATTAGCTGCCAAAAAAGATAGCAGAATTTGCCTGCAGCAAGGTGACAAAATACGCCGTAAGACACGCTTTTTTTGCTGCAAATGCAACAATCCTGTTTGTCAGCAACATTCAAAAGTAGATTATTTATGTTTTTGTTGCCTTCCGCAAAATTCTGAATAAAAAAATCAATGTATTCTTCATAATAATTTTCTATTTTGTCATAAACATTTATTACTTTACCCATAATAAAGAGAAATATATATAGTACAAAAAAATTGTTGCCCTTTTCATTCCAAAGATTTTTTCAGGTCTATTTTTTCTTCCTCAGGTAGCTAATAACATAGTAAAAAGAAATAGAAACACAAAATATAACAAATATTTTCCTATCTTAGTAAAAAATTTAACGGCAAATAGCCCTTATTTCCATACAAATGCATGTAAATGTATAGGGGTCTGGCCAGACACCATGTGCCAGAACTAAGGGCTCAAAATATGTGCCACTTCGAGGGTTAAACTGAAAACAAATTTTATCAGCCATTACCAAGTTCACCAACAAAATTTCTCGTACCTTGGAAAAATTTGTTCTTTAAAATGGTGATCTTTGCTCAAATAAAGCAGTATCTACGACATTTAAACATCAGTATTTCAGTTCAAAATACCTCCAACAAAATCTGCATTTAACTTAACCCTTTCGCTACCGACTTTTTGTTTGCGGATGTATCGTTATTTTGACTTCAGATTTCTGTTAAAAATCCTCAAATTAGAAAAAAATAGATATCATATTTTGCCCCCTCCCCCTTTTACCCACCAAAAATAACGTTCGAAAATCGATTTTTTCAAACTTCTGAGTCCCGTTTAACCCCTTAAACATTCGAGTAGCCAAAAATCCTTTAGTTGGTTTTCTTCTTACATTCAAAATTTTAGACTTCATCAACAAATATCGCGACCATATTGCCATGTCCAACTGTTTATACATATAATGATTTTTATTTGCAGTCCAAGATCCTAATAAACTTATTTGTAAAAAGTTTAAAGTTAAATTTTATATCGTTACCTAAAATGCAAAAGGGCGTAACAACAAAAAAATTTAAGCCGATTTTCTGATTGATTATGATGCACTAGACTAAATTACATTTCCCTAAAAAATTTTAAACGTATATGTCGAAATAAGTCTATAGTCGTGTTTTAAACAAGAGAAGAAAATATAGAATATCTTTAATTCTACAACGTTTTTTTTTTTGGTTCTAGTGTAAAAAAACAAAAAGTGTTGTTACGCCCTTTTGCATTTTAGGTGAAGATATATTCTTTTAAAGATGTGTACACTGTAGTGTACAAGGGTAGTGAAAAAGTTAAAAATATATTCATTTAAATTGATATTTAAATAATTTCATTTAAATTGATATTTCTTTATTTCAGTTGTATTTTTTAAATTAATGCATCAAATGCTTTTTTATTGTTTTGTATTTTTTTATATGTTAATTTAAAATGCAATAATGGAAATTAAATATTTTCTTTTTAAGTAGTTGTGGCATAAAAAATTTCTATTCAAAAAATAACAATTGAAGTTAAAAAACAATTTATATTTTAGTGTCTATTTTTATAAAAATATTTAGGAGAATATGCCTAAAAATTTGTGTGAAAAATACTCACTTAAAATTTTTTATAAAAATAATTCTAGACGAATACTTCTGAAAATCTACATAGAAACAAAATATCTAGAAATATAAATTTTTTAGTTCCATATTTAACCCTTTGGCGAGTGGCGTACATTTTAATATACGTCGACTTCATCAACTCGTCACTGATTTGAATTTTAACCAAAGCGCTATTCATTTACTGTTATCGGTTCGTTATTTTGTTCTTATTAAAATTTTATGCAGGCTATGAAATTTCAAAACAACATGAGAGCAGTAGAGTGCATTTTGTCTTGTGATCATCAACGCTGCTGAGAATGTGTTAAAATTTAAAAGTTCAAAAAACGCTAAAGTTTAGTCTCAAAAATTGTGTGATGAATAAAATTCAAAAGGTTTTATGTAGAGACTACACTCAAAAAAATAAGTTAGTAGAAAAATTAGTAAAACGTCTTGTATATCAAGTGTACGAGTTTTCAGCAATTTTTTCGCTGAAATTCCGTTTTCAGCAAAAATTTTAGTTATATTTTTTTAGCACTAAACTAATTTTGAACTAATGTTTTACTAATTTATTTTGCTACAAAAATTGTGCTGATAACCGCATTCACAGCGTGGAAGACAACCAGATAGACAAGATGTAGATGTCGCAGCTTGTCTGGAAACGGAAATGACAAAAAAAGAAAAACAACTACACATATTCTATATTTAAATTTTCAGCAAATAAATTAACTAAAGTAAAATTTCGCTATATGTTTTTTGAGTTTTTTTCAGTCTACTAATATTCAGCAAAAAGTTTAGTGATTTCAGCAAGGATTTGTTTTCATTTGCAATCGAGTAAATGTTAGCAAAACTTTTGCTGAATATCACTATTTTTTTGGTAAAAATCAGCTCGCTGATTTTCAGCAAACCTTTTGCTGAAATTACCAACTTCTTTGCAAGCACGCTCCTGACTAAAAATTTGCTGACTCAGCAACATTTTTTGCTGACTTTACTGACTTTTTTTTGAGTGTAGTAATAGGAAAAATACAAAATTAAAATTTTAAAAAAATTTTAACCCGCTCGGAGTTGGCATCATGTTAATGTTTGAATTTTGATTCCAAATATCTCCGCTAGGGGGCGCTGCAAAGCCATAAAAGTAATAAACAATATTTCTTGGGCATAGATCTACATTTCCACGAAGTTTGGTCGTAAAATTCCTAGCCATTAAAATTCCCGTGTCAAAGGGTTAAGAAATATTTAAACAAAAATTCGATCTTAGTTCTGACTATAAAACTGGCCCTAAGTATTATATATATCGTAATACATAAACCAGGGCTGAAATTTAAAATTTGTGTAAGACACAAAATAACGAAACAAATAACATGGTCCGGAATTTAATATAAGGAATGTCTAAAAATATTTTTAAATCTCATTTTAATAAATTTATTATTTCACAGTCCAAGTTTGCACCCATTAAAAACTCAAATATATCCTGGAAGAAGGGATGAAAAAATACCAATGTCTTTCACTTTTTCTATATTTCAAACAGTTTTTTAAAATTAAGACGACTTAATCTGTTAAAGGAATTAATCTAGAAAAAGTAGAAGATATGGCTATTTTATATTTAGCATTTCTTTCAGAATGCATATATTAAGTAGATTTTCTCATGGGTACAACCATAAAATGGACTTTGTCGGACGTCGTTTTAATAGAAATTGAGGTTTTTAAGGTACAACATAAGTCGGATTTAATTATTTCCTAACGAGCGGGAATTCCCGGCATCCCGGGAAATTCTAAAAAAAAATCCTTTGTCCCGGGAAATGAAAAAGTCCGGGAAAAGAAAAACTCTAGTGGTTACACATCTGCTTACAAAAAGTTGAATTATAAGCGGTTATCCGATTGCTTACTTGATTCTTAAAAATAAGGAGTTACACAAATACTATTAGCTTAAAGAAATACATTCACAAAAATTTAAGTTTTTCAAGTGTGTGATTTTGGGACTCGTCATAAAAATTTAAATATAAAACACATTTACATATAATAAATAAAAATGTATAAAATTTAACTGTGTAAACAGTACTTATTTAAGTCATTATTTTATATTTAAAAACAATTGCTACAATAGGGCGTTATTAGGAAGTTATTATATTATATTATAAAATAATGCAAAAGGTAATGATATATCATTTTTGGTAATGCAGATAGTAATGAGGTGTCATTACAAATATTTTGCTGGGTATGACTCTAAAATTGAGCTCTCCGAAATTCATCAAATTTAAGAGTCTTTTATGAGTCATAATTTCTGAGCGCTCAGAAAAATGTTGGCTGGAAATTATTTAGTTGAATCAGTTAAATATTTGAAGTGTTTAATTGTTTCAATTAATCGTACACAATTTTTAATAATTAATAATATCAATTAAAATTAAAATATAATTGATATTATCAATTTAGTAATTGAAACTCGTTCTTAATTTTTTGTATGTGTATACGACCAGATGCACTAATGAATACAATTATATGTAATTTGTAATTGCAATTACAAATGTAATTATATAGAAAAAGTCATCAGTAATCGCCTTGTCATTTCGAAGGGTTCAGTTGAAATCAATTTAAGTTGGGACAACATTTTTTTTATTTTTAATGCGTTCTCAAAATAAAACAAAAATCGGGGCCTCTTCAAAATTATTTCGTGGCTGCGGGGCTGTTCGTAATATACAAATTGTTCTGCTGTGTACAAAAATTAATATACATCTCGTATAAAATATTTATTAAATAAATAGTCAAAAAATAGCAAATTATAAATTCAAACATTATACAACAAGAAGAATAGCGATGATCTTAACTGTAATTTTTTTGAGATAATGATGTCAACATATAACCAAGGAACATATAAATAAGGAAGTACAAACTGACTATTAATCATTTTTTCACATTGTTCAAACGCCGCGCGCCAGCGTTCGAACGCCGAAAAAAAAACACTTCACAGTCAGTTTGCCTCTTTTATTGTGTTAAAATTTTTACCGTAGCGATTTCGAGATACTTTTTACAAACATTGTTCGAACGCCGACAAAAACACCTCACAGTCAGTTTGTACGTCCTTGTTTATATGTTGCTTAGTATTACTTTCGACGTATGTATATTATTTACAATTAATCATTCTTAACATATTTGGTTTATAGCAAACTAATCCAATATAATATTGTATATAATTATTCTTAAACTTTTTTCACTTCATTTTCTTCATCATCAATAATTACTGGAATTTCTTCGCCATTATTGCCTACTTTCAAACTAACCGATTTACTAACAGATTTTTGTGTTAATACTTCATAAATTTCAGTTCCACTTTGTGTTGCCAAAGGGGTTTGTGAAGATAATTGCAAGGATGATATTGTACTAGTGCTAGTAGTTATATGATTAGATATTTCTGTGGTGAAATCTGCTGGCATTTCTGTCGTTGGATTTGGTAACACAAATAATTTTGATACTTGATGATTATTGCTTTCTTTAGCTTTAATATCATCATCAAAATTGTCAACTTCTTCGACCTGTGTTTCATGGGTAAAATTGTTCATAGCTATTGATTTTCCGTTAGACGATTTACGTCTTGGTTTCCATTTTAATACTGGTTTCTCGGTTGTTGTTGTTGTTGTTGTACTGGAAGTACTTGTTCTTGCATATGAATTACGATAACGGCTTATTGTCCTTAAAGGAGATTCAGTTGAAGATGTTGATACAAAATGCTTTCTAGGATTATAAGTTGTTGAATTTGAAAGCTTTTCCTTTTCTGTTGTTGATGTTGGTTTTTTGGTAGCTGATTTAGGTTTTTTAGTTGTGGTTGTCGATGTGGTAGTAGTTGATGCAGTCGTTGTTGCTGTTTTCAAACCTTTTCTTTGGACTCTGGGTGGAAAAGCTTTGGGTTTATTTGTTGCTGTGATTATCGTATTAGACGCTTCAGTTTTTATGGTATTTGATGTGGTCTTTTCTGTTGATATTTTAAATGATGTTGATGTTTGACTTGTTTTTTGTTCTAATTGATTTTGTTTAGTTTGAGATTGTGTTGAATCTTCTTCTGCTTCATCGGATTGATGTTGATCATTTTGAATTTTATTGGGTGCTGGTAGTTGAGCTTCTACAGAATCGGTATGTTCCTTATTGGTATCTTTTTCCCCGCTAGTTGCGTGTTCATTATTCTGATGGTGAAGATCGTACTAGAAAAGGAAGAATTTGTAAAAGAAACATTAGCCGTTTTTTCTTATCACTTGGATTTAATAAATCCAAAAAGTATTTCTAAAAGTGCTTAACAGATGGGGTTAGATTCTTCCTATTTTAAAAAAATTTTCTGTCCGACACTTCTTTCACCCTAATTTTTAATACCGAATTCGATGATGAAGGATTCTACTTTAACTTTTAATTTGTAATTATATTTTACTTAAAATAGCGATAAACAGTCTGCCTTTTCAGTTTTATCACTTCAATTTATATTTTTACACAATTGAAAAATTCCATTGCAATATTTAATATTCACTAATTGGATTTAATTAAATTACTTACTGTAGAGTGAAAAATTGCCATTTCTATTTGAGCTATTTCTCCATGTCCAAGATGAAAAATATGTATTTGGTGAGGTGTAGTTTTTTTTTTCTAAACATATTTCATAAAAAAATTTAATAAAAACCTTTTAATTGTTAGTTTTAAAATTTTTTTGTTTTTCTTTTAATTTTCATTCGTATTTTTTTCTGACATTAAATTAATAGGCTGTTTCATATATTTGTGCTTTATTGTGGATTTATTAAATCCAGCTTTTTTTTTGGATTTAATAAATCCATTTTTTGTATGTAAAATTCTAAATCCAGATGATTAAAAAACACGCTAATTATTTATAATAACGGTGAAATAATATTTAAAGCTTTCAAAATTCGACGAAAACCACTTCCGAGGGAAAAACCGAAAAGCTTACACACCTATTTGGATAAAACTGGAATATGTAATGGAGAATGCAAATATAAGATTTACCGGGTGTCGTCTCCGATGTTTAGGGGGTAAAAAAGGTGTTAAAAAATTGGTTCTTTTTTAGTTTTTTAATTATTTTAAAATTTTTTCTAAGGGGAAAAAGTAGTATTAAAATTATTTTATATTTTATTTGTTACTGATTTGAGTTTTACCAAACCAGACAGTTCCTACACTCATAAAAAATCCCGTATAGATAGTTCAAAATTATGCTAAAATAACAGGAAATAGTACCTGTATTTGCGCCAGCAGAACTTTTTATGAAGTTGAGAACTATGGTCTGCTAAATTTAAGTAAGTTTAATTTTGCATACTGCTAAACACACAGACAATTTTAGTTAACTTAGCTAAAAAATTTGAGTTAAATTCAGCAGAAAATTTACCTGATTTACCTGAAAATGTTTGTTAAAAATGTCTGGGTAAAAATCTGGGTTTTTGGATTCCCCGCATCTGTCCCGAAACAGTCCCATAATTATTATTGGGAGTATAGGTGGCTAATAGGTATTAATAAGTACAGAGTAATGAATTTTTGTCCATTTTGCTCTATCTCGCTTAGTTTCCGAGATATAAGCCATAATATGATTATACAGTAAAAAATATGAAAATATAGCACCATCTCTATGTGATATTGATAGCAGAGACAAAAAAATTTATTCATTGGGAAATAATTGAGGTCTAAATTATCTGAAAAATTTTTAAAAATTAAGAGACACAAATTACATAAATTAGGATGTAAATAGGGTTTTGGGGTTCGGGAATTCCCGGGAAGAGTTTGTCGGGAATTCCCCGGAAAAATACATTAAATTTTAAAAATATTAAATTTTTTAAATTGTTTTTGCTTGGAATAAGATTTTTTAATTTTAGTCATAAAAAACATTTTAAATACCAAAACAAAAATGTCATTGTTAAAATCTTTTAAAATGGAATCAAAATCTTTGCCAAATAATTAGGAGCACTTCAACTAATAAAGATTTTTCTCACAACTTATTCAAAATAAAACTTGGTAAAATCTTTAAAAGAAATATGAAAAAAAAGGTTTTGTTTCTTACAAACAATCGCTCTAACTATCTAAATTTTTCAAATGTATATTTTAGTTAAAGTCGACTTTAGTTAAAATATTGGGTGGCAGTATACCTTGACTTGGTTTATTTTTGGAGTATTCTGGGGGGTTATTATGTAATTCGATTCGAAACGGAAATGCTTTCAAACAGAATTTTCACATTGAAAATAAAGTTCCAAAAAACAGTTTTTAATAGGGCAAAATATTGAAAACTGTTTTTTGGAACTAGATTTTCAATGTGAAAATTCTGTTCGAAAGCACTTCCGTTTCGAATCGAAGTACATAATAACACCCCTGATTGGTTAATTTATTTTCAACAAATCAAAATGTTTGAAAATATAAATATTTTTGTACAGTTTTCATACACAAAATGAACAAAACCGTATGATTAAAAATAAAGTCGACTTTAAATTTAAAATCCTCCTTTATATTAAGGGCCAATAATTTTATAAGTAACGTTTTCTTAATAAATGTGATATTTTCAATAAGTTTACTTTATTTTAATACACCTGCTTTCAAACTAATATATTCTTTTATATTAAAGAATAAAATGTCAGGAGTATGGAAATACTTTACAAAAAAGGACAATGCAGCGCAGTGCAATATTTGCCCTAAAAGACTAATGATTAACGGAGGTATCTAAATTTGGTTATCCGACATCTAAATTTGGTTCAGAAAAAAAAAAAAATTGATGGTCATGCAACTTCTCTTGAAGAAAACAACAACAAGAATAACGTTCCAGCTAAAATTAGCAAAGTAACCGAAGAAAAAAGTGTAAGCTGAATAGGCATTGAACGTTTTATGGTAGAGCAAACATTTCCTGAAATGGTATCCAAATTAGCCGCAGTCGACGGAATGTCAATTAGCACCATAACTTAGATCTTCGTTTATTCGAGAAAGTTTTTATAATAAAAACCTGGCATTGTCAAAAAATGAAACCGATGTAAAGAACATTATATTAAATTACTACAATCATGTAAAAGATATCATGATAAAAGAAATATCGAGCAATATTTCTAACATAGGATATTCACTATAATCTTAGATGAATGGACAAGAATATCACAGAAGAGATATTTGAACATACAGCTATGGACAAATAATTGGCACAAATTTAAATTGCGCATACATTTAAGTATTTTCCAACTAAATATATTTTAAAATGCAAGTTTTATCTTTTCTGATTATTGTTGAAAAAAATGTTTGTCTTAATAGAGCTCAAATGTTCGGTTATGTTTTGCTTATTATTTACCGTTATCATTTTTGCGTTAACAATGCTTATTTAAAGTGGACAATTTACTTAAAATATGCAGTAGTCGTGTAGATTTAATTCAAAGCAATAAATATTTTTCGTAGTTCAAAAATAAATATAAAAAGTTTAAAAAATTTTAAAATGGGATCGGGAAAACATACCACAGGTGAGGAAAGGCGGATGAAAAATGTATAAAAATGGAAAAAAGTAGCGGAAACTGCTGACATAATGCAAATTTATCGCAAAAAAGTCTACAATGCAATTAATTCTTGTGTTGAGGATCCCGATATATACACTAAGGGTAAAATTCGGAAGACAATGCCACGAAAAACAGATGAGCGTACTGATGCAGCTATAGTACGAATGGTGAAAATTGATCCATTCAAGTCATCAAGGCAGATAGCATCGGATATTAATGAAAATTTTAACTTGGAAATATCAAGCAGACTTCTCAAAGGCAAAATTTGTTAGGGCGCATTTCCTGAAAAAAGCCTCTTCTCCCAAAAAAAAAAATATTTCAAAACGACTAACCTTCGCCAGAACCCATAAGGAAAATCCCAGTAATTTTTGGAAAAACGTGTTATGGAGTGACGAAACAAAAATTAACAGGATAGGACCAGATGGCAGAATCTTTGTTCGTCGTCCTAAAGGCCAAGAGTTTAATCCTCGGTTCACTCAGAAGACGGTAAAACATGGAGGTGGTAGTATTATGGTTTGGGGTGAAAAAATGGACAAGTTTCAGTATTTAGATATTTTAAAAAACCATATGGAGCCATATGCCTTCAACTCGATGCCAATAAAATGGAAATTCATGCAAGATAATGACCCCAAACACTCCTCCAAACTAGTAAAAAATGGGTTTGTGCGGAGAAGATTGATGTTTTGGATTGGCCAGCCCAGAGCCCTGACTTAAATCCAATAGAGAACCTGTGGAATGAAGTCAAGGCTGAAATCGCCATATGGATATGGGCTGAAAACAGTTAAATTTCCCGTAATAACAGCAAAATTTTTAGTAGCCATTACAGACTTTTTTGGTTGAGTGTAGTTTATTAGAAAATATGTGTTGCAACAGGAGTTTTTTAGGCTGTTGTCATCTTTTCTCCTCAATTATAAATATAACCTGTTTAAAGTTTTTTTTTACTACAATCGGTTTAACGTAGATTTGCTTTAAATACTTAACGTTGATAGGCATGAGACAAAATACAGGTATAAACAAAAATCAGTTTTTTAGGATTTACGTGGCGCAAAAAATTTAAATTATAAATGCCAAAAAATATACACGGGCTTTAACATGAAAAATCGAAATTGCGGCAAATTTTACACCAAATCGTAAAAACAAGTTTATTTGCAAAAACTTTGAAAAATAATCTTAACTCGTTCGATTTTGAGTTCAAGACTCGGATACCGGACAGATCGGAATGGTTAGAGGTGCTCGACCTATCTATGGAGGCACTCGAGATTTATACGGAGTGATTCATGAGGGATGGAAGAGTAGGGGGTGGCGTATATGTGAATCGCTATGATTATCGACTGTTCTTTAGGCTGCTGGATTAGTGCAGCATTTTAAAGGCTGAGGTAGTGGCCATACAGCGAGCTATGTCTTGGATAAGGTGTTAATGGATATCCTCGGAGGATATATTTGTTTTTTTTTTCATTTCCACCCTTTACAAGATACTCTAGATTTGTCCCCATTTTCTTACTGCGTCCAGACTTAACAAAATTACTTGCCGGAGTAGACCCGTATAAGGATAGTATTTTTAAAAAAATTCTATTTTGAAAATATTCATAATTCCTAATAATGGATTTTTCTTGACATTTTGACTTGCCCGCGTATATAAAAAAAACTACCAAAAAACTAAATTTCAAAATATGACTTACATGCTCTGGTGATTCTAATTGCGGTTCTTGACTTTCAGTTTCAGGTTCTTTTTCCCTAGTAGAATTATAACTTTCTTCTTCCTCATTTTCCTGTTGGTTAGTGATGTGAGCATATAAGGGATCAGGCTCCGAGTAATGTATAGTATCATCCACTGTTTGACTTTGTAAAAATGGTTTATTACGTGGCGTTGGAACATCAGCTCTTTCTTCTTCATTTACTGGTGCTGGATAAGAAATAAACAAAGGTACATGTCCGGTTGTATATTCAGGTGGAAGTGTCATTGGCCGATTTTGATAATAATGTTTATATTGTGGTTTTCTTAATGGTGTTGCAGGGGTTACATGAACAACACGATGTTGTTCAATTTGTGTTGTAGGGAAACTGAATTTTTGTGGAGCTGGAGGCAAATGTTCTTGAATATGATGATAATTTTGTTGTTGTTGATAGTGAGGTTGCTGGAAATTATTTTGAGGAAAATTATGTTGCTGTGATGTTGTGGTATGTTTATCATATAAATTTGTTATATACGGCAATGGTGTTACCACTTCGGTAATTTCATTTTTATATAATTCCGTTGGATTTATAATTTTATGTTCCCCACTATGATGAATAGCTTGTTCTATATTGGCTGCACTATTGTTGGGCATAAAAAAATGATGATGATAATGATGTGTTACCATTGGATTTTGTGTTGGTCCTGTGTGTGTTAGTTGCTCTTGTGAGTGATGATGATATTGTGAGAATTGTGGAAACTCTTGTAGCTGATGTTGTGGACTTTGTGTCGGGCCTTTTTGTATAAATTGTTCTTGCAAATGAGGATGGTATTCTGGTAATTTTGAAAGTTTTTCAACTTGATATTGTGTACCTAGTGAAGTTCCTTTTTGTGTAAATTGTTCTTGTGAATGATAATGGTATTCAGGGAATTTTGAAAATCCATGAACTTGATGGTCTTCTGGTCTTGGAAATTTCATTTGATATGTTGGAGGTCGAAATGTTGTAGGTGTTGCTAAGAAATTTTGTGTTTTTCCTATCATCATGTTTAACAGATTTGGAAATAATTCAATTTTTGATGAAGCCTTAGGACTATAACTTCCTTTATAATATTCCCCAATATTTAAACGTTCAGATATGGGTATTTGCTGTTGTTGTGGTGGGTGCGGTTGGGGATGATATACACCTCTTAAAAATGTACTTTGTGGTATTGGTGTAACTTGTTGTGGTTGATGATATTGATTAACCTGACGGAAATTTCTAGCTGCATCAAAACGTCGATCTGCAAAATCTTCATCTTTTCCTGATACAATTTTTGTAAAACTGTGCGGGTAATCATCTTCTTTTTGTATAAACGTTTGCATATTACTTCTCTTCTCGTCCATTATTGTACGTTTATTGGGACCTCCCCTTACCACAGTTTCTGTTGGTGATGTAGCCGTCCAAGGACTTACACTAAACTTCATTTCATAATGATATTTACGAGCGGTCGTATCACGGTGTCTTATTTTTTGTACATGCCACATTGCCACAATATTACTATTGCGTGCACATTCATAATCACAGTTACCTTCGACAAAATGATGTGAACCATTTGACATGGCCTCGAGTCGTCCTTGCGCCAATGTGACAATATCACCAAAACGTGAATCGTGGGCTTTTTGTGATCGTGAATATGGTGATTGTAAAAATTCATTATATTCTTTAACTTTACTGAAAGAGTGAAAAAAGTGGAAAAATATATTTAGGAAGCGAAAGACTTAAGAAACAAACTTTTTAAAAATTGATCAATTTAGCTAAATTAGTAAAAACCTTTTAATAAGTCAGCAAAACATTTGCTAAATTAAGCAAAACTTGTTAATTTTTTCCCTTAAAATTTAGCTTAAAACCTTGATTGTTGGACTCTCAGGATCTATCCTGGCCCTAGCCCATACAGCTGCGAAAAAAAAATAGCACCAATTAAAGTTTTTTCTAATTTTATCCCCGTTGCTTTTATTTTTAAAGATCAAAATAATGATTAAATTGTCCCCGAAGTACTGGAAGATATTCCAGAAAATTGTAGAAAATTTTAGTGTAACGTTTGTTTTTTAACTTTGCTACCCGTTCTAAGTAGGCGTGGCTTTTAATGAAAAATCATCGATATCGAGCTTTCATCAAATTATATAGTAAAATTTAGCGAGTACTGATCGGATCTGCACAAACTAAATATTGTTGAAAATTCTATAAAATTTCCTTAAATCTTGCATTATTTTTATTCACAAATGGCGGCCAGATTTAAAATGACACCGGTTTAAATATGAGTAAATTTTTCTTTGTTTTTAGCGATTTTAAAATAAAGTTAACAACACTGAGATTTTAATATGAAATGCTTTATACTATAATGTAAAAAAAAAGTCTGACTGATCTGTTATATCGTGGTAAGCATATCATAATAACATTCGCTTTAAAATTTCATTGTTGTTAACTTTATTTTAAAATCGCTAAAAACAAATAAAAATTTACTCATATTTAAACCGGTGTCATTTTAAATCTGGCCGCCATTTGTGAATAAAAATAATGCAAGATTTAAGGAAATTTTATAGAATTTTCAACAATATTTAGTTTGTGCAGATCCGATCAGTACTCGCTAAATTTTACTATATAATTTGATGAAAGCTCGATATCGATGATTTTTCATTAAAAGCCACGCCTACTTAGAACGGGTAGCAAAGTTAAAAAACAAACGTTACACTAAAATTTTCTACAATTTTCTGGAATATCTTCCAGTACTTCGGGGACAATTTAATCATTATTTTGATCTTTAAAAATAAAAGCAACGGGGATAAAATTAGAAAAAACTTTAATTGGTGCTATTTTTTTTTCGCAGCTGTATATACAGGGACCGTAACGGTTATGAATTTTATCATAAAAGTCAGAATAAAAAAGTTATTTTTTATTTTTTATTGTTTTTTAAGCAGACTTATTACAGTTATTCTTTCACAATTTTTATTAAAAACACAAATAGAATTTAATTTTGAATTTTGCATATTTTTTATGAAAAAATTTATATTTTTTTGTTAAGAACGAAAAAAAATATATATTTTATTAAAACCGATTCAATACCGGTACGACACCGGAAAAAGGTTTTTGAATACCGGTATTTTTTTAGATTAAGAGTTTCGGTATTTTCGATATTTCGGTGAATGGGTTTTGAAACGGATAACGTTCATCAAAATATCTTAATATTTGCGACCTGCAGCGTATAAACAATAATTTTGGGGGACCCTAATATGGGCACTAGGTCTAAATATGGACCGATTTCAACCAAAATCAATAGGCGTCGTCCTTGGGCCAAATTTCATCAAAATATGTTAATATTTGCGACCTGTAGAGTGCGCACAAGAATGCATGGACAGACAGACGGACGTAGGAGGGAGGGACGGATGGACGGGCAGACGGACATCGTTAAATCGAAATAAAAAAAATTCTGAGCCGATCGGTATACTATAAGGAGGGTCTACGACCATTATTTTTTGGTGTTACAAACATCAGCACAAACTTATAATACCCTCGCCACGTAGTGGTGTAGGGTATAAAAATTAGTAGCCGCTACTAAATTTTAGTAAAATTTATGTAAATTGCAATTCAAAATCGATTTGCTAAAATCAGTTAAAAAAACATACTAAATATCATAATTTAGTACAATGAAATTAGTATAAATAATTAGTTGCAGCTACTAAATTTCAGTAAATTGTTGTAAACTGTAATGTAAAATCTATATGCTGAAATTAACAAAAAATTGTACTAAAAAAACAAAAACTGTAGAATCTAAAAAAAAATTTTTTTTCTTTCGATTGTAACTACGGAATGCATCCCGGGATTCCCGGGAAATTAAGCATTTTTAATTTCCCGCATTCCCGGGAATTTGGACCTGGAATCTTGGGATTTCAAATAATGCAGTTAAAATAAGAAAGTTAATAATTTCAAATTTTCTTATGCAAAATTTTCCAATGTTTTGAAAATAGTAAAAATTTTACATTAGGCTTGTTCATTTACTTACTACAATTTCCTGATTTTACCGCAACTGGAAAAATTCAAAAAGTAAACAAAACAACAATTGTAGTAAATGTAGTAAGATTTTCGAGTAACCCAACACAACGATTAATTTGTGTACTTAATCGAACTTTTTATGTTCCTTTTAGAGTCTGTTAAAAAATATATAGCGGTATTTATAAGTTAAAACTAACGACTAACATCCAGTGCACAACTTTTTATACACACATATTCCCATAAGGGAAAGTTGTGCAGTCGTTATTTTTAACTTATGAATACAGCCCATATTTTTTAAGAAAACCACTCCATTATACAGTGTTTGTACAAAAAACTTTTAATCGCACTTATTCTGTACAGAATTAAAGACAAATTTGTCCATTGATTTTTAAAAAATTTAAAGTAATACTGCATTTAGACCGAGGAAAAACTACTGGTTTTTGGCTCCTGCTAGCTTTTATTTGTCAAAATGCATATAAAAAAAAACACGTTTTGTACGAAAACTAGGTAGTTTTTGCTCAGTCTAAATTCAGTATAAGTTAAATTTCCCATAATTTTTAAATTTTTTTCCAATTTTCTAAAACTTTTCCGATTTTTTAAAATTATTTTCCGCATTTTTTGTCTCTTTTACGAATGTCTTCTGTTATTCTTTTTTAAATGTATTAATATTTTCTTTACATTAATTTAACAATAAAAAAATAAAGAAAAGTGTGTAATAAAAAAGTGTTGTGACAAAGAAAACCTAAATAACCAGTGTAAATGACTTGGCTTTTGCAATTTAGTTTTGTACAAAAACCAGCTGGTTTTTGCTCAGTCTAAATTCAGTATTATATACAATAATTTCTAATATAAAATTAATTCTTTCCCACTACGAAAATTTCAAGAAAAACCACCTGAGCTTTTTCATGATCATGAAAATTTGAGGCCTTTAAGACATTTTCTTTATAAAAATTGTTAAATTATAAAATATTTTCTAATTTATTTCCCTTGCGGGATCCCGGGATCCCGGGAATTCAAAATAAATTTCCCGCTTTTCCGGGAAATGAAAAAGTGCGGGATTTTGCATTCCCTAATTGTAACAAGCGTATAATTAGTTCATCGTACTTGAAATTTGGAGTCAAAATTGCAAACGGTTCTCCAATTATGACCTTTTTATGCATTGGAGCTACAATAAAATTTCTGAGTGTTATTTCCAAACTAACCCCTAAATTCATAAACGCTTTGTAAAATTATAGGAGGTTTATTGAACAAATTTTGTATGAAAATGACGTTTTGTAAATCTGCTATAACTTTACAAATCATTTATAAATTGAGGGGTAAGAATATATCAATAGTAACAAATATAAACTAAACAAGAATTGTAAAAAATCCAAAAAAAAAAAAAAAATTTTAATTCCCGATTAAAAAAATGAAATGGTGACATATCTAATTTAATGATATACAATAACTAATCAGATACAATTTAATACGAAAAATGGTGAATACAATTGTATCTACGTGGATCAAATTGGATTTAATTACTTTAAATTATATACAATTTAATCCGAATTTTGACCAGACATTATTGTATTAAATAATATCTTAATAGTTAAAATTTGATGCAATTAGGTCCAATTTGATAAAAATTTTCGAATTTCTGTTTTTATTAAATATTGCACTGAAAAACAATGGGGGATTCACGTAAGGTTTCTTGTATCGTGTAAACTTAGCAAATGTAGTAACTTTTAGTCTTTATGTGAAACTGCATACATAAAAAGTATCTACTTATTAATCAGTACTTATACTTATATGTAAGAGAGACAAAGCCATTCTTTTCCTGTGAAGTTTCGAAAGAATATATTCAAAATCTGTTATGTATGCTAAAAGGACAGTAAAGTACAAGCAAACTAAACAAAATCCCAAGCCTGTGCCAATAACTACGGCCTGTGGGAAATAACTACGGCCAAGCGTTTAGTGGTGTTATCATTCCAGCAACATGCCAGTACAGTGAAAGTTGTTATTACATGTATTACCTTCTCCAATACCGGACCGACATTGTGCCGTTTGTGTTTTTCGACAAAAGGACCGCACTGGAGAAACAAAATTTTTGAACGTTGGCGAAACGTTGGTAAAACCGATAAATACGAGGGTACTATTTATATTTCGGGAATAGCAAATAATAACAAACATTTTTAAATGAAAATGGCTTTATTGTTTTTCAAAATATTCCCCTTGATGATAAATACACTTTAGCATTCGTTCAAACCATTTGTCATAGCAGGTTTTCCATTCCTCTTGAGACACCTCCGAAACATGGTTTTTGAACGCTTCAACTGCTTCTTCGGCGCTCGTAAATCGTTGACCACGCAGTTTACCTTTAATATTTTGGAACAAGAAGAAGTCTTTGGGTGCCAAAGCAGGACTGTACGGAGGATGAGTCATCAATTCGATGTTTTGACTGCTCAAAAATTCACCTGTTTGACGAGATGTGTGAGAGCTCGCATTGTCATGATGGAGAATCATTCGTCTTTGGGGGTTGGTTTTACGAATTTCTCCGAAGGCTTCTGGCAAACAAATGGTCGTGTACCACTCAGAATTGACCGTCATACATTGCTCAAGTGGAATAGTGGGCACATGACCCATTCGGCCGAAGAAACAGGCGACCATTTGCTTCGTTGTGCTTCTTCCACGAACAACTTTTGTTGGATTTCGCTCGTCTTGGAATACCCACACGGTTGATTGCTGTTTTGTTTCCGGCTCATACGCACATATCCATGATTCCTCACCTGTCACGATTTTATACACGACTTTTGAAGCACCACGGTCGGACTTTTTAATCATTCCCTTACACCAAACGTCGCGAGCCTTTTTTTGAGCGATTGATAAATTATGGGGTATCCAACGAGAGCAAATTTTTTTTACAACTAAGTGTTCATGCAAAATCTAATGTATTGAAGTGGAACTAATGTGCAAGGATGCCTCTATCTCACGATATGTCACATCTTGCATTATCAGTTCACGCACTGCATCGATGTCGATGTTTTATGGCACAACAACCGATATTGGACCACCTTCACGAAATTCGTCGGCGACCGAACTACGACCACGATTGAAATCTCTATACTAGCGATATACTGTGGTGTTTGATGCTGCTTTATGCTGCTTTAATCCACGTCGAAAGTTGTGAAAAATAATCCCACGAAAACCTCTTGAAATTTCCATTTATTGGCCAAATTGATTTCCTTAACTCACTGTAAACAAAACAAATAGCACTTGTACATCAAAACCTTGTGAGTACGTTTATGCTAAAAAATGTCAGATGTTATTATGGTGTTGCCATATTTTAGCTATTGACATTAGTGTTGCCAGTTCCCGAAATATAAATAGTAACCCTCGTAGGTGGTCTGTAAATATAAATATACCTTAACCCTGTATACATCCGCGTACAAAACCACCTAACATTTTTATGTTTTGTGTTATGCCATAAACAAACAAGTATGCTTGAGCATGTTTTATACACCGGTAGCCCTCTTTCAAACGACACTTAGTTACTTTACACTCAAAAAAAAGTCAGTAAAGTCAGCAAAAAATGTTGCTGTGTCAGCAAATTTTTAGTCAGGAGCGTGCTTGCAAAAAAGTTGGTAATTTCAGCAAAAGATTTGCTGAAAATCAGCGAGCTGATTTTTACCAAAAAAATAGTAATCTTCAGCAAAAGTTTTGCTAACATTTAGTCGACTGCAAATGAAAAAAATCCTTGCTAAAATCACTAAACTTTTTGCTGAATATTAGTAGACTGAAAAAAACTCAAAAAACTTGTAGCGAAATTTTACTTAAGTTAATTTATTTGCTGAAAATTTAAATATAGAATATGTGTAGAGTTGTTTTTCTTTTTTTGTCATTTCCGTTTCCAGACAAGCTGCGACATCTACATCTTGTCTATCTGGTTGTCGTCCACGCTATACATGCGGTTATCAGCACAATTTTTGTAGCAAAATAAATTAGTAAAACATTAGTTCAAAATTAGTTCAGTGCTAAAAAAATATAACTAAAATTTTTGCTGAAAACGGAATTTCAGCAAAAAAATTGCTGAAAACAAGTACACTTGATATACAAGACGTTTTACTAATTTTTCTACTAACTTATTTTTTGAGTGTAGAACAAATATGAAATAAACCCAAAAAACGAAAAATTGGCACATTTTTTACCCCATTTTTTTAACCCTAAAGCTAAAACAATACGTGTCCTTTAAATTTTTCTCCTCTACGACATATCCGAAGCTTATTAAGATCTGCCGGTCCGCGTTGGGAGTCTTTCCTTGTAAGTAAAAATAAATGACAGATGTTTACCTTCCAAAATGCCGTATAAGTTATTAAAGACACAAACCATATGTAAAAGATACACCATCTGTTGTGAATCCCGCATTTTTAAGTTATACACTCAATAGTTACCCTAATATTCGTGTGTGCCACCATGGCATTACGCCACTTGTTTTGTCCGTTGTCCGGTCCTATGTTTGGTCCGATAGGGTTTCCTACACTTGAAATAATACGTCAATAGAAAAATCTGTCAAACGGGTTTCAAATCGATTTGACTAATTTTTAGCTGAAGCACTGATTTAAACTAAGATTTTAGTTATTTTTATTCAACACACTACTAAAAATTCTCAGTACTAATTTTGAGTGTTTTAAGTCGAAATTATTTGTAACTAATTTTTAAGAACCCGTTCGTTAAATTTTACACAATCGTTAAAATATAATATATTCATGTTACTGTTATTTTCCGGTAGGTGGCGCCACCATTGTATCCGAAGTTTTAAAGATGGCGCTATCCGATTTTTTTAAATGGCACGTATCTTGAAAAATAAAAAAGATAAAGCAAAATTGACGAAAATTTCGACTACCCCTAACCATGTTACACCCCCGTGAAAAGATTATCTCTATCCAAAAATGGACCATGGTGTGGCATTGGACACTCGGAAATTTTTAATAAAAATTTCCACTTTATAAAATGGCCCTTATCTCGAAAACTAAGCGAGATAGAGCAAAACGGGTAAATTATATGGACTAGGCCCGGGGAGGGTACAGAGACCCTAAATTTGAACAAAATTTACGACTCAGTATAATTACAGATAAAACTGTAGTTTTACTCATTTTCTACTTAAATTTAGATTGGTTAAAATAAATGTTTTTTTATGTTTTCTTTTAAGCCAAAAAAAAGGAAAACATTTTAAAGTAACAAATTTTTCTGTTCCGCCAAAAGACTTATTATTTTGAGTGTAGTCTTCCACCCTTCTTGATTCAACAACATTTCATTTTAAATTTAAAAAAATAAAAAATCATCTTACTTTGATCAATAATGTCGTACGATATGGTTACAGTACGATATGGTTTTATATACACTTTTTCCCGTGACCTGTTACATTTTTTTTCAAACAACATTTCCACTATTTCAGTTGCTTACTATTTTTTGAATTATTTTTATTAGATAAGCCCTACTGTCCATTATACTCCACACATTCATCTTAAAAAATAACATTTCCTTATAATTTTACACATATAACAATAGTAAAAAACAAAAACGTTACCTAAAATTGCCAGTTATAATTCCATTTGGATCATTTGTATATAATGTTAAATATGTAACATGTTTTAGAGTACGTTCCCAGGGTCGTGCCCCCGCCGTATCATTATTATGTAAAACATCATTGTTGGTACTTTCCTCATAGAAAATACGTTTGCCACTTAATTGTAGGCCTTGTTTGGGAGTTAAAACTAAATCACGATTAACTATAGCCAGCGAATAAGGCAACTGAAATTTTAAAAATTTATGGAATTTTTTAATTTTTTTAAAAAACACTTTGATTTATAGACTTTTTTGCACTATTTGTTTTTGTAATTACAAAACTTACAAATGAATATGTTATTAAAATAATAACAACCAATAAATGGTGGCTTTTAAACACAATTTGGTAATCCATTGTCCAAAATTATGCATAGATATTATTTATTATTATTTTATAACTTATAAATTTTCTTGCTATATTTTTTAATAACAATTTTATAATATACACTTATAAAAATAAATTAATGCTCTTGATTTAAGATAAAAATGTTTAAACTGTTGTTTTCAAATTCTATTGTAAACGTTAAATTAACAACCAAACTCTGCGCGTAAATATAATCAACTGAAACATTTAACTAACAAACACTACATAATAAAATGTTTATTTTTCTTTAATATTTCTTTTAATATGAACAATTGTTTTAACAATATTTTGTTTTAGTTTTTTTTTTCTTTGAGAGGGAGGTGTTGGGAAAAATCACTATGGGAGTACTTTGTACGTTTATTTAATACACAAGTGTATTTTCAAAAAACAAAAAAAAAGTACTTTAATGCCTTCTTGTTTGGCTCAGTCATTGCTTCAGCCAAGTGAAACAGCCAACAAACAAGTTAAGTTTGCAAAAATATACTTATTTGTAGCTAATGTTTCGCAACAAATGCTGCTACCGCGTATTGTTCAAATGTATATTTTAAAGCAAAAAGATCAGTTACGAATGTTTGATTTTCTTTTTTGTTTTATGAATTACTTATGATTGAGTGTTATTAATTTGTATTTCATTACATTTTTAAATTGCCTTGCGTCCTTTAGAGTGCTGGAAAGTTATCCCAATGTATCCCCTCCGATCTTAATGAGATTCGGAAATGTGGTGGAGACGCATGTACCGGTAACAAAACTTGTCCCAGCATGTCAAATTTTTTTTGTTATTCAATTCATACATGGGAATTTTTCATTACCATTGAAATTTCATTACCATTAGTTCATACTAATGGTAATTCATTAGAAAAATCATTACTAATGGTAATGAAATTACACTAATGTATAAAAAACTAATTACAATTGATTAAAAACCATTTGTTTACAAAAAAATTCAGACAAATGAAAACGAACAACGGGTTTGGCTGGGGAAATTATAAAACATAATTTTTTAAGGAGGGAACCATTCCATTCCGTTAAACTTTACCTGGATACAAATAACAATGGAATAGAAAGTAATATTTAATTTCAAATGAGCATGAGCCTGAATTAACATATTCCATCTTCGATTTCAGCTAGTTTTACTCCATTTTTACGTTTTTTCTGTCAATGACAATTATTTTTTAATTTATTCATTATCAATGGTAATGAAATTTAAAATCATTGTCATTAATCAATGAAATTAAATTTTAGAATCATTACCATTAATTAAAAAAATGGTAATGAAAATAATTTCATTACAATTGATATCAATGCAATTGTAATGAAATCATCAATTAATTAGTCCAGATAATTAATTAGTCCCATGTATGATTCAATTATTATTTTTTAGCAAATTTGTATGGGAAATTGTTGTTGGTAACTTAAATTAACATTAACAATTTAATTAACTTAAATTAAAAATTTAATTTAATCGAAGGCGTGTCCGAGCTATTTTAGATATTCCCTGTTGTTCGGCTTTAGAACGACTTTTGCCATAGTTCCATTTTTACTTATTATTCAAATAAGTGGCAACCCTGCGTCCACAACACAGGTAATATGGGTATCAAAAATTTAGTTTTCATAAGTACTTTAACGCAGTGAAGAAATAAATCTATTTGTTTCGAATTCAATATAAGTAGACCATAATTCCTTAGGTAATTAAACGAAAAAGTTAATTCCTTACGGAATTAAACTAAAAGTTAATTTCTTACGGAATTAAACGAAAAGTTAATTCCTTAGGGAATAAAACGAAAAAATAATTCTTTATGGAATTAAACGAAAAGTTAATTCGTAATTAAATGAAAAGTTAATAACACTATGCGACAGTCAAAATCGGGATGGGATGATACCAACGGGAAATGTTATATCGGTCAAAAACAAGTTATACGTGTCCCGGCGTTTCGCTGGGTCACTCCTAGGAATCGAGATATATCTTTTTTTTGACATAACTCGAGAACCGCTAGTCCGATTTTGCTCAAACAATTTTTAAAAAATTAAAAATTACAATTCCTTTAATCTGTTCATATAACGTTTTTCTATATACTCAACAGTTTTGCCGGTAAAAATAAATGTTTGTTACCGCTACCATACCATAAACCATAACCTTCTGTTTATTACTTTTTTTTAATATTTTAGGCAAAAAATATTTTTTTCTTCATACATTTATTTTTACCGGAAAAACTGTTGAGTATATAGAAAAACGTTATATGAACAGATTAAAGGAATTGTAATTTTTAATTTTTTTAAAATTGTTTGAGCAAAATCGGACTAGTGGTTCTCGAGTTATGTCAAAAAAAAGACCACCAAAGGTCAAATCGATATATCTCGATTCCTAGGGGTGACCCAGCGAAACGCCGGGACACGTATAACTTCTTTTTTACCGATATAACTTTCCCCGGTAGTTTGAACCCTTCCCGATCACTGACCCCTACCATTTGTCTCACAGTGTAATTAATTAATTGCACAATTGAATGAATTCAATTGTTATTTCGGTTGTCATTTCATCCACATCGGCGACATAAAATTCCTGACCAAGCAGTTGTGCGAAATCGGCTAACATAGGTCTCATCGTCTCATGCAACGATCGCATTGAATTAAAGAAAATTCTATTAAGGAGTTTGGCTCGTTTTTTACATCTTAATTTTTTCGCATTTCGGTCAGGTCTTATCTTTGTCCGACCTTGGACTTTTGCACTTTTCCGCCGGATATCCCGTATGCTTTTTAAAAAGACTTACAATTTTTGGACCCTGTCAGTAATTCCTTTTATTCTTCCACTCCCCGGCTTTCTAAAAGTAATTAAGTCTGTTGTGCTTTTTTATCACCGGTGAAACAGTTTTTCTTCACACTTTTGCTTCTAAGGCAATGGTTTTAAAATTACGATTGGAATTTTTTTTTTATAAATTTTGAAAATATTTTCCAACAGTTTTTGTTTGCCAGCCAGTGTTTAACAAAGTATGTACACTCAAAAAAATAAGTTAGTAGAAAAATTAGTAAAACGTCTTGTATATCAAGTGTACTAGTTTTAAGGAATTTTTTTTGCTGAAATTCCGTTGTCAGCAAAAGTTTTAGTTATATTTTTTAGCACTAAACTAATTTTGAACTAGTGTTTGACTAATTTATTTTGCCACACAAAATTGTTCTGATAACCGCATTTACAGCGTTGACGGCAACCAGTTAGACAAGATGTAGATGTCGCAGCTTGTCTGAATGTAGACAGACAACGGAAATGATAATTAAAAAAGAACTCTACACAATTTCTATATTTAAATTTTCAGCAAATAAATTAACTAAAGTAAAATTTCTCTACAAATTTTTTGAGTTTTTTTCAGTCTACTAATATTCAGCAAAAATTTTATTGATTTCAACAAGGATTTTTTTCATTTCCAATCGTCTAAGTGCTAGCAAAACTTTTGCTGAGATTACTATTGTTTGCAAACAACTTTTGCTGAAATTACCAACCTTTTTGCAAGCACGCTCCTGACTAGAAAGTTGCTGACACAGCAACATTTTTTGCTGACTTTACTGACTTTCTTTTTTGTGTGTACTTATCCGGTTGAATTGAAGTTTGATATTCTTATTTACTTGCTCAGTTTCAAAGTTAATGTGATTTATAAAATTTATATAGAATCTATTATACAGCAATTATTTTACAAGTGAAAATTTATGCTCATTTATCAATTAAAAAATCAACTACACTCAACCAAAAAGGTCTGTAATGGCTACTGAAAATGTTGCTGTTATTACTGGAAATTTAACTGTTTTGAGCCCAACGGTATTTTTTGATAATTTTAGCAACACATGTCATGATTTGTGGTACAATAAAATTAGTAGCCGCTACTAAATTTTAGCAAAATTATTGTAAAATACAATTAAAAATCTATTTGCTAAAATCAGTTAAAATATTTACTAAATATCAATAATTTTAGTACAATGAAATTGGTATAAATAATTAGTAGACGCTACTAGATTTAAGTAATTTGTTGTAAACTGCAATTTAAAATCAATCTGCTGAAATTAGCAAAAAAGTGTACTAAAAAATAAACAAAATTGTGAAATCTAAAGATTTAAGGGGGGTAAATATTTTAAAGGGCATATTCCAACGGTTGTCAAAAATTCAATTAACAATATTTTTAATATTTAATTTTTTTGTTTAAAAATCACGTTATTGTAGTATTGTAAAGTGATTCTTAATTCCAGATAAATTCTCCAGACCTTATCGTGGCCCGATTTTTATTTAAAAAAATTTTTTTAACAAAGTTATCACACAAACTTAAATATTCCAAAAAGGCCTCCAATAAAAATTTTAATGCATATATAAAATTTTGTAAATAACTATTAATTATTAAGAAGAAAAAGTGCAAAATCTTGTACTATTTGTATATAATTTTTAAGATGAAAATGTAAATATTATTTGGTTGAAATAAATAAATTGAAAAAAATTGAAATTTGACCAAGATTCAAAAAAAGGGCCACGATAAGGACTAGAGTTTTTTGTTGCCTACGAAAGAAAAAAACCCGGATCGAAATCGGTTAACTCACCTTGGCTGTACAGTGGCAGCCGATTTTCCCAAGCCAGGAAAAGATCTCACTAAAGTTGAATCTTATAGGCCTATAAGTCTTTTATCTAATTTATCAAAACTCTTCGAGAAACTATTGGCAAACAGAATAACGATAAATGTAACTCAACATAACCTAATTCCTGCTCATCAGTTCGGTTTTCGTAAAAAGCATGGCACCATTGAGCAAGTTCACAGACTTGTTAGTGAAATACGAAAGGCCTTTGAGGATAAGAATTACTGTTCTGCACTCTTTATTGACGTATCGCAAGCCTTTGATAAAGTTTGGCACGAAGTTTTGTTATTTAAAATTAAAAATATACTGACACGTAACACACATAATATACTCCAAAGCTATATAAGCAATCGTAAATTTGTTGTCAAGGAAAGTGATTTTTTCAGCTCTCCTCAAGATATTCGGGCCGGTGTCCCTCAAGGTAGCATTTTAGGCCCACTCTTGTATCTTTTGTATACTTCTGACATGCCAACTGATAGTAATACTCATACGTCTACATTTGCTGATGATACGGCTATCTTGAGTTGTCACAAAAACCCATATGAAGCCTCTCGAATATTGCAGGAACACGTATTTGAACTGGAATCGTGGCTGAAAAAGTGGAAGATAAAGGTGAATGAACAGAAATGTATTCATTTGACTTTTACTTTAAGAAAAGAAACATGCTCTTTTATCAAAATTAACAATCACAAAGTGCCCCAACACTCAAATGTCAAATATCTTGGTATACATCTTGATCGTCGTCTCACGTGGAAGAACCATATCGACGCCAAAATAACACAAATAAAACTTAAAGCAATAGAACTTAATTGGCTAATTGGAATAAATTCTAGACTTGGCCTTGATTGCAAGTTGTTGTTGTATAATTCGATTTTGAAACCTATATGGTGCTACGGCATCCAAATCTGGGGCACTGCGTCTGCATCAAATGTTCAAAAAATTCAAAGGAAGCAGAACAATATTTTGCGAACCATTGTCTGCGCACCATGGTATATAAGAAATGCGAACATACACTCAGATTTGAATGTTCCCACCGTTAATGATGAGATACACCTTAAACTACTTAAAGAGGCTGCAACTGCACCCAAATTCATTGGCTCGTAAACTGCTTGAGAATCAAGGACACCGACGCCTCCTAAGAAGGACCACCGCTGATTTGGCTCTATAGAATAAATGTATATTCTTTATAATAAAATGTTGGTTTTTAATTTCTATTTAAAAAATTAAAAATTAGTTTTTTCGACCTTTTTAAAATTAAACTTCTAATTTAACGTTTTTTAATTTTTTCTATACATTTACTTTGCATCAAATTAAAAAAAATATTTAATGTTTAAAATTAAAATTTTGTCTGGCACTAGCTGGGCTTAATATTTTAGCTTTAGTACATAAGATTTAATAAACTTATTGTTAGTTCACTGTTGTGAAGATTCAATAAATAAAATTATGAAAAAAAAAAAAAAACAACTGTACTTTCAGGAAAAATCGAAAAATTTCACCTTTGACCTTGGTAATAAAGAAAGGGTTAACGTTGTCGAAGTTTTACAAAATTTTCGGAAAACAATATCTTGTATCAGGATTAAAAAAAATCGGAAGTGATTTTGTTACAGCTGGCTAAAAACACAAAAATTAATACTATTATCTAAATTGTTGGGCAAAATCACGGTTTTCTCTAAAATTTTCAAATTTAAAACACCGTCACTGCTAAGTTAAAAGAGGGATATGTGTAATTATCGGTAGAAATATTCTCTGAAGTGTATTTAAAAAACTTTATGCGTTGACCACTTTCTTTTATATTTTGTTGAACAAAATTTTAAAAAATTAGAAGTTTGTAAATTTATAAAAAAATCCCATATTTGGCCATACCTGGGACTAGGTTAGCATAAACCAAGAGAGAGAAAATTTTATATCTGAATATTTATAGATCTTGGAAATGAAACTCGAGTATAACATTCTAAGGTTTTGAAAAAGATATTTTATTTTTTTACGATTTTCATAATTTATCTCATTTTAACTCTACAGTGGTCTGGGGTAATTGCAATTACTTAAATATTTTGCAACCGATTTTGGATTTTTATGCGTAGCTAGAAAGGAAATTCAGCCTAGATTACGATTCTTATGACATTTTCTAGATATTTAACCCTCTAACCGGCCTAAGCTTTTTTGCAATGAAATTTATACTATGTGTTCCTCACGAAAAATAAGCAATAAGTTCTTCTACAAAATTTTTTTTCGTTGCCTACTTTAGGCGATATGGGCCAAAATAGTTTAAGGGTGAATCTCGAAAACTAGCGCATACAAATTACTAGGTTTAGGCACAAATTATTTCTCTTACCAAGATGTAATTACAATAAAAAAATTACATTTTTTGTGCTGTTACTTAAGAGGTTGTATCGAATTTCGTTTTTCGAAAAATGCGAAATTGAGCGATAACGCACCAAAACTTCAATATATATTATTCAAACTTATAAGCCTTGCTACCTATACCAAATATATTCTTTTTACCAAATTTCAGAAAAATCCGTCCATTCGTTTTGAAGTTAAGGCGATGTCCTTTAAAGGTATCCTTATGGAATCCTGTGCGTCCTTGGACCAAAGTAAGGAACTTTTTGAATAGCTTAAGCTCCAATCTTACTTCGTGGTCACTATCAATTGTTTTAGTCAATTTAAATATGTTTTTAAGATTGACAGGTCGCCATTTTTTTCGCCCATGTAACGAAGATAACCCTATTTTTCAGAAGTGATTATCACAATAGAAAATTTTGCTTGTTTGTTTAGAACCGTGACTTCAAAAAATCCCAAAGAAAGAAATGCAAAACTGCGCTATTCGCGTCCCGAAAGCTAAAGTCTAGTTTAATCAAACACTTTTCGTTAGTGTTTTCGTTGAGACTAGACCCTTCTGACGTTTCTCTACCACTTTTTTTTACCGTTTTTTACATCGACATAGTTGATTTCAATCAAAAATTCGAAACAAATTCAGTGAAACCTTCGATAAAAAGCATCCCAGAGTATTTATCAACTATAAAGGAGGGGGATGTAATTTCATTCTAAAACTTTGATGTTCTCCTATCCGTTATGCGATAGTAATAGGTAATGGGGGTTTCCGGTAATGGAGGGTATCACTTTATACCTTTTTAAATTGGTTCATTTCAAAAATGTTTTTAATTTTTCACGTGAGTAAACGGGTGCGCTTTTTTATGTTTTAAATTTATAATTACACTTCATATAAGGTTAGCGTATACATATTTTACTTTGTTTTTGTGAGAATTTAATTTAAAAATAAAGAATATTTGTTTCCCAAAACCTTAATCTTTGCCATCATGTTTTCTGTAGCCTTCTCCGTACGTATTTACATACATATGATTGCATGGATACACTAAAAAAATTCGTATCTTTAACTCATTTTAGACAAATTGTTTCAGCTTAACCCAGTACTTATAGGTTAAAGATAATTCAGTCATTTAATAAATAAAAAAATGGTAGAAAAATTTGATCCAGTAAAAATATAAATTTTTTATCTTTTTTGGTGAAACTTTTTTTGAAAATGATTTAAAAAATATAAAAAACACTTCACCGGAGTAAGACCTCTAACGGTCTTGCGTGTTGCTACTTAACAAGATTTAGCTATTTTCGTTTTCTGAAAACCCGAAATTGATCGCAAACGTGCCTTAACTTCAATATATATTATTCAGATTAAAAGGCTTTTTCTATCAATACCCCAGCAAAAAAAGAGATGCCGAAGCAGTAGAATAAGCACTGCAATTGCTGATCCAGATGTACTCGTACTTCTTTTTAGCAAACACTAATGATTTTAACATTGAGTTTCATAGGAGAAAAGTACTCCCACTTCAAATTTTTTTCACTACTTTTTGAACGAGTGTAAAAAAATTATAATTGTTTTGCTAGTCTAGCTAATGAAAATCTTGATATGAAAGTTGACTGGCATAAAAGCACTACTTTGTCATTGCGAGATATTATGCTTTTGAAACAAGTGCCAAAGAATTTTTCATCATTTTGATTTTATATATTTTAAAAAATTTAAAAATTTTAAAAATATTGAATTTAAACAAATTATAAATATTAAAAAAAAATAAAACAAAATTTGAAAAAATTAAAATAATTAAAAAAATATTGGTCCCTCTAGGAATCGAACCCGCGATCATCTGTTTAGAAATACCAAATGATAACAAAATCACTTTTTAGGATCAGTTTTAAAGCAATTATGTTTTAGAGGCAATACTTAAGTGATTTTTTTGGATGTTCAGAAGTAATTCTAAAAAGCTGTAAAAATATACTAACGGATTCTTTGGAAGCAATGAAAGAAGTAATTTTTTGAAGTTCAAAATTACTTCTAAAAGAGCAGTAAAAGTACACTAACGGATACTTGTGAAGTAGTGAAAGAAGTAGTTTGTAAAGCATTGCTTCCAATTTTTTTTTTTTTTGCTGGGACCAAGTATATTCTTTCTGCCAAATTTCATAAACATCCATCCATTTGTTTTTCAGTTAAGACGATGTCCTTTAAAGGTATCCTGATAGAACCCTGTGTGTCCTTCGACCAAAGTAAGGACTGATTATAAAAGTTAAAGCTTCAATTTTGTTTTGAGTTCATTATCAAAAATTTTTAGTGAACTTAAATATGTTTTTTCAGATTTTTTAAATCTGTGTTCGTTTTAAAATAATTATATTTTGAAATTTCACGAAATTTTAACTTAAGACACTTTTTTGCTTCCACACCGTACACTGCATACGAAAAATTTCTTCTCGTGCAATTTAGGGAATTGTGTTTTCTATCGGAATTGCTTCAGTTATGATTATAAAATACACATTTGACGCATTTGTGGGCAATTTTATGATAGCTGCTCTGAGGCTTCAACCGTTAGATGGTTAATGCCCCATGTTCTACACAAACTTTTTATTTAAGTATTATTTTTAAAAGTACTATATTTGAATAAAAAAAGGACATATAAAAAAAAATATATGTGGTTGTAACCATTACGCGTTGGACTGATACACAGAAGGTTGCGGGTTCGACCCCCAGCGAGCAACATCAATTTAGAAAAAAAATGTGTGTGAGCTTTCTATCCCTCATACATATTGAAGCTTCCTCCTTCGGTGTGCCCACCTACCCGACAGATGTAAAATAAAATAACAGGGCTATGAACTAAGAAACTTTGACAAGGTTCGCCAACTTTTCATTACATGGCGCGCAACAACTATTCTAAGATTCAGCATCTAGAGCAATTACATTGTTGCCATATATGAAGGCCTTCATCTTTCGCCACCTTTCATTTCTTCTCTATCCCCTTTTAAAAAAACAACACTTAAAAAAAAAGATATGTGGATGAGGAAGAACGAAGCTTTATTTCTTTACTAAAAATTAGTCCCTTATTCCCAGCAAAACAAGAGATGCAAATGCAGTAAAAAAGCACTGTAGGTAATTAATAATCTGGATGTACTTATTTTTTAACGGAAACACTGATGATTTTAACATTGAGTTGCCATAGGAGAAGAGTACTCCCACTTCAAAATTTTTTTCAGTACTAGAAAGTTAAAAAAAAAATTTCACCAAAAATATATATATTTAATTTATTTAAAATTTTTTTTGATTGCCGCCGCCGGGTATCGAACTTGCGACCCCAAATTTGCTACCGCTGAGCTATTCTATGGTATGAAAGTATAGCTCAGCCTATATTAATAAATAAAAAAAAAAATACTTAATTAGAATTAAATTAAAGAGTCCAAAGCTTATCTTATCTTATAAAATGGACCACAAAGTTACGTTCAGGTTTTGGTCACCTTTCTCGTTTTAATAACATTTTCTGCTTAATATTTACTTGTTTCAGAGTGATGATATAAGTGCGCTCTTACAACAAAATATTTGTTATAATTAGGGTAAGGAATTCCATGCAAATGCATGTTTTTTCTTGATATCCCAAAACTAATATGGACTAAATATTTATCCGAATCATCAAATTTAGAACAAAATGCCATCGATTTGTAGTTGCATATTTTGTCATAAATGCATGTTTTTGCATATTTTGACTTTAAATGTATATTTGGTGTCTTTTTAATGCATATTTTTTGCTTTTTAATGCATATTTGTTCATATTTTTAATTTTTAGAAGCATTTTTTATTTTGTAAAAAAAAATAAAAAATTTAAATTTTCATATTTTGATTCAATCAAAATAAACATTCTTAAAAACCTTATTGAGCTTTGGAAAACCTTCGAGTTCTGTGTCTGTTTGCAAAATAACTAACTCAAATATATTTTAAAGTTTTAAAGTGCATTATTTTTGCAAACATAATAGTTTTTAGTGCATATTTCTTATCTTTTTAATGCATATTTTTCTCTTTTAGCCGCATATTTTAGGCGCATATTTTCCATTTTTAAGTGCATGAAGTTCCTTGCCCTAGTTATAACAATTAACTTCAGAAAAATGCAAGAATAGTGACTAAAATCAGTAAATGGTGAATTTTTGATTTCCTTTCATTGAAATTCTATTGTCACATTCACATGTATCAATGAAGAAATTTATGTCACAAACGCTACGTCACGTTACACACTAGGTTGTAAAAAAATAAAAATGGTTTATTAATTCAGTAAATTGGAAAATAAACTAATAATATTGCTAATCATATCAAAAAAAGTTACATAAAAAAAGCCCGGCGCAATGCGCAGATTTTTGCGTTTTTGTAAAAAAAGAGAAAACTAACTTCTACTTTTGTCACGTCACGTCATCCTCTCTAATAGCTTATATTTAAATACCATTTAACGAAGTTAAAAAAATTAAGTTTTTCCTTGTTTTTCATCTCATTGAAACGTATGACTGTCACGTACGTGACCATGGAAATGACATTGATGATTTCTTGCCTAAGGAAATCATCAATGTCATATTTTTACTATTAGAATTCAGGTTGGAAAAATAAAAAGTTTATTTTAACAAAAGATTTTTTAATTTAAAATAAATTTTAAAAAACAAATTTTAAATAAAAAAATTTATGTCGACTTAAAATAATTTTAAAAATGACTGATTTTATGAAAAAAAAAGCAAAAATATGCTCTATTTTCGCATAAAAAAGCTAAAATAAGCATGTTTTTCAAAGGAAATAGCAAAAATAAGCCTATATTTACAAAATAAGCAAAAACAAGCAAAATTAGATAAAATAAGCAAAAAAAAGCTCTAACAAATATAGCTTAAAATTCTTATATTTTTAAGATCAGAACTTGTATTTAATCTAAACTATTCTATCTCTTCAAATAAAAAACATGCCCTGGCTTCTTTTTGGTTGGCCTAGTGATCATATAACACCTATTTCAGCCAGATAGATTCATATTTGCTTCAATAAGAAAAATTGAAAAATGTTGTTAAAAAATTAGATGTTAATTCAAACATGATATTATAATTGATTTAACAATATTTTTCTTTATCGTGTATAACATTTGCTAAAAAGTATTTACAATTTTGTTTATTGTTTTTGTTCACAAATGTAGGTACCATTTTCATTTCTATTGACATTGTCTTCATTGTTTTAACTTATAGCTTTTAATTAAAATCTCATCTTTTTTCTGAAAATGCTATTCCTATTTGTTGGCATTTTTTTAGAGGGCGTCTATAACAAAAGGCCTTGTTTTAATTATTCGTTTTTTGTTTTGTTTTAATATTGTAATATTTGCATTAATATTAACTTTTCATTTAGGCATATTAACAAAACAAGAAATTTGTGTTTAATTAATTTTATTAACTTTAATTTTAGTAAGACCTTGTATAATATAACTAATTAACAAACTATTTTTTTACGATGTAAATATAATCTTGGCTTAATTTGCTATTCTTTAAAAGAAACTCTTAAACAGTATGATGATCAATTTGAAAATACATATTTATTGCATTTTTGCTTACTCATTTTACGAACAACACTATTAGATTCAAAATTGAATTACCAAAATGCCTATTACTTTATATAATGAAGGGGAAGTACGACACACTTGATCCTTTAAAATACTTGTTCCCCTACTATCTCAAGTCATTACACTGATGTTACCTGTAAGTAGTTTATCAACTGTCCCAATAAACCAAAGAACGATACGATAGCGAAATGGCTATCACCTTAAATATCCGAAAACGATATTTTATTCCAAAAATATTATATCTTTTTCGATAAGGTTTTAGGATAAACTATACTTCAAAATATTCATTATTTACAAAAATTCAAACAGTTTTCAGAAACTAATAAAATTTATAAAAACTTGCAATTTTTACTTCGTTTGGCTATTTATACTCTTTGTTGGACAATTATAGTTTCAAAATCTAGGTGAGTCCGACTATTCTTCTGATTATGACGATTTCATTATCAATTTTTGATTATGACTTCATTTCAGCTAATTTGAAAAGAATTTCTGGGGGGTAACCGTGTAACTCGATTCGAAAGAAAATTTTCGAATTCGTAAATCTTGCAAATATTTTTAAAAATATAATTCTGTATAAAAATTATACTTTTAATTCATTTTTATCCTAAATCTTCTACACTACACATAAAAATTCAAAAAGTAAGATTTTTGCTAAAACTTTTCTTTTTACGAAAGGTACAAAATTTACGAATTCTAAAAATTTCCTGTTTTGCTATCATATATGATATTATTTTCGATATAGAAATCGCCTGGATTAACGATAGTGTTTCAATGCTGGACCAGATTTTGGCGATTTTATTATCGTTATTCCAGGAAATTTCGATAGCGAAATTTCGTATTTCCTTGGAAATACGATATCGTTACGAAAGGTACATTTTAGAACAAAAAATCTATCGTTTTCGTATCACAAGTGATTATCATATATGATAATAAATATCACCTAGGTGATATCGTTTCGATATCATGACGATATCGTTTGGTTTATTGTGGTTCTATAAATAGCTGTTAAATATAAATTTAAAAAAGTATAACATTTAAAAAACAATAGGGGCTGACACGAATTGACCAGCGTACCTCGCAATTGTCAGGCAAACACTAACCATTAGACTACGACATCGCTATGATTATCATATATGATAATAAATATCACCTAGGTGATATCGTAACGATACCGTTTGGTTTATTGGGAAATTACAAAAAAAAAAACAATGGAAGCTGGCACGAATTGATTACCGAATCCTATGAATGTCAGGCAAAAACTCTAACCACTAGGCTACGCCATAGTTGTTAATTCATAATAAGGAAATTGGTAGAGTTTGCTGTTCGGCTTTATTCGAAACCGAAACCGCGGTTTTTCAAGCCTCAGAACCGAAACCGAAAACCGACATAAATAAGTCGGGTTTTCTTAAATACTTTAACAAATTAAAATAATTTAATAAATTGTATCGGAGTGTACAATTAAAATCCGAAAAGATTCATAAAAGAGCCCTAAGTCTTTCTGTTGCAGCCTCTTTCCAAGCGCACTTTTGTGACTTATAAAAGACTCCGAATAAGGAGAATTATTGGAAAATTTATAATTTTCTGAGCCATAATGAGTCATTTATTATTAATTTTTTAATAATGAAAAAAAATTTTAATGCACTCATAAATACGAGTCTGATATGTTTCATTTATAAATCCAAAATTTGAGCACTCTGAAAAAATGTTTAATGCACTCATAAATACGAGTATAATATGCTTCATTTAAAACTCGAAAATTGAGTTTTTTACGAGTCAAAATTTATGAGTGCTCAGAAAAAATTTGGGCTGGGATATTATTGAATCTTGAATTTCAAAAAGTGCTCAGCTCCTATTTTAAAATTTTTTTTATTTAATTGTAATTAACATTTTCTTCTCCATTAAATATTTCTTTAAAGAATTTTTTATTTTTGTTATTACGGATAACATAAACTGAGGCTTATAATTTTAGAAAAAAAATTACACCAAAAAGTCAAGTGATTTAAGAGATATTGAGTTTCAAATATTCAGTTCAGATTTTAACATTGTATTTTTCAAAAAGGCCTTTTCGTAGTTTTTTAGAAATTTATGAATTTTTATCTTTATATTGTTTTAAATAAATTGCTAAAATTTAAATTTATACTCTTGAAAATACAGCTTTAGTTGCGGACAAAAGAATAAAAAAATTTAATTCATAGTGGTTTTCTGTGTTTTTTTTTTCTCCCGCAAAGTCGTCGAAATGTTGTTTGAATTTTATGTAATAAGTATATTGAGCGTTTTAAACTATTTAATATTTATACTTATTTAATTAGTTTAAAACAATTCTATTATTAGCACAAGAAAACCGAAAATTAACCGAAACCGCGGTTTTTATAATTTTTAAAAACCGAAACCGCGGTTTTCAGATTTTTCGGTTTTTAGCAAACTCTAGAAATTGGCCTCGAACTACACAGAAAAAAGTATCACAAAATTTTAAGTAATTAAAAAAAATTGTTGGCTTTTTACTTAGATATCTAACAATTTTTTTATTAAATGTTTGTAAATTGTATCAAAAATATCAAAAAAATAGCTTTAGAATTTTTTGAAACAAAAAAAAAAAACAAATCATTTATTTTTTGTTTTCAATTGCTCAAATGTTTGTAAATTGTAACAAAAATTTCAAAAAAGTATTTTTTTTTTGTCAATACGACAACATAAAGCGAATAATTGTTTTAATATAACAAACTCGTTGTTGAATTTTATTTTTTTATTTTTAACAAATACAAACAAGTTACAAAAAAAAATTATTGTATTTACAAAACACATTGTTAAAAAAAAATTGATTTTATTTTTAACAAATTACAAAAAAGGTACAAAAAGGGATTTGTATATACAAATTCCATTGTTGGTGCCTTTTTAAAAAATTTTTTGTTTGTTTATGCAAAAAAGGTGTTTAACATTACAAACAGAATTTTGTAAATTTTTTCTGTGTAGAATTAATCAATTTCTAATTTATCTATTAAAAACGTCGAAAAAACAATTTCAGCTTAGAAGTAATGCAAAGGGTAAGGAGATATGAGATCTAAGTAATGCATGTAGTATTGACCAGTCATTAACAAGGCTTTGCAATGATAGATAAAAATTTTCTTCTCTAGATTGGTCCAAATATTGCACTCGTCACTTTAGACTAATTTTTATCCTGTTTTTTTAGTTTTCTTTAACTTCTGGGAACCATCACCTGTATTATCTCATATCTGTTTATTTGGGATCTTAGTAAAGGTTTCTGAAGTTCCTATTTCAAATACAAAAACTTTGGTTATGTAATTTGAAAAAAATTTAACAAAATCCGCATTCCATCTTGTGGTTTTTACCTGATTTTTCATTTTTATAATTTTTTTTCATATTTGTTCCAAGGAAATTTATTCAAATTGGATACCAAATTAAAGGTATTTTGAAGATCTATGATAATTACAGTGGTGAATGAGGGGTATGTATAGTTGATCTTTTATTTCGGTAAAGGAATGTTTTCGTTCGATTCTAGATCATATATAGTGGTGGAAAATATAATAGAAACGATTCAAGTTTTTTCTAATTTAGTTGCCTTTATTTTTAAAGATCAAAATAGTGGCTAAATTTGCCACCGAAGGCGAGCAGATGGTTCAAAAAATTGTACAGAATTTTAACGTAATGTTTGTTTTTTTATTTTGTCACTTATTTTAAGTGGACGCGGCTTTTAACGAAAAATTAGCCATATCGACCTTTTATCAAATTACATACAGTAGTTTTGATTTAACTGCCTTTTTCTTAAGTGCACATTTGCTATAACTGCACAAAATGTTAGTTTCGTTTCTATTTTACAAAATTATGTACGCAATTGTCTTCTTTAAGTGCACTTTTTGTACGTGCGCATTTAAGATAACTGCCTCATATTTTTGGCAGTTTTACATTATTTTCATAATAAAGATCACCGTTAGGCTGCATTCACACTTAATTATTAAACACGTGTTTAGCTAAAACACGTATTTTAGCTCTTTATTCTACTACAACAGTTCTTTATTCGTTTACACTCGTTTTAGCTAAACACGTGTTTAAGATTTAGGTGTGAATGCCGCATTAGATGCCTCTTGTGTTTTGCTTTGTTTTTCAATTCTAGGATAAAAAATACACATAAAATAAATGTGTTGCCAACTTTTTTTGTGACAAAAATATCCTATTTTAGTCGTTTTTTAACCATAAAAATCGCAAGATCTGGTGCAAAGCACAAAGGTGTCATCATTAGCTTCATTTGTTTTGTTTGTTTTCAGTCTGTATTGGTATACCTGCACATTAAGGCAGGTAAACAATTTGACTTAGCTGCCTCTTTGGCTTACCTGCACAAAAATTCTTTCAAAACTGTATATTTTTGGAAATCTTATAAAATTTCCTTAAGTCTTGCATTATTTTTATCAACCAATAGTCGCAAGACTTAACATGGCAGAACCTTAAACATGACCAAATATTTCTTTGTTTTTAGCGATTTTAAAAGAAAGGTAACAACACTGAAATTTTAACATAAAATGCTTTTTACTATAACGTAAAAAAAATCTTGACTGTTTTGTTATATTGTGGCAAGAAAAGCATAGACTATTCACTTTAAAATTTCAGTGTTTTAACTTTATTTCAAATCGCTAAAAACAAAGAAAAATTTGTTCATGTTTAAGGTACTTCCATTTTAAGTCTGGCGACTATTTGTAGATCAAAATAATGTAAGACCTAAAGAAATTTTATACGATTTTCAAAAATATACAGATTGTACAGAACGGATCAGACTCTCTAAATTTTACTATGTAATTTGATAAAAGGTCGATATTGCTAATCTTTCGTGAAAAGCCACGCCCATTTAAGATAGGTGACAAAGTAAAAAAATAAATATTACGTTAAAATTTTGTACAATTTTCTGAACCATCTCCTCGCCTTTCGGGGCAAATTTAGCCACTATTTTGATCTTTAAAAATAAAGGCAACGATATAAAAATTAGGAAAAACTTGAATCGTTTCTATTATATTTTCCACCACTGTATATTAATATCTCTTTCTGTTTAAATTATTTTTCAAATTAAAAAAAGATGATATAATTTTCACAAGTAAATTACAGAGAATAAAATTTTTTTTTAAAGAATTCGATAAGGCCAGCGGGACAGATTACGTATTTTCGGCTTTTGCTACAAAGCCATCATCTGTGTCGTTTTGCCTTGATGGGTTAAATATTAATAATGGTCTACTTATGCCAAAGTTGAAAGCGAATCTAATATGTTAACAACTCAACTTAGACTAACATCAACGAAATCTAACAATGCTATATTTATCCTTTGTTATTATTACTCTTTTTTGCTTTGCACCTTAATTCTTAAAGTATCGCAGCTGGTATTATCCAACTCTGTGTATGATAAACACAGATTTTATAAATTAGAACGAACCGTTAAATTTAAAATTTAAATGTATGTTATTTAAATTATATTTGCACCGTATCTTTGTGTTTTTAAGATGAATAAGGGATATGTATAGTTGATCTTTTATTTTGGTAAATGAATATTTTTCGTTCGATTCTAGATCATACATATTAATATCTCTTTCTGCTTAAATTATTTTTCATATCGAAGTGGTTTTAATATCAAGTTTTGTGCATCAAATGTTAACCCTAAATATGAATACGGGTCCTGTGCCTACACTCATAAAAAAGCCCGTATAAATAGTTCAAAATTCTGCTAAAATAACAGGAAATAGTATCTAAATTTGCGCCAGCAGAATTTTCAATGAAGTTGAAAATGATGGTCTGCTCAATTTAGGTAAGCTAAATTTTACATACTGCTAAATTTTAGTTAAATTAAATTAGTTAAAGATAGGAAATTTGATCTGAATTCAGCAGAAATTTTACCTGATTTAACTATAAATTTCTGTTAAAAGGTCGCTTAAAATTTCGATTTCCGGGATGTGACCCTAGACGGGCCAATATTTATTATGGGGAGTATATGTGTTCCATAAGGATTAACTTATATGCAAAGAGTGACGAATTTTTGTCCATTTTGCTCTATCTCGATTAGTTTCCGAGATACAAGCTATTTTACGATTATATAATAAAAAAAATTAAATTATAGCGCCATCTCTATGTGATACTGACAGCAGAGACACAAAAATATAATAATCAGGAAATAATTGTGGTTTAAATTAGCTGAAAAATTGGTAAAGTTAAGTTACTAACAATTAGCATGTTCAAATACTGACAAAAGCAATTGTATTGCTGAATTAGATCTACAAAAAATATTAGTTCAATCCTAAGCTTTTAGACAAAATAACAGAAAAATTAGATCAATAGAATCAGAACGCGTTTAACAGACTTTTGTACTAACTTTTTTTTATTAAAATTTTTTGTATATAAAAAACTAAATGGAAATCCGCTAAACTTTAAAGCATTTCGCTGAAAATCTGTACCTTCGATCGAAAAATAAAGTGCGCCATTGTAATAAGCATGTCCGAGATACACCTACAAAAAAATTTTTTGTCCCAACTGAATTTGGTTCCAACCGAATCGTTCGGTTGTTTTAACCCCATTTCGGTTGTCACAACCCTATTTCGGTTGCCACAACCCTATTTCAGTTGGAACAACAATAATAGGGATGTGACAATCGAATTATCGGTTGCAGCAACTGAACGATTCGGTTGAAACCAAATTCGGTTGGGACAACAAAGTTTATTTGTAGGTGTATATAGAGTTTGATGGTCAGAACACTATTGATTTTTAAAAGTTAAGATTTTGTCATCCTGTGTTATATAGAAATAAAAGACTTTTAAGAGTTTTAAATTTCATGTATAATTTTTTTTAAATATTTGTTTCTTGTATACACTTGATCCTCGGGATAAAATGTCTTCGTAAACACACTTGATAATGATTACTCAAGCATTTGTAAATCCAGAATATTTATTTCAGAATAGGAGATACCTATTTCAGAAATCTTTCAAACAAAATTTAAAACAAGAAAAAATATTGAATATGTAGTTCAAAAGATATTCGGCCTCAACTTTTCCGGGGTCAAGTATTTCGCACTTCCCCTATAAATAATTTTATATAATATGTGCGATTGAGCGAGTATGTACGCTTTTGTATAAATTTGTTACAATACTAATAGTTCCAGACTAATAAACATACTACGACTACGACGACTAACATTTTAAAGTCATATGTTAAGCTTAAACTGACGTGTTTGAGTTTTAATGTGCACCACCATCTCTTTAACATAATCCATGCGAATGTTGTGATTGATATTATACTCATGCTCAGTAGTGATGAACGTACATTGTCCTCCTATTGTCAACAAATGAAAAAAAAACCTATGATAACAGTGGGTCAGAATCACAGTTGTCAGAATGCCGATTTTTTCTTCAGATCTAGCGATTTTATTTTGGACCTAGCGGGAAAAATTGTCGAACAGCTATTAGCCAAAAATCTAACGATTTCTTATCAGCCGTAATATATTTTTTAAAAACAAGTTTTATATTGAAAAATATCATAAAATTCACATATTCATAACCTTTTATTATGAAAAACAACTTCTTAAAGGATTTTATTGTAAAAACTTTCTAAAAAATATACATATTTCGATAAAATATGGGTAAGTTTAAAAGTTTATAACACTTCTCTGAACATATTCAAGAAGTTTTTGACAAAAAAGACCTGAAATCACTGTTTACAAATCTAGTAATTATCTAGCGATTTTTGGGTCTGCTCTAGCCATTTTTTTGAAAACAACAAAAATATTTCTTCCCTTACTTTTCAAGTTGCCTCATCGTAAAAAAGTATAGAAATTTGTACACAACTTCAGCTTGATTAAAGGAATTCACGGGAAGAATGTCTTCATTTGGTGACAGCCCAGATAGAAAAATACGAACGGCACAGTACTGGCTCAGCGTAGGAGACGGTAGTGCATGTACTGGCGATGTGTCGGATTTTTTACGTTTCCAGTACTGGTACGGTGTCGAAATGATAACACCAATATACGCTTGGCCGTAGGTATTTGCCCACGTTAGCCCAGTGTTGGATTTTGTTACTTCCTGGTGTTTTCCCAGTACTATAAATACAAAAATATTTAGTAACATGCCAGTACTTTAAGTACAAAAAATCAGTGTACTGTGTAAAAATCAGTACTCTAAAAACAATTAAAAATCTGGTGGTAAATCACCCTAAATTTTAATAAAATAAGAAAAATATATATTTTTGTTTCAAATTAATTTTGTTGTTTTTTATTGTGTTATAAAATATTAAATAATTGCAAAACTAGAAAATAAAAAGTTTTTCTTAAATATTCTGGTTTCCCGCTGTTTTAATTAAAAAATATTATGAAAAAAGTTATATTGAAATTCTATTAAAATATAGTCAGATAGAAAAAATCTTGTTAAAATAGCAGAAAACAGTGGCAAAGGACATTTTAAGTGGTACTGGCATAATTAAAAAAACAGTGCTCTCCCATTACTATTTTTTTCTACCGTGGGCAATTTCCACCTGGGAGGTCTTAACGTCAACGGACGCAAATTGTTCAGTCATAACCTCTAAAGCAAAATGGGGACTATGACCAGCTTAATTGTAGCCATAATTCCCATTTAAAAACGGGCATAATTCCTCATTAGCATTTAGACCATATCTCCCCGGCGAATCGGTCTTAACTGCATGGCGTTTTGGAAACGGTCATATGAACTATTTTTTGATTGAAGATTGTGTACGAAAATGATTGGTTATAATCCAAAAAATATGGATACCTTCAAATTTCGGATCCGAAGATATATTGAAATATATGAGATGATGTACATTGAACTATATATTGACGTATATGATCATGTATGCCCATGAATGATAATGTACTAGTCATCATGTATGTTTATATATACATATTTCGATTTTCACAATGACATTCGATTTTCTTAATGCGATTTAACAAATTTGTAAAATTAACAATTATGTTATTTTATTAAAGTAGAATTAACGATTTATTACAAGTAAAAGAAGAAGAAAAAATTATTGAATTCACAATTAAAGTATGCATTTGTATGATTTTTTAGTTTAAACACCCGAGTAAAAATATTTTTTATATAATCATTTATGATTTTATTGAATTACAGTGCTGTGCAATATAATAGGCACATTCAAATTTTTTCTAATTTTATTCTCGTTGCCTTTATTTTTAAAGATCAAAATAGTTGATAAATTCACCCCAAAGTGCGAGGAGATTGTTCAGAAAATGGTGCAGAACTTTAACGTGACGTCTGTGTTTTTATTTTGTTACTTGTTTTAAGTAGGCGTGGCTTGTAATGAAAAATAAACGATATCGACCTTCTATCAAATTACATAGTCAAATTTAGCGAGTAACTCGATTCGAAAAAAATTTTTCGAATTCGTAAATTTGGTACCTTTCGTAAAAAGAAAAGTTTTAGCTAAAATCTTACTTTTTGAATTTTTGTGTAGTGTACAAGGTTTAGTATAAAAATAAATTAAAAAGTAGTATTTTTATACAGAATTATATTTTTAACAATATTTGCAAGATTTACGAATTCGAAAATTTTTTTCGAATCGAGTTACGCGGTTACCCCCTGATCAGTTCTGTAAAAACTGTATATTTATATGAGGCCCTATGACGGGAATATATATGTACATATATGATCTGATAAAAATATACATTTCACAATACTCGACGAGATATAATTGTACAAAATCGTAAATGATTATATAAAAATCATTTTTACTAGGGCAATTCCTAAACGTACGAAAAAAAGCTGAAATATCTAAAGTTGGCCAAAATATTGATTACTTGAAAAAATTCGAACTATGAATGTCAACAATAAATTATTGTTTAAAATCTTACACTTTATTGCAATTCAAATTTGAAATATTTTTTATTATTCTATTTTGTGTATTCCAAAGCTTTACCACTGTATGGGAACGTTTTATGCTATTTTTTTTTTTTTTGGTATGACTTAACTGTTAATTCCAATATTATTTTTTTTAATTTTCTTGAGTTTGTAAAAAAAATATTAAATTCCTTTAATAAAAACTAATAACGTAGTTGTTTGTTTTTAAAATTTTAAAATCGAACGAAGAAAATCGAATGTCAATTCCTAATTACTCGATCGAATGAACTAGAAATTGATTGATACAAAAACTTTTCAATCGATTGAGCAAATATCGATTGAATTCTTAAGGATAGAATTCCTAGTGATTGAACAAATCGAATTATGAAAAAATTATTGAAGTCTTTAAAATTAAATCGAATCAGATCAATTACGATTTATTCGATGTATAAAATTGCAGTTTGAGAATTCAATCATGCCACAGTCAATCAGAATGAAAAATAAAATGAGAGAATGAAGTCTTTAGAAACTCTAGATGTAAGAACATTTTCTACTTTTTTTAAGTTTTAAATCAATTTCAGATTTGAGTCTAATGAGGCTCACTTGTCGAATATCATCTCACAATTATATTTAGGGACAAACAGGGCTTGAAAAAGATAATTATTTTTTTAATAAACTCGCTATGCAATTGATTCTTTTTATGAATCAGTGAATAACTCACTATCACTTTAATTCAATATTTTCATATTGAATAAAGTAAGAATGAGATTTATCCAAATTTCAATCGATTCAATTTTGATTCGATTGAATTATTTGTTTAATAAATTTAAAACTATTAAATTTTAAACTAAAACTGTAGTTTAAACTATTATAAGCGAAGGCAACAATTTTCTTTGTTAAATTGATTTATTAAAATTTAAACAATTCGCTTGATTCTGTGAAAAGAAACAACAAAAATTAAATTGATTCTTTGAATAAGATATTGACTGAATAAAATAGGAAATAATTCAGTCAGTGAAATAAGGTTTCGCTCAAAATTAAATCAGATTTAAAAACTTAATTAAGGAATTGTGTTTTTCAAGGACTGGGGCAAATAATAGAAATTGTTTCAAAACTTGTTTGAAAAGATTCCATTAAAGAGGACATTTCGATAGAAATTTTCTGAAACTTGTATGAAAAACTTTTAAATTTTATTTCCTTTTTGCAATTTTAGACGAATTCGATTGTTTTATAAGACATACATATAAAGAAGAAATGTTGTGAACACTGTTGGGCACCTAACCAACCAAAGTTTTCAGAAAAAAATGTTAGTAGAAAAATTTGTAAACGGGTTTCAATTTCACTTTACTATTTTTATACTAATTGTTAGTAAAAATATGTACAATACTTTAGTAAATATTTTTGCTATTCTCAGTTTACAAATTACTGAACTTTTAACTCATTTTTGTTGCTCATTTCAAAAAGCATTTAATAAATTTTTGAAAACCGTGTAAATAAAATTAGCAAAATATTTTACTAATTTAAAAAGGGGAAAAAAATTAAATTTGGTATAATTTCATTTTGATATTTTATATTATAGTATATTTGCAAACGAGTTATGTAATTTGCGTAGTAATCAGTAGTTGTTCTTTTTAAGTATAATTGGAGCTTTTCCTTGGAGTGATATTATTATTTAGTAAAATTTGTTGCTAATCTCAGAACATAAATTTTAAATTACAGTTTGCAAAAATTCAGTAGCGGTTACTAATTTTTCCTACTCATTATACTACAAATCAATAGACATGCTTTGCTAAAATTAGCAAAAAAAAATATCGCAAGGCTCAAAATAGTAAAATTTCTCGTAATAACAGCAACATTTTCACTAGCCATTACACACTGTTTTTGGTGAGTACAGATCCATGGCTAGCCAAGACTACGAGTATAATTTAAAAAAAAAGAGAGTTCGGTTTGATATTAACAATTATAACAATTACACAAACCAGTTAATTAGAATTTTGAAAAAACTTTCATGACGAGATTCGGAACCAGTTGATTATGAAAATAAAAGCTAGTTCCTAATTCCGATAATCTTGATAATTATTGCGCTTTGGACTTAAGGTAGTGAGTTAATGGAACTAAAATAAATAAATATATATTTTGCCCACTGCATGTCTATGCGTGCATACTTGGCGTTTAAGAAGTACAAACAGTTGAACATTGTAGTGTAATATCAACGTCAACAACAGACAGACAACAAGTCATCGTAATAACAATTTTATTAAAAATGAAAGTATTCGAAACGAACATATAATAAATGTAATGTTTAAAATAAAAACACATCTCTTTGCCAATTTGTGACAATATTTAATAGTGGTTTAAATGTTTTCAATATTATAAAAAAAATACATATTTCCTTATTTTCTTTTTGTTATAACTAACATTAACTAATAAATAAATTAAATTTATATAATACTTAATTATTTTATTTGTATTTTTTAAATTACAGCTTCGTTGGCTGGCACCCAAGTAGCGCATCAATTGGTAGTGGCTATACGCCAAAAGTGTACACCAGAAGAGGTGGTCAATATATTAAAAGAATTGCCAAATTCAGGTGAAACTGCTGATCAGGAAATGTCTGAACACTCATTTAGTCCACTAAAAATCGATGTATTCGTACAAACTTTATTAAATTTGGGATCAAAATCATTTTCGCATAGTTTTGCTGCAATATCTAAGTTTCATTTAGTATTTAAGGTAAGAAAGAGAATAAGGAAAAATTAATTATACCATACACCACTACATGGAGAGGGTATAATAAGTTTGTGCTGATGTTTGTAACACCAAAAAATATTGGACGTAGACCAACCTTATAGTATACCGATCGGCTCAGAATTTTTTATATTTCGATTTAACGATGTCCGTCCGTCCGTCCGTCTGTCTGTCTGTCCATGCAATCTTGTGCGCACTCTACAGGTCGCAACTATTAAGATATTTTGATGAAATTTGGTACGCAGACCTATGTTGGCCCAAGGACGAACAAGTTTGATTTTGGTTAAAATCGGTCCATGAGCCCATATAAGTGTACCCCCCAAAATTGGCTTGTTTACACGCTTCAGGTCGCAAATACGAAGATATTTCAATGAAATTTGGTACACAGTCCTATTTCGGCCCAGGAACGGAATCTAACGATTTTGGTTAAATCGGTCCATGTTTAGACCTAGTGTCCATATAAGGGTATCTCCCAAAATTGGCTAGATACTTCAATGAAATTTGGTACACAGATCTATATCGGCCTAAATACGAAGCCAATTGATTTTGGTTAAAATCGGTCCATATGTTGACCTATCGCCCATACGGGCTATATTTTCGATTTTCTCTTTTATCATTTTATAGAAAATTTTGACACAAGTCCGTTTTAACACATTCGAATTTCGGATCCAGAAATTATTTGGCTTTTAACCAGACTGGTGTAGGGTATTATATTGTCGGCATGGCCGACTTTAACTTTTTTACTCGTTTTATATTATGTATTTATAATTTATTTATTTGTTTTTCCTCTAGGCTTTGGCCGAATCTGAAGAAGCTCAAATATGCATTCTACATAATGTATTTGAATTGTGGCAAAATCATCAACAAATGATGGTGGTCATTATTGATAAATTGTTAAAGACACAAATTGTTGATTGTTCGGCCGTAGCTACTTGGATATTTTCCAAAGAAATGACTGGTGAATTTACCAAAATGTATCTTTGGGAAATATTACATTTGACCATTAAAAAAATGAATAAACATGTTATTAAATTAAGTAAGTTTTTTGTTGTAGAAAATTAACTCAAAAATACTATTCTTAATAAATGTTCTTAAATTTCCATAGATAATGAATTAACTGACGCTAAGGACAAACTAGCAAAAGCTGATTCTTCATCAAGCGATTCAGAAGAAGAAGCTGTAGCAGCAGCACCTAAACGCAAGAAACCCGTAATTATTGGAGATAAACCAACAGAAGAGGTAAATTAAAAGAACTTTTAATTTCTTGTGTAATTTATTAAGTGAAAATGGTAATTTTTCATTCATTTATATGTTACACATTATAGTATAATATATAATTTAATTGTTGTATTACATACCTTTGCTTTTAATTGTTGTATTACATACCTTTGCTTTTAATTGTGTAATTATAGAACTTAGTCTCGTCTATTAGCTTTTTGGTAGTTTGTTGTAGTATATTTATTTTAAAGTTAATAGATTGTTTAGCTGTTTAAAGTTATATTCACGTTTGTCTCATCATGCTTCGTTTAACATTGAATACCCCTGCTATCATATTGGAAGTTCAGTTAACATTTTGTTTCTAATAGCTTTTAACAATGAAATCTAGATTAATACCTTATAATACATATGAGCAATTCCTAAAAACTTTTAATATATGGGGTAAAAAAAATATTTTCGTTTTGAGGGCACATTAATGGTGTTTTGTATACACATAACCTGACATTTGAGCAGTTCAAATTCGTTCGCGTGAATAACATTATGCAGGGGTCGTTAAAGCTATGACGGTTTAAAGTGGGAAATACAAAAAAAAAATATATATATCAAATATAAATATATATGACCTTCTCCGAGAAAAGGGACCTAGTGTGTCAAAAAACGGGAACTTGGGAAAATCGATAAAAATGAGAAAAACATTAAAATTTGAAACTTTAAATGCGTTCTTCTCAAAACTTTATTTTCACACACTAGGTCCCTTTTATCGGAGAAATTATTTTATATGTGCACTGTCGCAGTTAATACCTTTAAGAATTCGTTCAAACATATAATAAAACTGCTAAAGTGAGGAAGATATAGAAACTTAAAATTTATTCCTACCTTTCCCATGGGCTTTTGTTAATATATAAAAAAAAAACAAAGCACCCCAGTAAAAACTATTTTTATATAATGACCCAGTCAGAAATCGCCAGTGGTACAAAAAATCAAGCACTGGCATACCACTGGGTAACCATGGTATTAAAAATAAATGACTGGCAGAACACTCATTTGGGACGCTTTGCCAGCGTTTGCGAAAAGCGTTTTACCAGTATTTTTTTTTACAAAAATTTTGGTGGTTTATAAAAAAAACCACTGGCAAAGAATTGGCTTAGAGTGATATGCCAAGGTTTGCAACCAGTGGTTATCCAGTGCTACTTAGCCAATGCTACCAGGCGTACAAAAATCAATTCACTGGAAAACCAATGATTTTATAAAAATACTGACGCTTCGTTAAAAAATGTTTGTAGTCAGAAGGTTCCGAGTTCAAATCCGGTTGCAAGCAAAAAAATTTTTTGGGATTTTTTTTAATTTAAAATTTTTTTTGTTTTATAAAATCAATTTTTTTGTTTGTGGGAAAGCTCCTTCAAGACCAACTTTTTTTTTGCCCTCCAAACACTGGCATACTAGTTACAAAAAATTGTTTGCCAGTACTAGCATTTTGGCACAGCCAGTAGTTGTCCAGCTATTATCACTCATTTATGTGTTTAGCCATTAAATATTATATGTCTCGTTAGCTCAGTGGGTAGAGCAATCGTCTGCCAATCTGACGGCCTGGGTTCAAATCACGGCAGGGTCAAAAAAATACATATGAACTTTTTTTTAATTTTATTTTGGAAAATATATTTTCAGACCACCTATTTATTGGTTTTGCCAGCGTTTTGCTAACGTTTAAAAATTTTGTTCCTCCAGTGCTTTTCCGGCGCTTTTTGAACAGCCGGTCCTTTTGTCTAATGATGTTATCATTTTGGGAATGGGAAAGCACTTTTTGCCAATACTTGTACCACCTGTTAAAGTGCTTTCCGCTTTCCCGTTATTATTTTTCTGACTGGGGATTTATGATTTCATACAATTATATCTTATCGAGTATTGTCAAATGTATATTTTTATATAATTATATCAAAAGATATTTAGTTATATAAAATCATATTCACCAGATCGACATTTTTTCGTATCCAATAAAATATTTTTAGACATAATTATGTTAACCCATATATGATTTAATCCAGGAAATAATGCATAATTAGCGCATAATTACTTTCGTTCATAATTTGCGCACGGAATCTATATCATATAATGGACTTGATTTAAAACTTTTGCAATTTTTTTAAAAAAGTCTATAAACTTTTTCCCATTCAATATTGTAACATGTGCCATCGATTTCACTGTGTGAAACGGAAAATATTTTGATCACGCAATACACTGACGCTTTTGAGATAATAGTATTAGTGTTCCTCGCGATAATGTGGGTTTTTGAAGGCTTTCACATTTTCTGTATTGGCTTTTGTCGTGCTCCTACCTATTTCTCACATTATCGTAATAACGATGCGTATACTCGACAAGTATCAAAATATCCCAGTGTAGAAACGGTAATGACGTATCATTATTTTTTGGACTACCAGTAATGACACCCACTTACCTTCTGCATTATTTTAAAACACATAATAATGAGTTACTGATAATGACTTATTTTTTATCATTATTTCAAATAGAAAATAATTTTCTAGATTTTTTTTTAAATTTTTTGAAATCTATTTTTAGACTCAATATTTTTTAAACACTGGTAAGGATATATGTAACCACATATTTTATGATTTTTTGTATGTTGGCGAGTAAGCTTACTTGTGTGCAGCAGGACAATTATGTTTTTATCTATCAAACATTACATGTCGATATAGCTCAGATGGTAGAGCTATTGACTGGCAATATGTAGACCCAGGTTCGATTCCCGCACCAGCACCATTTTATTAAAAAAAAAATACAATAAAAAATATTTTTTTTTTTTATATAATTTATTTTTTTGAAAATCTATTTTTAGACTCATTATTTTTGTCAGTACTGGTAAGCACATAGGTAACGATATATTTTTTGATTTTTCGTATGCTGGTGTGTAACCATAACTCATTATTTTTCGCGACATCGCCATATAAAGGTAATAAGAAATGTAATAACAAAAGTAACTAGTTACCATTAACAAGTATGTAGTTACATAACCACATATCTGGTAATGATTTTCTACACTGGGATGTGTTATTTTTTTTTTGTTACATGAAAGGTCACAAATTACCTAGTCGAAAACTGTAAAAAATTTTAAAATTTGAAAAATGTGGTGCCACAAATTTTAAAGCATATAACTTTTAAATACTTGATAGTACATCAATTACACTTAAAATATTTATTTTCTACAATTGTTGCGAGTAATTTTCACATACATAATATTTACGTACATATAACGAAATTCTATCATGAACAAAAAAATCTTAAAAAGCTAAAGTCATTATTTTACATTTTTTAACTTTGGGCGTTTATAACTACTGAGCGAAAGCACTTGCAATCCCAAGTTTTTACTAGTTGATTGCCTATAGGTTTAGCAATGACTGTTAATTAACATTTACTATTTCCCATCTGTATTTAAGAAATAATTGATAAATTAAAAAGATAACAAAGATGTTAAAAGTTTCTAGGAATTGGTCATATGTATATGTGGACTTTTGCCAAAAGCACTTATTTCAAAAACTGAGATTTTACAGAGAGCTAAAAACACCACTATCGTTGCATAAACATTTTTTTTTTATCAATTTCCTAGCAAATCTTATAAGCTTGTGCTGTAGAATAATAATAACAATAGAGAATTTTTTTCTATTTGGAAATTTTATGAATAATAACATCCAAAAAAGAAAGTTATTTAATGAAAAGATAATTTAAAATTTTGAAAAAATTAAGAACTTAGCTAGAAACAAAAATGGAGGCAGCATTTTTTTAAAAATAACATTTGCAGTGGTTTTTGCTATAATAAATAAGAACAAAAACTATTAATCTTTAAACAAAAATCGTAACAAAAATTTTTTTAAAAATATTTTGCAATTCGCTTATTCTTACAAAATTACACAAACCCAAAAAAGAAGTTGCAATTTATTAATTTCTTTGTAAAAATTTGGTTTTTGCATGAAAAAAACACTGAAGTAAAAACGCCAAATGAATGTTACAAATTAAATAAGTTCTTTTGTCAAACGGAAATTAATACAATTTTGAAATAAGTTGATTTGACGGGTCTCAAAAAATATTGGAAAATTTTCTTAAGTCGATTTAAGTACTTCTATTAAAAGTCCACATATATACTACAGAGTTGTATACTTTTATTTTCTAAACTAAAAATGTAAAACAAATAACGGAAGATAAAATCGCTTTTTGCGTTTTTCTAAGTAATTTAGTAATTCAAGGTTCAAAACTAGGTAAGAAAATTTAAATAAGTACATTTGCAGTATGCCAGTCAGAAAAATACAAACGGGGAAATCGATGGCAAGGCACTTTAATATGTGGTTACAAGTACTGGCAAAAATGCTTTCCCATTCAGAAAATGATAACATCATTAGACAAAAGCACTGGGAAAACAAAATTTCGCACGTTGGCATAGCGCTGGCAAAACCAAAGAATAGGTGGTCTGGGAATAAATTTTCCAAATTAAAATTTAAAAGTTCATATCGTCATATGAAATCAAAAAAGCCGTAGTTACATTTAAAAAATTTTACAGGAGAAGCAAAAAACTTTTTAAAATTGTTTGCGCTTACACTGGGGGCTGTTTAGAATTTTTTTAATAAAATCGTCGTGTTAGTCGTAGGAGTGTAAAATTTTGCAGAAATATGTAGGTATTATTTGAATAAATCATCTCATAAAATTCTTAAATAATAAACATTTTTCAAAAAAATCGTATTTTTATTTTCCGACAAAATATGCTAACTCTGAAAAAATATTTGTGTTGTGATATACTAAAATATGCTATCTCAAAAAAATATGAACTTTGTTGCATAGGTATAAGTGTAGGCCCAGAATAAGAGAGCAGCGATTTTTTCCATACATTTTGACATTTAAAAATCGCTGGTCGTAGCTGTTTTGAGATATAATCTATTTTATTTTAATGGTGGATTTTGTTATTCTCCCATTTTTTATTTCTCATACTCTCACCAATGTTGTCAATTGTTATTGTTATTTTTGCTGGTGTTCACTACATTTTGTAATATCAAAGAGTACAGCTAACAAAGGACGTCAATGGCTCTTCTGACTGTTTTTCTATTTTTTTGCAAAAAAAAAAATAAACTTTTTAATTTTTAAAGATTTTCGTTTTCTTTATTGAACATTATTAGTAGCTTGTTAGTTCATTGTTTAGTATTGTATATTATGTTTGCAGTAAACAAAGAGACATATGAAAGGCATGAAGTCACCTTATATATAATACATACTCAATTATGTCGTTGCCGCTGTACGTCGTTAAGCATTAAACACATAGACGACTGCAGTTATACGACTACAGCCTGTCAAAAATAAAATACACACGTTTATATGAAAACGATTATTTTGACACCAACACAGCTACACGACTACTTTTGCCGCTATAGTCAACTTAGGATAATTTCTATTTTTGTTGGCTATAAAACAAAAATAGTGTTGAAAATATAACCAAATATGTAAAACAGGACAATTTTTCCCGCTAGAGGCAAAATAAAATCGCTAGTTCTGACTAGAAAATCACCGATATGGGAACACTGAAGAAAAAGCTGTTTATATTTTACAATTGTTTGAAGCTTTCATTAATTTATGTTTGGAAATAATTTTATTGTGATGTTTTATAAAACAAAATGGATCTTACAAAATTAACAAAATATTCCTCAGCCATTATTTTAGAAGCACAAACCAAAAAAATTTATCAAAACGTCAAATATTTAGGATCATCTGTTTACTATGTTGCTGTCGTTTTCAAAAAAATTAAGTAGCTGACTACACGACTATAATTGCAGCCAGCAGCATTTGTAGTCGTGTAGCCGCAGTCGTCTATTAAGCATTATTTCGGGCGCAATTTTTCTCAGAGCGTAAATCGCTAGCCTCTGCGCTCTTATTCTGGGCCTACACTAAGTTAGTAGGAATATTTAAACCATCTTATGGAAGGTACATTCAGTGTTGCCAACAAATTTACAAAATAAATGGCTAGATCAGACACAAAAATCGCTAGAAAATCACTAGATTTATAAACAGTGCCAGAATTTTGCGATTTTATCGCTAGATTGTTAAAAAATGGTACTTAAAGGAGTTTTTACTCAAAAGTTTCTTAAATATGTTCATAAGAAGTGTTATAAACTTGTAAATAGTAAAAAAATTTACGATTAAGCTGCACATAACGAATCGCGATTTTCATTGAATTTAGTGGGTAATTTTCTAAAACACTTCGGTGAAGTGTTGCGTTATTTCTATAGAAATTGTTTTTGTTACAAAAACAATTTACATTGAAAGTTCCCTTCACTTCACCCAAGTGTTTTACGAAATTAGTTACTAATATTAGTATTGAAAATATTCAAAAGAGTGCATTCTGCAGTGACAAACTACCTACCCATATTTTTATCGAAATGTGTATTTTTTAGAAAGTTTTTTTTACTAAAATCGTTTAAGAAGTTGTTTTTTTTACAATAAAATAATATCAATATGCGAATTTTCTAATATTTTTCAACATAAAACTGATTTTTAAAAATTATATTACGGCTGATAAAAAATCGCTAGATTTTTGGCTAATAGCTACAGGATTTTTACCGCTAGGGGCTAAATAAAATCGCTGGATCTGACGCGAAAATCGCCGTTATGGCAACACTGGGTACATTGTTTATTTTTACAATAATAAGCGAAATAAGTAGTTTTTTTAGCTCTCCTGAGAAGTTAGCACTCTTAGTAATAAATATGTTAGGTTAGTTAAGTTGCAAATAAAATTATGTTTATAAACCTAAAAAATATATATAAGTATGTGGTGCGCATAGTTCGGAGACATAGCCAAAAATTTGCCCAAACTATGCTGTATATAGTCAAAAATGTCTTGATGCTATGCTCTAGACCTAGGAAGAGTTTGAGGACAGTCCCCAAACTAACCAAATGTCTTCATACTAAACAATTTTACAATGAAATTAGTAAAAAAGTTAGTAACCGCTACCAAATTTTAGTAAAATTGTTGTAAACTGTAAATGAAAAATTAGTTGTTAAAATTTGCAACAAATTTTACTAAATATTAGTATCACTCGAAGAAAAACCTTCATCATATTTATAAAAAGCTTCATAAATGTGATTTAAAAAAAAAATAAAACTCGACAAATAAGATATCATTTTTTAAAAATGCAAAATAATGACATATTTTCTTATACATATTTATGAAATGATACTCTCAAAAAAATAAGTTAGTAGAAAAGTTAGTAAAACGTCTTGTATATCAAGTGTACTAGTTTTCAGCAATTTTTTTTTGCTGAAATTCCGTTTTCAGCAAAAGTTTTAGTTATATTTTTTTTAGCACTAAACTAATTTTGAACTAATGTTTTACTAATTTATTTTGCTACAAAAATTGTAGCAAAATAAATAAATTATATTTATAAATTTATAGGAGGCTTACAAAAAAAATTTTTCATATAAAATTTGTTTTATAAGCCTCCTACAACTTTATAACGCATTTATGAATCTACACATATATATTTAATCCTTTAATTCCCAGTGGAACATAGGGCCGCTAATATTCAGCAAAAAGTTTAGTGATTTTAGCAAGGATTTTTTCATTTGCAATCGACTAAGTGTTAGCAAAACTTTTGCTGAAGATTACTATTTTTTTGGTAAAAATCAGTTCGCTGATTTTCAGCAAACCTTTTGCTGAAATTACAAACTTTTTTGCAAGCACGCTGCTGACTAAAAATTTGCTGACACAGCAACATTTTTTGCTGACTTTACAAATTTTTTTTTGAGTTTAGTTTCCCTTGTATTTGTGGCGAAAGTGTACAAATACATAGTTTTTTTGTTTTTGCAAAATATTTGGTGATAGAAATTCAATACTAGGCTTGTTTATTGCACCATGAATTAAAATTTCTTTCCTGGAATTATTTCTGCTTGACAAACTATTGGCAAAATTGTACTGTACAATGTCGATTGTTTCGTAAAAGATGAGTATTTGTTTAATTCTAAATACGTAAGTAGAGGTTTTAATTATTATAAAATGACAAAAATCTTTTAGTATACATTTTTTAAATTAGTAGAATATTTTGCTTATCTTGCCAACACGGTCTTCAAAAATTTTTAACATGTGTTTTTCAAGGTTGGTTACCGAAACGAATAACGGTAAGGGTAACGGTATCGAATTTCGTTGGTTTCGGTAACAGCATACCGTTATCGAAATAGCAATACAGGTACGTATCGGTATTATAAATTAAGTTGAAAACAGATAAAAACAAGTAAAAATATAGCATATTTTTTATTTTAAGTGTTGAACATACATATTATAAGCTTTAAATTCAATTAAATTTTGATAGGTAAAATTACACTATGCGACAGTCAAAATCGGGATGGGATGAAACCAACGGGAAATGTTATATCGGTCAAAAACAAGTTATACGTGTCCCGGCGTTTCGCTGGGTCACCTCTAGGAATCGAGATATATCTTTTTTTTTACATTACTCGGGAACCACTAGTCCGATTTTGCTCAAACAATTTTAAAAAAATTAAAAATTACAATTCCTTTAATCTGTTCATATAACGTTTTTCTATATACTCAACAGTTTTGCCGTTAAAAATAAATGTTTGTTACCGCTACCATAAAAATCAATAACCTTTTGTTTATTACTTTTTTTTTAATATTTTAGGCAAAAAATATTTTTTTCTTCATACATTTATTTTTACCGGAAAAACTGTTGAGTATATAGAAAAACGTTATATGAACAGATTAAAGGAATTGTAATTTTTAATTTTTTTAAAATTGTTTGAGCAAAATCGGACTAGTGGTTCTCCAGTTATGTCAAAAAAAAGACCACCAAAGGTCAAATCGATATATCTCGATTCCTAGGGGTGACCCAGCGAAACGCCGGGACACGTATAACTTCTTTTTTACCGATATAACTTTCCCCGGTAGTTTGAACCCTTCCCGATCACTGACCCCTACCATTTGTCTCACAGTGTTATTATTAATAAATCTTTTTTTTGTAAAAAAAATTCAAGATTATTACGAAAATTTTTAAAAATTTACATTTTTTTTATATAAATTAATAAATATCTGTAAAATACCGGTAACTGTCCATAAAAATAACGGTATCGGTAACCATAACGGTATTTGAAAATTTTTTAGAGGTATTGGTAACGGTAACGGATTTATTTTGAAACGGTATTTAAGCGATAACGGTATTATAACGATAACGATAACCAACCTTGGTTTTTTTTAATCAGCAACGAAAATTCGTTAAAAATTCAGTAATTTGTAAAATGTGAATAGCAAAAGTGTAAACTAAGAATTAGTATAAAAATAGTAAAGTAAAATTTAAAACCGTTTACAAATTTTTCTACTGTTGTGAATGCTTTAAGCTAATTAGTGGTGTTTTTTTGCTTTATCTCTAGCAGTTTTCTCCCGCGTGTAGGTTTGCCTAAAGGGGTTTCGTCAAACTTTAGGAACTAGATTACTACTTTAAAGGTCAAAAAAAATTTTTTTTTTTAATTTTTGGGGGTTTTCATATAAATTTTAATAAATATTTGAAACTGCAAAATTTATACTTATTCCAACTTTTTCCTTACAGATGGTTGAACGTATGGAAGAAAAGCTCGAAGCTGCAAATGTTGATCAAAAACGTCTATTTCTTATTGTTTTCCAGAGATTTATTATGATTTTATCTGAACATTTGGTACGTTCAGATACAGATGGTCGAGATCCCGATACAGATTGGTATCGTTGGACTATTGGACGTTTGCAACAAGTTTTTCTTATGGTATGATATTAAACTTAGTCTTAAAAAACCAATTTTAAAAACTAATAAAAACTATTTAACTTTTTTTAGCACCATGAACAAGTGCAAAAATACAGCAGTACTTTGGAGACACTTTTGTTTACTTCAGATTTAGATTCACATATTTTAGAAGTTTTCCACCAATTTGTAGCCCTAAGAGCTTAAAAAATATTATCCGAAATACAAAATATTTACTAATATTAAATGTTTATTGAAAGTTAAATTAAGTGGATATATTATATTTTCAAATTGAAAATATCAGTTACGTGTAAAAAACAAAACAAACGAAATTTAATAAAAATTAACGTAAACACAAAAAATATATATAAATTGTATATGTATTTATTTAACAAAAATAAGCAAAGATCAAAAATTAAAGAAGCTTAAAAAATTCTTCGACGGTTTTTGGCTCTGTAGAAGACAAAGTTCTATAATTTGGTGCACCTAAATATAAAAAGCTGATAGAGAAACAAGTCATTTATAATTTAGTTTTATATCACGAACTTACCATAGATAGCGAAGCAGTGGGCAAAAGCAGGACGGTTCATAAAGAAGCATAAATTCCATTCTAGTCTTTGGCAAAAGTTTCATTATATAATAAGCTCCACTAGTTTTAAAGTTGTGACAATAATAAAAAAAATCGATTTGAAAACAGTGTTTGTTTAAGCTTGAAATCAAATTTGAGTAAAAAATTCTGAAAGAGCATTTGAATCCCAAACAGTAGGTTTTCCACGCAATCTGGACCAGTATTAAAAAAACGGAGAACTCGAAAGATTTTCCTTTTTTAATTTATGCCTTATTATACAGAGAACTTAAATTATTAAAGAAGGTGCATTACAAAGCTCACTTTTTTTCTAGCATTATTTGGCGTGAACGATTAGGGCAAAAATTTAACTTTAGCAAATTCTGCTTTTGTAGCGTCCCTGTTCAACAGGGACATCAAACAACGCCATATTTCTTGCCGCTCTTTTGACATTTCTCTTCAGTAAGGTTTGCCATTTCATGATGGAAAGATATACGAGCCAACTAGTCGAAATTATTAAAATTTACTACCGAAATTCGGAGTCAGTGGCCTCAACGTTAAGAGCGCTACGTCCAATTTATGGTCGTCATAATCGTCCTAGCAGATCAACAATTGAGCGTGGAGCTACGTCAAATCTATGGTCTATGCTAACAAGCCAGCGACGATTGATGAACTTCGTACGTATATGGAACGTGAAATTGCAGCAGTATCGGCCGATTTATGCTTGAAAACCGTCGAAAATTGGGTTCAGTGTCTGGACTTCTGCAAGCGTGCCCGTGGTGGCCATGCAAAAGAGATCGATTTCCATACATAATGGCATCGAACGTACTTTCACAGGAATAAAGAATTTCATTGATATCCAAAACCGTTTTTGTTTTATTTAAACTTTTTTACTTTTGTAGCGCTATTATTGAAAAACCCTTTAGATATAGTTAGTGTTCCCCTAAACTAAAGACAAACATTATTTTTGTTTACAAAATGTGGTATAGTAGGAGATGGAAAAAATGTAACAGGCGAGCAGCAAAATTAGAATAGGGGAAAAACCCAAAATCAAAAATGGTTTTTTCGCTAAAAACAAATAAAAATTTGGTCATGTTTAAAGTGCTGCACTTTTAAGTCTGGCGGCTATTTGCAGATAAAAATAATGCAAGACTTAAGGAAATTTTATAGGATTTCCAAAAATATACAGTTTGTACAGAACCGATCAGAACTGCCTAAATTTTACTATATAATTTGATAAAAGGTTGATATCGCCAATTTTTCGTTAAAAGCCACGCCCACTTAAAACAAGTGACAAAATGAAAAAACAAACATTACGTTAAAATTCTGTACAATTTTCTGAACCATTTCCTTAGCCACTATTTTGATCTTTAAAAGTAAAGGCAACAACAATAAAATTAGAAAAAACTTGAATTGACTTAAATTCGTTCCCACAACAGTACAAACAAATGCTTGTAACTTAAGAGGCAAGAATTATATACTGTTTAATAGGCGTTGAGACGCCCGGTTCATTTGCGTATAATATTGGGGGGAAATTGAGAAAAAAAATTTTCATATATTTAGTTAGAATATTGTTCTACCTCAAATCAAAATTCTAATATGATATTGTCATATTAGGTTTTATTTGTTGTTTCAAAAAAGATTGATAATTTTCATGATAGACAATACAAATGTCCCAAAGAATTCTATACTGTTTAATATGCCTTGAGATGCCCGTTCATTTGAGTATAATATTGGGGGGAAATTGAGAAAAAAAAAATGTTCGTCCAAAAAAAAAAAAAGTGTGATTTTTTTTTTCCAAAAAAAGAAAATTTTTATTTTTTGGTCAAAATTATACAAAATTCTACTCAAACGAAAGGAAATTTAAAAAGCAATTAATACAAATGGGGTGAGTTCCTAAACGTCAAAACACATTGCAGTGTTTGCGGCTTTACTACTGTTTCGATACAAAGCAAACAAGTGTGTTGTTTACTTTGTAATAAAAACATGTCAACAAAGCATCAACAACATTTGTGATGCACAGTTTGCTTTTTATATGCACATCAATTGCGTTTACGAATGCATGACTTTGTTCAGTTGAATTGCAAATGACGTTTTGGAACTCAGCCATACTGTTTAATAGGCCTTGAAATGCCCGTTCATTTGAGTATAATATTGGGGGAATTGAGAAAAAAAAATTTTCGATAAAAAAAAGACAGTGTAAATAGTCCATTGATTTTGGCAAAAAAAATTTTTTTTTTCTTTTGGTCAAAATTAGACTCAAACGAAAGAAAATTTCAAAAGCAATTAAAAAACTTGCCTTTCAGTGGCAAACTCCTTTTAGTTTTTGAGAAAATGACGATTAATGAATATCGAGACAAGCAAATGACAAATTTTCTAGTGTGTTTTGTTCTCTGTATCGATTAAGGGTACACCACTACGTATACTCAATATGAATAGGTACAATAACTATAACTCATACGTAAAAAAAAATATAGAAAATAAAAATTCATACGATTTCCCCGTTTTTTGAATATCTCGGGAAATACTGGTCCAATTTGGCTGGAAAACCTACTGTTCCAGATTCGCGATGCTCTTTCAGAATTTTTCACCCAAATTTGATTTCAAGCTTCCCCGTTTTATTTTCCATTTTCAAAATGTGGCAACCCTGGATAGTGTATGCTTTAAATTTTCTTTTAATTGCAATAACTTTGAAACCGTTGGATACAATTGACCGAAATTTTCGCCAAATGGTAGAATGAAATTTAGGCCATTTATAGGGCATCCAATAAAAATGGTTTTCAGTGCCGAGTTCCTTTTTTAATTAACGAATATCGATTAGGAAAACTTCATTGGCCGGAATTTTTCAAAAAAATATATACTGTTTAATAGGCCTTGAAATGCCCGTTCATTTGAGTATAATATTGGGGGGAATTGACAAAAAAAAATTTTTCGATAAAAAAAAGACAGTGTATAGTCCATTGATTTTGGCAAAAAACATTTTTTTTTTTTTGGTCAAAATTAGACTCAAACGAAAGAAAATTTCAAAAGCAATTAAAAAACATGCCTTTCAGTGGCAAACTCCTTTTAGTTTTTGAGAAAATGACGATTAATGAATATCGAGACAAGCAAATGACAAATTTTCTAGTGTGTTTTGTTCTCTGTATCGATTAAGGGTACACCACTACGTATAAAAATATATACTGGTTAATAGGCCTTGAAATGCCCGTTCATTTGAGTATAATATTGGGGGGAATTGACAAAAAAAAATTTTCGATAAAAAAAAGACAGTGTATATATCATTGATTTTGGCAAAAAAAATAATTTTTTTTTCTTTTGGTCAAAATTAGACTCAAACGTAAGAAAATTTCAAAAGCAATTAAAAAACATGCCTTTCAGTGGCAAACTCCTTTTAGTTTTTGAGAAAATGACGATTAATGAATATCGAGACAAGCAAATGACAAATTTTCTAGTGTGTTTTGTTCTCTGTATCGATTAAAGCCTGGATCAGCCAGACGTAAACGTAAACGTATCTCTGCATAGCTGAATTAATAAGTTAAATAAGAACAGGAGATGTGTTGTGTTTTTTGTTTCATTCTTATGCATGCAATATAGAGCAAACGTAAATATACAATGAAAATCTATTCACAACAGATTTTTGTTGTGTATTTACGTCTGCTCTATATTGAATGCATAAGAATGAAACAAAAAACACAGCACATCTTCTGTTCTTATTTAACTTATTAATTCAGCTATGCAGAGATACGTTTACGTCTGGCTGATCCAGGCTTAAGGGTACACCACTACGTATACTCAATATGAATAGGTACAATAACTATAACTCATACGTAAAAAAAAATATAGAAAATAAAAATTCATACGATTTCCCCGTTTTTTGAATATCTCGGGAAAACCTACTGTTCCAGATTCGCGATGCTCTTTCAGAATTTTTCACCCAAATTTGATTTCAAGCTTCCCCGTTTTATTTTCCATTTTCAAAATGTGGCAACCCTGGATATTGTATGCTTTAAATTTTCTTTTAATTGCAATAACTTTGAAACCGTTGGATACAATTGACCGAAATTTTCGCCAAATGGTAGAATGAAATTTAGGCCATTTATAGGGCATCCAATAAAAATGGTTTTCAGTGCCAAGTTCCTTTTTTAATTAACGAATATCGATTAGGAAAACTTCATTGGACGGAATTTTCCAAAAAAATATATACTGTTTAATAGGCCTTGAAATGCCCGTTCATTTGAGTATAATATTGGGGGGAATTGACAAAAAAAAAATTTTCGATAAAAAAAAAACAGTGTATAGTCCACTGATTTTGGCAAAAAAAAATTTTTTTTCTTTTGGTCAAAATTAGACTCAAACGAAAGAAAATTTCAAAAGCAATTAAAAAACATGCCTTTCAGTGGCAAACTCCTTTTAGTTTTTGAGAAAATGACGATTAATGAATATCGAGACAAGCAAATGACAAATTTTCTAGTGTGTTTTGTTCTCTGTATCGATTAAGGGTACACCACTACGTATACTCAATATGAATAGGTACAATAACTATAACTCATACGTAAAAAAAAATATAGAAAATAAAAATTCATACGATTTCCCGTTTTTCGAATATCTCGGGAAATACTGGTCCAATTTGGCTGGAAAACCTACTGTTCCAGATTCGCGATGCTCTTTCAGAATTTTTCACCCAAATTTGATTTCAAGCTTCCCCGTTTTATTTTCCATTTTCAAAATGTGGCAACCCTGGATAGTGTATGCTTTAAATTTTCTTTTAATTGCAATAACTTTGAAACCGTTGGATATAATTGACCGACATTTTCGCCAAATGGTAGAATGAAATTTAGGCCATTTATAGGGCATCCTATAAAAATGGTTTTCAGTGCCAAGTTCCTTTTTTAATTAACGAATATCGATTAGGAAAACTTTATTGCACGAAATTTTACAAAGAATTATATACTGTTCAATAGGCCTTGAAATGCCCGTTCATTTGAGTATAATATTGGGGGGAAATTGAGAAAAAAATTTTTCGATCAAAAAAAAAAGACAGTGTATAGTCCATTGATTTTGGCAAAAAAAATTTTTTTTTCTTTTGGTTAAAATTAGACTCAAACGAAAGGAAATTTCAAAAGCAATTAAAAAACATGCCTCTCAGTGCCAAGCTCCTTTTAGTTTTTGAGAAAATGACGATTAATGAATATCGAGACAAACAAAAATGACGATTTATGAATATCGATTAGCAAAACTTTATTGCACGAAATTTTACTAAGAATTATATACGGTTCAGTAGGCCTTGAAATGCCCGTTCATTTGAGTATAATATTGGAAATTTATAGGGCATCCAATAAATATGGTTTTCAGTGCCAAGTTCCTTTTTTAATTAACGAATATCGATTAGGAAAACTTCATTGCACGGAATTTTCCAAAAAATTATATACTGTTCAATAGGCCTTGAAATGCCCGTTCATTTGAGTATAATATTGGGGGAAATTGAGAAAAAAATTTTTCGATCAAAAAAAAAAAGATAGTGTATAGTCCATTGATTTTGGCAAAAAAAATTTTTTTTCTTTTGGTTAAAATTAGACTCAAACGAAAGGAAATTTCAAAAGCAATTAAAAAACATGCCTCTCAGTGCCAAGCTCCTTTTAGTTTTTGAGAAAATGACGATTAATGAATATCGAGACAAACAAAAATGACGATTTATGAATATCGATTAGCAAAACTTTATTGCACGAAATTTTACTAAGAATTATATACGGTTCAGTAGGCTTTGAAATGCCCGTTCATTTAAGTATAATATTGGAAATTTATAGGGCATCCAATAAAAATGGTTTTCAGTGCCAAGTTCCTTTTTTAATTAAAGAATATCGATTAGGAAAACTTCATTGCACGGAATTTTCCAAAAAATTATATACTGTTCAATAGGCCTTGAAATGCCCGTTCATTTGAGTATAATATTAGGGGGAAATTGAGAAAAAAAATTTTCGATAAAAAAAAAAAGACAGTGTATAGTCCATTGATTTTGGCAAAAAAAATTTTTTTTTCTTTTGGTTAAAATTAGACTCAAACGAAAGGAAATTTCAAAAGCAATTAAAAAACATGCCTCTCAGTGCCAAGCTCCTTTTAGTTTTTGAGAAAATGACGATTAATGAATATCGAGACAAACAAAAATGACGATTTATGAATATCGATTAGGAAAACTTTATTGCACGAAATTTTACAAAGAATTATATACTGTTCAATAGGCCTTGAAATGCCCGTTCATTTGAGTATAATATTGGGGGGGAAATTGAGAAAAAAAATTTTCGATCAAAAAAAAAAGACAGTGTATAGTCCATTGATTTTGGCAAAAAAAATTTTTTTTTTCTTTTGGTTAAAATTAGACTCAAACGAAAGGAAATTTCAAAAGCAATTAAAAAACATGCCTCTCAGTGCCAAGCTCCTTTTAGTTTTTGAGAAAATGACGATTAATGAATATCGAGACAAACAACAATGACGATTTATGAATATCGTTTAGCAAAACTTTATTGCACGAAATTTTACTAAGAATTATATACTGTTCAATAGGCCTTGAAATGCCCGTTCATTTGAGTATAATATTGGAAATTTATAGGGCATCCAATAAAAATGGTTTTCAGTGCCAAGTTCCTTTTTTAATTAACGAATATCGAGTAGGAAAACTTCATTGCACGGAATTTTCCAAAAAATTATATACTGTTTAATAGGCCTTGAAATGGCCGTTCATTTGAGTATAATATTGTGGGGAAATTGAGAAAAAAATTTTTTCGATCAAAAAAAAAGACAGTGTATAGTCCATTGATTTTGGCAAAAAAAAAATTTTTTTTCTTTTGGTCGAAATTATACTCAAACGAAAGGAAATTTCAAAAGCAATTAAAAAACATGCTTTTCAGTGCGAAGCTACTTTTAGTTTTTGAGAAAATGACGATTAATGAATATCGAGACAAAAAAAATGACGATTAATGAATATCGATAAGGAAAACTTTGTTGCACGGAATTTTCCAAAAAATTATATACTGTTTAATAGGCCTTGAAATGCCCGTTCATTTGAGTATAATATTGGAAATTTATAGGGCATCCAATAAAAATGGTTTTCAGTGCCAAGCTCCTTTTTCAATTAACGAATATCGATTAGGAAAACTTCATTGCACGGAATTTTCCAAAAAATTATATACTGTTTAATAGGCCTTGAAATGGCCGTTCATTTGAGTATAATATTGTGGGGAAATTGAGAAAAAAAATTTTTCGATCAAAAAAAGACAGTGTATTATAGTCCATTGATTTTGGCAAAAAAAAAATTTTTTTTCTTTTGGTCGAAATTATACTCAAACGAAAGGAAATTTCAAAAGCAATTAAAAAACATACTTTTCAGTGCGAAGTTACTTTTAGTTTTTGAGAAAATGACGATTAATGAACATCGAGACAAAAAAAATGACGATTAATGAATATCGATAAGGAAAACTTTGTTGCACGGAATTTTCCAAAAAATTATATACTGTTTAATAGGCCTTGAAATGCCCGTTCATTTGAGTATAATATTGGAAATTTATAGGGCATCCAATAAAAATGGTTTTCAGTGCCAAGCTCCTTTTTCAATTAACGAATATCGATTAGGAAAACTTCATTGCACGGAATTTTCCAAAAAATTATATACTGTTTAATAGGCCTTGAAATGGCCGTTCATTTGAGTATAATATTGTGGGGAAATTGAGAAAAAAATTTTTTCGATCAAAAAAAAAGACAGTGTATAGTCCATTGATTTTGGCAAAAAAAAAATTTTTTTTCTTTTGGTCGAAATTATACTCAAACGAAAGGAAATTTCAAAAGCAATTAAAAAACATGCTTTTCAGTGCGAAGCTACTTTTAGTTTTTGAGAAAATGACGATTAATGAATATCGAGACAAAAAAAATGACGATTAATGAATATCGATAAGGAAAACTTTGTTGCACGGAATTTTCCAAAAAATTATATACTGTTTAATAGGCCTTGAAATGCCCGTTCATTTGAGTATAATATTGGAAATTTATAGGGCATCCAATAAAAATGGTTTTCAGTGCCAAGCTCCTTTTTCAATTAACGAATATCGATTAGGAAAACTTCATTGCACGGAATTTTCCAAAAAATTATATACTGTTTAATAGGCCTTGAAATGGCCGTTCATTTGAGTATAATATTGTGGGGAAATTGAGAAAAAAAATTTTTCGATCAAAAAAAGACAGTGTATTATAGTCCATTGATTTTGGCAAAAAAAAAATTTTTTTTCTTTTGGTCGAAATTATACTCAAACGAAAGGAAATTTCAAAAGCAATTAAAAAACATACTTTTCAGTGCGAAGTTACTTTTAGTTTTTGAGAAAATGACGATTAATGAACATCGAGACAAAAAAAATGACGATTAATGAATATCGATAAGGAAAACTTTGTTGCACGGAATTTTCCAAAAAATTATATACTGTTTAATAGGCCTTGAAATGCCCGTTCATTTGAGTATAATATTGGAAATTTATAGGGCATCCAATAAAAATGGTTTTCAGTGCCAAGCTCCTTTTTCAATTAACGAATATCGATTAGGAAAACTTCATTGCACGGAATTTTCCAAAAAATTATATACTGTTTAATAGGCCTTGAAATGGCCGTTCATTTGAGTATAATATTGTGGGGAAATTGAGAAAAAAATTTTTTCGATCAAAAAAAAAGACAGTGTATAGTCCATTGATTTTGGCAAAAAAAAAATTTTTTTTCTTTTGGTCGAAATTATACTCAAACGAAAGGAAATTTCAAAAGCAATTAAAAAACATACTTTTCAGTGCGAAGTTACTTTTAGTTTTTGAGAAAATGACGATTAATGAACATCGAGACAAAAAAAATGACGATTAATGAATATCGATAAGGAAAACTTTGTTGCACGGAATTTTCCAAAAAATTATATACTGTTTAATAGGCCTTGAAATGCCCGTTCATTTGAGTATAATATTGGAAATTTATAGGGCATCCAATAAAAATGGTTTTCAGTGCCAAGCTCCTTTTTCAATTAACGAATATCGATTAGGAAAACTTCATTGGACGGAATTTTCCAAAAAAATATATACTGTTTAATAGGCCTTGAAATGCCCGTTCATTTGAGTATAATATTGGCAATTTATAGGGCATCCAATAAAAATGGTTTTCAGTGCCAAGTTCCTTTTTTAATTAACGAATATCGATTAGGAAAACTTCATTGCACGGAATTTTCCAAAAAAATATATACTGTTTAATAGGCCTTGAAATGCCCGTTCATTTGAGTATAATATTGGGGGGAATTGACATTAATCTGTACCGATTAAGGGTACACCACTACGTATACTCAATATGAATAGGTACAATAACTATAACTCATACGTAAAAAAAATATAGAAAATAAAAATTCATACGATTTCCCCGTTTTTTGAATATCTCGGGAAATACTGGTCCAATTTGGCTGGAAAACCTACTGTTCCAGATTCGCGATGCTCTTTCAGAATTTTTCACCCAAATTTGATTTCAAGCTTCCCCGTTTTATTTTCAATTTTCAAAATGTGGCAACCCTGGATAGTGTATGCTTTAAATTTTCTTTTAATTGCAATAACTTTGAAACCGTTGGATATAATTGACGAAAATTTTTTTTTCTTTTGGTCAAAATTAGACTCAAACGAAAGAAAATTTCAAAAGCAATTAAAAAACATGCCTTTCAGTGGCAAACTCCTTTTAGTTTTTGAGAAAATGACGATTAATGAATATCGAGACAAGCAAATGACAAATTTTCTAGTGTGTTTTGTTCTCTGTATCGATTAAGGGTACACCACTACGTATACTCAATATGAATAGGTACAATAACTATAACTCATACGTAAAAAAAAATATAGAAAATAAAAATTCATACGATTTCCCCGTTTTTTGAATATCTCGGGAAATACTGGTCCAATTTGGCTGGAAAACCTACTGTTCCAGATTCGCGATGCTCTTTCAGAATTTTTCACCCAAATTTGATTTCAAGCTTCCCCGTTTTATTTTCCATTTTCAAAATGTGGCAACCCTGGATAGTGTATGCTTTAAATTTTCTTTTAATTGCAATAACTTTGAAACCGTTGGATATAATTGACCGAAATTTTCGCCAAATGGTAGAATGAAATTTAGGCCATTTATAGGGCATCCAATAAAAATGGTTTTCAGTGCCAAGTTCCTTTTTTAATTAACGAATATCGATTAGGAAAACTTCATTGGACGGAATTTTCCAAAAAAATATATACTGTTTAATAGGCCTTGAAATGCCCGTTCATTTGAGTATAATATTGGGGGGAATTGACATTAATCTGTATCGATTAAGGGTACACCACTACGTATACTCAATATGAATAGGTACAATAACTATAACTCATACGTAAAAAAAATATAGAAAATAAAAATTCATACGATTTCCCCGTTTTTCGAATATCTCGGGAAATACTGGTCCAATTTGGCTGGAAAACCTAATGTTCCAGAATCGCGATGCTCTTTCAGAATTTTTCACCCAAATTTGATTTCAAGCTTCCCCGTTTTATTTTCCATTTTCAAAATGTGGCAACCCTGGATAGTGTATGCTTTAAATTTTCTTTTAATTGCAATAACTTTGAAACCGTTGAATATAATTGACCGAAATTTTCGCCAAATGGTAGAATGAAATTTAGGCCATTTATAGGGCATCCAATAAAAATGGTTTTCAGTGCCAAGTTCCTTTTTTAATTAACGAATATCGATTAGGAAAACTTCATTGGACGGAATTTTCAAAAAAAATATATACTGTTTAATAGGCCTTGAAATGCCCGTTCATTTGAGTATAATATTGGGGGGAATTGACAAAAAAAAAATTTTCGATAAAAAAAAAGACAGTGTAGTCCATTGATTTTGGCAAAAAAATTTTTTTTTTCTTTTGGTCAAAATTAGACTCAAACGAAAGGATATTTCAAAAGCAATTAAAAAACATGCCTTTCAGTGCCAAGCTCCATTTATTTTTTGAGAAAATGACGATTAATGAATATCGAGACAAGCAAAAATGACAAATTTTCTAGTTATTTTGTTCTCTGTATCGATTAAGGGTACACCACTACGTATACTCAATATGAATAGGTACAATAACTATAACTCATACGAAAAAAAATATAGAAAATAAAAATTCATACGATTTCCCCGTTTTTTTAATATCTCGGGAAATACTGGTCCAATTTGGCTGGAAAACCTACTGTTCCAGATTCGCGATGCTCTTTCAGAATTTTTCACCCAAATTTGATTTCAAGCTTCCCCGTTTTATTTTCCATTTTCAAAATGTGGCAACCCTGGATAGTGTCTGCTTTAAATTTTCTTTTAATTGCAATAACTTTGAAACCGTTGGAGATAATTGACCGAAATTTTTGCCAAATGGTAGAATGAAATTTAGGCCATTTATAGGGCATCCAATAAAAATGGTTTTCAGTGCCAAGTTCCTTTTTTAATTAACGAATATCGATTAGGACGGAATTTTCCAAAAAAAAATATATACTGTTTAATAGGCCTTGAGATTCCCGTTCATTTGAGTATAATATTGGGGAGAATTGAGGAAAAAAATTTTCGATAAAAAAAAGACAGTGTATAGTCTTTTTTTTGCCAAAAAAAGAAAATTTTTATTTTTTGGTCAAAATTATACTCAAACGAAAGGAAATTTAAAAAGCAATTAATACAAATGCTTTTCAGTGTTAAGTTCCTTTTAGTTTTTGAGAAAATTAAGATTTATGAATATCGATTAGGAACACTTCATTGCACCAAATTTTCCAAAGAATTATATACTGTTTAATAGGCCTTGAAATGCCCGTTCATTTGAGTATAATATTGGGGGGAAATTGAGAAAAAAAATTTTCGATAAAAAAAAAAAGACAGTGTATAGTCCATTGATTTTGGCAAAAAGAAAATTTTTATTTTTGGGTCAAAATTATACTCAAACGAAAGGAAATTTAAAAAGCAATTAATACAAATGCTTTTTAGTATTAAGTCCCTTTTAGTTTTGGAGAAAATGAAGATTAATGAATATCGATTAGGAAAACTTCCTTTTAGTTTTTGAGAAAATGACGATTAATGCATATGTGAAAGAATAATGTACAACGAAAGTTGTTTTAAAACAAAATGTTTTTTATTTAAAAATACACCTGCTGATTTTTATGCTCGCCTGGTAATTTCAAACCATTTACAAGCATAAAAGAACCCTAAAATTCATCATCATTTGTTTATTAAAAACCAAATAAAATTAAAAAAATATATATTTCAATGTTCCAAAGATATTTTCCTATCCTGAATTTGACCCTAATCCTAAAAAAAGTCATAATATTAAAACAAAACATTACCCATCCCTCCTTGCCCCTTAAGTTACAAACATTTTTCTATACTCCCTTGTCAAGAAACCCTTCCGCAAATAAAAAAAAACCTTTTGTATACCCACCTCGCCATAAAATTCAGCATTTTTGATTTTTCCCCTATCCTTATTCTGCTGCTCGCCTATTTGCATTTTTTTCATCTCCTTCTAAGGCACATTTCGTAAACATACATAATTGTTCCCTTTAGTTCACGGGAACACTAACGCCATCCATCTACTGATTAAGTAGAATTTGTTAAAATTAAAATTTTGCCCACATTGTTCACGCAAATTAAGCTCGAAAACAAGTGAGCTTTGTAGTGCACCTTCTCTAAGCATATAAGTTCTCTGAATGTACCCAGAAAATAAAATTTAAAATATTTAGTTTTTTCTGTTTTTATTTTTATTTAATCAAATAAATTTACATTATGTTATATTTCGTTAATTAATATACAATATTTCTTTATTATTAATTTTCATATTTTTACCCTTACATACAATACTTTAACATTTGCCTTGGTAAAAACCTTACAATAGTTCAAATTTGGAAAAAAGAAGCAGTAAAAAAACAATAAATAAATTGTTTAAAACACATTTTATGTCATAATACATATTAGCAAATTAAACAAATATATTTAGTACCTATTCAATACTAATTGTAAGGATAAATTAGTAGGTAGTTGTAGTCTTTTTTTTGTAGGTTATGTGAAATTTATAAATTATAGTGCTTTTATTTAATATGTAAATTATGTTAATTTTGTCATTTTTTTCTTGGGTAAATTACACTAAAATACTAATTTAACTATAATATAAATACTACGTTGTCTTTTATGATTAAAAATTGTTATACTACAAAGAAATTTTTGTAATATGTACTTAACTAAATTTTATTTTTAAATGTTCGACTATTTCAAAATTTAACATGTAGATTTTGGTTTACAAAAATTTGTTTTCTAGTAATGAAAAATCAAATAGAAATGTGCATATTTTCATTGGGGACAAAAACTCTTTGGTGAAATACACTTATATTTGAACGTTATTTTATTTATTATTTTTTTGTTTTTTTTTGGTAAATAGTTAAATTTTTTATTGCTTTTTGAAATTGCTGTTTAAATTTTATGTTTTGGTATTTTTATATATTTTTTTTTTTAGCTTATGATTTTGGTTTATAAACTAAATATTTCTTTTGTTTGTTACTATTTTTATAATTCTGTGATCATACCTTTGTTAGGTTGCATATAATATTTAAAAAAAATTTTCAGTGTATAAGTAGTGATTAAAAATGGCCACCATTGTTAGTGTGTTGTACAATACATAGATGCAATTTTCAAAATAATATTTTGAAAATATATTTTTTTTTAGAGTTTAGATGTTATCGTTTTAATTAAATTTTTTTATCACAGAAATTTATTTTTAGTAAAACGTCTGTATGTGTAATGTGTATGTATGTAGAAATAAGTGTAAACAAAAATATTACTATCGATTTCTGAAGCAGGTCCAATTCGAATTTATCATTTGAAATTGCCACACTCAAAAAAAAAGTCAGTAAAGTCGGCAAAAATGTTGCTATGTCAGCAAAAAAGTTGGTAATTTCAGCAAAAGGTGTTTGCTGAAAATCAGCGAGCTGATTTTTACCAAAAAAAATATAGTAATCTCAGCAAAAGTTTTGCTAACACTTAGTCGATTGCAAATGAAAAAAGTCCTTGCTAAAATCACTAAAATTTTTGCTGAATATTAGTAGATTGAAATTTTTGCTCAATATGAGTAGATTGTTTTTTTTAAATTATCATTTCCGTTGTCTGTACTACATCCAGACAAGCTGCGACATCTACATCTTGTCTATCTGGTTGCCGTCCACGCTATAAACGCGGTCATCAGCACAATTTTTATAGCAAAATATATTAGTAAAACATTTGTTCAAAATTAGTTTAGTGCTAAAAATATAACTAAAACTTTTGCTGAAAACGGAAATTTAGCAAAAAAATTGCTGAAAACTAGTACACTTGATATACAAGACGTTTTAGTAATTATTCTACTAACTTATTTTTATACCCTTTTTATTTTATGACCCACGTGGTCAGGGTATAATAAGTTTGTGCTGATGTTTGTAACACCAAAAAATATTGGACCTAGACCCAACTTATAGTATACCGATCGACTCAGAATCACGTTTTATTTTGATTTAATTTGGTTAAAATCGTTCCATGTTTAGACCTAGTGCCCCCCAAAATTGGCTTTTTTACACGCTGCAGGTCGCAAATATTAAGATATTTTGATGAAATTTGTTACACCGACCTATGTCGGCCCAAGGACAAAGCCTATTGAATTTGGTTAAAATCCCGACTGGTGTAGGGTATTGTATAGTCGGCATGCCCGACTTTAACCTTTTTACTAGTTTTGAGTGCAGTGGTACAAAAAAAATCAAGAACTGGGAAATTGCTGGGTACCCTTGCAATTAAATGTACATCATTTAAAATCTATCATATGTATATACTGCAAAGATTGTACTGGCAAACTTCTAAATTTTGTATTAAATGAACTGAAAAAATCCCAAGGCTGCGCCAACGTTTGTAGGTGTTATCATTTCGACAAAATATATATATATATATATATATATATATATATATATATATATATATATATATTAGGCTGGGTCGATTTGTGGGGAGGCAAAAAAATCGCCCATGGCTCAGGGAAAATCGTATTCTAGGGATCAAAATAAGAAACTTTGCCGAAGGAACCATACCTCTAAAACGAATTCTACTACCCCTAACTGTTGACTTTTGTCCCGTAGGGTCAAGTTTTGAAAAATCCCACTTTGACCCATTTAGAGTGCCCCAATCGAGTCCAAATGTATGACCGACCCCCACTAACTTTGGAGGGCCGATCCACCCATGCCAGTGGTACACCCCCTGGAACTCCCCTGGGGGGTTCCCCATACAAACATTTTAAAAAATCACCATTTTTGGCACTTTATTTTATTATTTTTTATTTATTTTATTTATTTTTATTATTTTATTTATTTTTTCTCCTTAGAAATTTATTTAGTCAGAACATATGTAAATGAAAAAATTAATTTAACTTAGTAATAGAAAAGAAAAAATGCCCAGACTTGAAAGCAAAAAAGACTTCAAACAGTAATTTTTTTTATTTTCTTTTCTATTACTAAGTTAAATTAATTTTTTCATTTACATATGTTCTGACTAAATAAATTTCTAAAGAGAAAAAATAAATAAAATAATAAAAATAAATAAAATAAATAAAAAATAATAAAATAAAGTGCCAAAAATGGTGATTTTTTAAAATGTTTGTATGGGGAACCCCCCAGGGGAGTTCCAGGGGGTGTGCCACTGGCATGGGTGGATCGGCCCTCCAAAGTTAGTGGGGGTCGGTCATACATTTGGACTCGATTGGGGCACTCTAAATGGGTCAAAGTGGGATTTTTCAAAACTTGACCCTACGGGACAAAAGTCAACAGTTGGGGGTAGTAGAATTCGTTTTAGAGGTATGGTTCCTTCGGCAAAGTTTATTATTTTGATCCCTAGAATACGATTTTCACTGAGCCATGGGCGATTATTAAATCGACCCGCCCTAATATATATATGTCCTTTATTTATTTAAATTACGTAGTAAAAAAAGAGTTTACACATAACACTTAAATAAAAAGTTCACGAAGAACATAGGGCGTCAACGAATTCTCTCCATTTATTTCTGTCTCCGGCAAGTGATTTAATTTGGTTCCAGGTTTTACGAGCTGTTTCATATTCTTTTTTGGTACAGCGTATCCATGTATGTGGCCTTCCTTGTCTTCGTTGTCCCTGGGGATTCCACTCAAGCGCCGCTCTAGCGATTTCAGTTTGTGGTCGTCTTAGGATATGACCGATCCATGTCCATTTCCTTTTACGTATATCTAATTCGATTGGACAACAGTTTGCCTTTTGCCAAAGAGCTTCGTTTGAGATCCAATTCGGCCAGTATATTTGAAGGATTTTTCTCAAACATCGATTAATAAACGTCGACAAAATATAAGTACAGAAAAAGTTCAAAATCCGAAGCATCACCAGAACTATTTAAAGTGTTGTCTCTATCAAAACCAGTACACTTTCAGGAAAAATTATTTTTAATCTAAACCCTATAAACAATTTCACTGGAATTCACGTTGAAAATAAGTTCAATTCCAGCCCTGTTTTCCAGTTTCAACGCTTAAATACAACTTTAATTACATTTTATTTCAATAGCATACTCCAGCAAAAGGGAAACAAAAATTCAAGTTTGAATTATTTTTGTTAAATATACAAATGCTAGAATTTGAAATCTACTTTACTTCAAGCAAAATTCAAAGCACTTGAATTTTTAAAACCTATGTGCTTATTGGGAAGATTTACACAGAGTTGGGAGTAAATCATTTTTTTTTATAATGATCATTACGTACTTATTTTCATTACCATTACATATACGTAGTTGAAAGATCTTTTCATTTCCATTACATTCAAGTAATTGTAATGAAATTAAATTTAATTTTCATTACAAAATTAGATATTAATTTGCATTACCATTACTTATAAGGTAAATATTTTTCTGTTTTCGTGTCTTTTAATTTAAATTCATGGTATACCGATTCGTCGCTTTAAGACCAAATAACGAATAAGCTTAAATTTTAAAGTCTGAAGCTATAAAATGCCCCATAAGTGCTTCTCAACCACAAAAAAATATATAGAGAAGAAATTTTGTATCAGACATTCCAACAACAACTTAATTTCAAAAAAAAGACGATAATTGTCAATTTTTTATAGAATATAAAAATACTTCGATCGTTGCTATAGTTTTTTTTAAAGATCAGTAACATATTAAATGTTTTCGTGTAGATAAAATTAAAATATGTATGTGTGCTTATTTATGTATAAAGTATGTGTGTTAATTTACAATTAATTATGAATTAATTTTTTTGCATTTGGATAATATTAACTAATAATATTAATTTTTCACTTTTATAATATTTTGTTGTGCAAAATACAACAGTTTTTTTTTAAGTTAATAGTATTTTTTTTTTTTTGAATTTTTTAATGAATATATTTTTTAGAGTTTTGTTATTTAATTTAATTATAAAATCAGTCTCAATACAAGCCATCTTAATAATGTTTTCTTTTTGCCTAACATTGTTTTATTAATCTAAATTTAATTTAAATTTTTTCAAGGTTGTTATGTTTTTGAAAGCAACTAAAAATTTTATATTTTCTTTAATCGATGGGTTCTTAAGCAGTAAATTTTGTTTGTTTGTTAGTTTTAAAATTATTTGTATTTAATTATAATTAGTGCTTAATTACTTTTTTATGTTTTTAGAAATATTGTGCATTTTTGTCGGTAATTTATAACTCTAAGATATTGCTTTTATATGAAGTTCTGCATGATTGGGGGAGATTGATTTGTTTTTATTACATACTCTAAACTATGAGTTATGAAGGTGTGTAGATGATATTCGACCCAGTCCGAACTCTTAAAAAACGCTAAAAAGCGATTAATGGAAAATCTAATAAAATTATACACTTTTTCAATTAATGCATACGGACGAACGGCTAAAAAGCACCGAAAAGTTCTGAATTAATAAAATAGCACTTCATTTCATAACTGGTAACTGCTAAATTCAAAAATTATTTTTGGGTTTGAAATAAAAACAAATATTAGCTTTGTAGTAAAGTCCTGAATATGATCAAAAACGTGTTTTTTTTAGGTTAGAATACCCCAAAATACAAAATTCTTGTCCCGTTGAATTTTTGTACCTTATGTAATTTCTAGGTTTGTGTATTCAAGTCATCATTTTCTTATTGCAGATAACTGAAGAGTTGGGATGATGCCTACGAAACAATTGTATTGTCTATCCTGAAAATGATCAACCTATTTGATCCAACAAATAAAATCTAATATGACACCTAATAAATAAAATTATTATATATCACACTAACTAAATAAAATTATGTATATTTAACCCTTTCATGCTCTAATTTTAATGGCTGGGAATTTTCGGACCAAACTTCGTGGAAATATAGATCTATGCCAAAAAAATATTTTTTATTATTTTTATAGCTTTACAACACCCCCTAGCGGAGATATTTGGAATTAAAGTTCAAACGTTAACATACTGCCGGTCCCGAGCGGCTTAAGATTTTTTTAAAAATTTTATTTTTATATTATTTCCAAAACTAAACTCTACACAGAAAAAACAGTAGGCACCAACAATGGGAATTTGTAAAAGCAATCACATTTTCTTTTAAATTGAAATTTTATTCCCAACCATTTTTTTGTTTGAAATATTTGTAACTAGTTTGTAAATTGTTATCTTTCATATAAAAATTGTTTAAAAATAAAAATTCAAAGTTACAAAAAATAAAATAAATTTTTTTTTTTGGATTTACAAATTTCTTTGTTGGTGCCTTTTTAAAGTTTTTTTTTGTATTTACAAATTTGGTATGAGAAAGGTGTTTAAAAATTTAATTAGACTTTTTTAAATTCGTTCTGTGTACATAAAATTTTTAGGGTTTTTGAATTTTATTCATCACATAATTTTTGAGACTAATTAACACAAAAATTTTATTTTGCTTTAAACTTCAATGTGGGAAAATTTGAGTGGGGACCAGAGATACAAGCCAGCAGGCTTTAGCCGCTCAGCCGCCGCCAGCCGACACCTTTGCCAAGCCGATTCAGCTGCCGACAATAATCGGCTAAGCCAATTTTCGGCTAAAGCCGATAGAAAAATGCAAAAATAATATTTTTTTTTTTAATTTATAAAATTTATTTAAATATACATAATTATTTGAAAAATAAAATTTTTTTGTTTTTAGATATCGTTGATTTTGAAAATGTTTTGCATCAAACTGGTGGTAGCACAACCAGGCGGTTTTGTTGATACTACAATTCTACAGGTTTCCGCATTATTAAGCGGCCCATACATTAAGAAATATTGAGTAGGGAACAAAAAATATCAAAACATTTTGTAAACACGAATTGCAAATTTATTCCTGTTTTTAGCTTAAAATAAAATTTGTTGATTATAACACTTAAATTTAACAAAATTTAACAAATCAATTTAAGTAAAAAATTTGTAAAACTTCAGTTTTATCTGTAATTATACTGAGTCGCAGAATTTATTCAAATTTAGGGTCTCGCTACCCTCCCCGGGCCTAATCCATATCATGTGAGGCCATATAAGAGCACTCCATTGGAGCAAACATTTTGTCCGCTTTGCTCTATCTCGCTTAGTTTTCGAGATATGAGCCATTTTATGAAGTGGAAAATTTTTATTAAAAATTTCCGAGGGTCCAAGGCCCCGTTAATGTCCATTTTTGGATAGAGATATCTCCTTTCTCTGGGGTATTACACGGCTAGAGGTAGTCGAAATTTTCATCAATTTTGCTCTATCTCTCTTAGTTTTCGAGATATGGGCCTTTTTAAAAAATCGGGAGGGAAAAAAATGGCGCCATCTTTTAAACTTTGGATACATTGGTGGCGCCATCTACCGTTTAATAATAGCAACATGAAAATATTATATCTGAACAATATTTTTTTTTTAAATTTAACGAATGGGTTCTTAAAAATCAGTTACAAATAATTTTGAAAATTAACACTCAAAATTAGTTAAAGTACTGAGGATTAAGTGAAGATAACTAAAATATTTGCTTAAATCAGTGTTTCAACTAAAATTTTGTTAAAAATTAGTCAAATCGATTTAAAACGGCTTTGAAAGATTTTCCTACTGACGTATTATTTTAAGTCTACCTATAAAATATTACAAAGTTGACTTCGATATTTTTGCAGTTGCTTTTTTTGCGTGTATGAATCTGTTGAAATTCTTGGAAAATGTACCTTTTAGCCGACGTTAGCCCGTTAGCCGCCGCCAGTCGACACTATTTTTTTAAGCCAGCCGCCATCGATGCGTTTGCGGCTCAACTCTAAAAATCAATCGCCGCCGACCATTTTAACCATTAGCCGCCGCCAGCCGACAGAATGGACCAGCTTGTATCTCTGGTGGGGACACTACGAAAAAGAGCTCGCAAATGAACACTATCAACGCCTGCTATATGAAATTATATAAAATGTAACGGGAATTATAGGCACATAATATCAATGTTGCCTATAATCAACATTTGATATAAAAGGGTTAACAGTTTTATTTCAACTGTTCCTATCTTACTGGCAAAAATAATCTGTAAATTTCGGCAGTTTTTTCTGCAAGGTAATTTTTAACTATTTTTTTTTTTGTTTTAACTTAAATACCTAAAGACTTTTTTTTGTTAGTGAAGTTCTTATTAAATATTTAGTACTTCAGATATAGCGCTTACTTTTTGCTGTAGTGAACAGAATACTAGGCTTTTAAAGTAATTACAAGCGCGACTTTTCAACTAAAAGTTGAACATTTATTCTTAGGTAAAAATTCTTTAGTTTCGTTTTTACATTAGTTTAAAAAATACTTAAAATTTAAAAGATAATTTCAATTTGTCTCATTAAAGTTTTAAGTTGGAAAATAAAAATGAGAAAAAAATCAAGTCGAATATATGGTATGGGTATTAAAATGTCTTTATCTTTGTTTCTTGTTTAAATTACCCAGTGAAATTAGGACTTTTTTTATAAATAACAAACACAGCGCAAATTGTTGAGCATACCATAATGTTGTTTTGTCGTTACATACTAAAAAGATTTAAACTATATACTCATATCTACACTTGCTGTTTGTAATATCAATAACTACAATGATTATTCGAACGCTATATCAAACAATTATAAATTAAAATTACTTCATTGGTTTTTCTGGTTATTTGTTGACTTATAAAACATAAATTGTACATACTAATAATAGTGGGTGTGATAGGTATACCCCAAAATGGCTTAACGAGATATTTTTATGTTATAACATTTGTCAATTTTTAAATATATTTAAAGAAACTTAGCTTTGATTAATTCTTATCGTTTTGTAGACCAAAATTGTCATAACATAAAAATATACCTCGTAAAGCCACATTGGGTGAAGGTAAATTTATTTAATTTGTCACAACATTTAATGGTAATTTTCTTTAAAAATATTTCTTTTACCAACAATATTCTATAACATTTGGTTAAGTAATAAAAGTGCCGTTTTTATTTATTAATATTTATCCCAACAATCAATATGTTTGGTATGACTAATAGAATTTAGTTTTAGAAAAAAAAAAATACACATATAGAGCAAAATCAATTCCATTTTGTAAGTGTAAGGTATGTCATGTGATCATGTTAATATGAAACTTATTTCTAAGAGTTTTATATTGATTTTAGTATACAATTATTTACAATTTACATAATACTTACAATTACTTGGTTGCGGTTTAAACACTACTTGTTTTTCTTTATGTAACTTAATCACTAATTAAGTCATCTCCAATCAAACTACGATCCATGCCCTTCCAATTGCTTGAATTTAATGCTGCCGCTGTTATGCCATATGTCCCACTGGGTAAACGTTTTTGTCGGCATAGCGCTAAACGTGTTTTACTTGGCGAAGGTGGTTGCAGTAGTGGCGATGAGGCTTGCGGTGAGTCCATATCATCCGTATTCTCTTCAGGACAACTGTCGGAAGGTGAAACTATACGTTCGCGGGTTTTTATAGATTTTTCTAAGCGCCTTAAAAATCTATGTCAAAGAGAAAAACATAATATTTGCTAGGTAATTTTATGAGACGTTTTAAAATTTAAAATTTACCTTATTTGATTTCCAATGGCTCTTAGACGATTTATTTTACATTTAGGTTTTGCTGATTCATCTTCTTTGACAATACTTGGTGAGATCCGTCGTAAAATGGACTGGAAAATATATAAAAAAAGAAAAATTGGAGATTAATTTATAGAATGAGCTCGAATAAGACCGACTTTAATAAAATATATGATATTGAGGACGCAAAGGCTATTAATTATAGAGATAGGAAACCAAAAATTACACTACTCACCGATAATATTTAGTATCAGTTTAATATCAGCTGAGCCTATATTTAAAAACCAAAAACTGCTCAAAATAAGGAAAAATTCAAGCGCGGAATATATTCAAATAATAAAATTTCAGATATCCGTTTGTTTTTTGCTTTCTTGTTTGTTATTATTTAAATTTAAATAAAAAGAGAAAATTGTCAATTTTTTGAACCAAGTGTCATCTAGTGATAACGATGTTTTTATAACAAATTTTTTTTTTGGTGATGCCATACCCCTTTAAAGCCCAAACCACATAGTGTGAGTGCCAGTGGACAGTGGCAGTGCTGTCAAACTTTGTTCTTGAATTTCGAGAAAAAGATTTAATATTTTTAAAAATTTCTTGTTACGTTTTCTTTAAACACAACTCTTGTTTATTTAGAAACTTTTCTAATTTCTTGGCAGTCACAAATAGAAAATATACAAAAACTGCTTTATCGACAAAACGTCGGTGGTCGACACTGCGTTTATGTGGTTTAGGCTTAAATATTCCATACAAATTTAATGCTTAAATTTCCTTGCAAGCATTTGGAAAATATCTTCCAAGAAGATAGTAAAGCGATATCTTTTATTTTTCATTTGAATGAAAATAATCAAGTAGTATTTTTAAATTGTCTTCCTTTTATCATTTAGAAGATAATTCGGTGATATTTGGAAAAAATAATTCAATAATTGAATTTTTTGTCATAATTTTTTATGATAATATTGCGGCAATATTACCTTTTTATCATCCGGAAGATAAAGAAAATTTGTTTGAATTTTTTTGTCATTTTGAAAAAAATGAAAATAAATTTTGTACAAAAACAACCAACAAATAGGAAACAAATTCCTTGAAAAAATCAAGATTTAATGCGCGGAAAAAATCGGCTGCGATGAAACCAAGATAATTAATGTGTTGATCAATGGATTATGTATGCAGATATTCTTTTTCAGGCTTAAATTTAATAATGAAAAAAATAAATCGTTTATTTTGTACCGGTGTTTATTTGGCGATATCACCTTTTTATCTTCCAGGTGATAACTTATCGATATCGCCGATTTATCTTCCTAGTATTGCTTTCGTATTGCCTGGAAGTATTCCTTTCGGGTAACAGTTGTTCCCGACGGAGGAAACTTCCGCAATATGAAATTAATATTGCCGGCAATAAATGTTTTCTTCCTGGCAATATGATCGGGGAATGTTCTTCGTATTGCCATGCTTGCTGGGTTGTATTGAATATTTATATAAAATTCGAAAAAACAAACCTATTTAACAAATTGTAAAAAATAATCCGTTGTAGGCATGTGCCTATCCGGATTTCATTCTTACCTAAGGAAATCGTCAGGGGACGATGTTTTTAGAATTTCTGGAAATATTTGTTAATAGCAAACTCAATGATAATTTCTTGTTCATCGGTGAATTCATGCCATCTCGGATCTCGAAACAAGTGCTCTCACGCGAGCTATCGCGAAGAAAAATTAGGCAGAATATCATCAATAATGTAATCGCTTCATTGGCCAACTTTCCCTGACAAAGCTGCTTCCAAGCAAGCAGTAATTTTTGCTGGGTAGAAGAAAGCTTGAGTTTTTTTGAATTTTCAAAAACCTCAAATAATTTATAAACCACAATTTTTTTTTTAAATTTCGATTGCAGATTTGAGAAATTTGCTCGTAGAAAATTTGGAAATTTTAACTAAAATATGTATTTGTTTGTATAATTACTTAATTTCTTTAAGTTTTAATTTCAAATTCCTTTTCTTCACATTAATTAAGACTAGATTTAAAAAAAAATTGGTAAGTTATAGCGTGTAGGGTAAGAAATTTTAAGTCAACCCTTCTTTTTGTATAAATTACTCTAGAGTCAAATTCCTAATTATTAAAAGACAGGTTTCAGCTGAATTTGCTTTTATTTAGAGGAATAAAAGCAAATTCAGCTGAAACTTAACGCAGAGAGTTTTTAGACATTAAGGAATAGGGGCAACATTGTGGAGACCGCGAATTTCAACTTTCATGTTTTTTTGGACAGCTCTAATGATTACATGTAGTAGGGAAACTTATTATTCTAATGAAACTTCAACATTTTTATAGAGTTTGTGTATACTTACATCAGCAACTTCATCCTCGCTAAGGCTTTCCTGTTTTCTTGGTCGTTTTTCGCGATTTGGAGAATTAAGACCTAGAATTGAATAAAACGTGCTGTCATAATTAAAAAAAAACAATAAGTATTCAAACTATACTTACGCCTTGGCAAAGGTCTCATAGTCAATTCCTTTGCTGAATTTAAACTTTCTGAAGATGAAGAACTCTCTACTGGATGCCGATTTAGCATACGTCGTTTGGGACTTTTTCTTGTGCTGACCGTGACGGCAGGGCATGGATGGTGATGTGAATGGCAATGCTTGTTGCAAACATGTGTTATGCTACTGGGTGTTGATGAAGTATTCAACGACTCTTTTGATGGTAAATCCAGCTGTTGTTTGGTTGGTGATTGAGTCGACGAACACTTGGATGATTTACGTTCTCGTTTTTTACTGCTACTACGGCGTTGATGCGAAAACGTATGCGCTGAAGCACCTTTACCATCGGATGATGGAAAATCATAGAGACCATCAGAGTCGGTGAACGGTAATTGATCCTTACGTCCATAGAAATGAGGAGAGAAACGCCCTATTCCTGCTCTCTCACTCAAAGGGCTTTCAGAGCGTGAGGATACAGGAGAAAGAGTTTTTTCGCCGCATCCATCAATTTGTATCACAATAGAAGGCAGTTGTAGATGTGCCATTTGGGGACCACAGTTAGTATTTAGAGCACTGAGGCCACCGCCAAGCATTGTTGATGAGCAGGGCAGTTGTGTGGAGGAAGGGGGTTCATCAACTTCAATTAAGATCTCATCATCAAGAAACATATCAAAGCGTCGAGAACTTAAACGAGTTTCGTCAAGTTTTTCATCTACATGATCAGTGCCTATACCCTCATCATTGGATTCTATGAGTATGTCATCGGAAAATGTTTCCGAATCGGATCTGGGTCGATGAGTATGTAAACGATCTATGTTGGAACCATTCGATGGGGCTGAACATTTGCCATTACTTATGTTTTCTTTACAACTGGGTAAAACTGAACTTTTACGACGATTTAATAAGTTGACATGCAGTGATAAACCTGGTCCTGAGTGACCACTGCCCGGTTCATCCATTTCATGAGGGTAGAGGGGATTACTAGAACCACAGCGGCTTGGTCCAGGACTGGCCATACTTGAATAACCCGAAGAGCTTAGATTACTCTCGGATATTGTACGATCCGCTCGAGTACACATCGTAAACGGACTTAGGTAACACATACCCACTGGATTGGGGGGCATAAGACCACCAACAATACCAGTTTTAGGAGCTGGCGATAGAGGTTCTGTGTCTGACTCAAGTTCGCTCATATTCGATGTCACCGTTATCATAGGCGGTGCAAATGGGAAATCCAAAGAATTGGGTTTTTCAAATTGCTTTAAGAGCCTGAAAATATGAAATGAAAAATTTAAGTTTAAAAGGTAGAGACAAATGAGAAGCGCAAGAGAGACAAAAAGAGCGATAGATTTAAAGCATTTATATTTGCTCTTCTTTTTTTTTGTTCTAAGAAAATATTAAAAGATTTCATAAAATTATATACAAAGAGGAAACACAACATGTTGCATGTAAAAAAAGTACAAGTATACAAAAAATTAAATGCTCCAATTCTTCATCTAGGCTCTATGAAAGCATGTATGGAGCTTTAACAATACTAAATTCTAAAGAAAGAAAAAAAAAAAGAAAATTATATAAAATCAAGCATCTACAGTTCCGTTTTTCACTTATTTCTATTTCATTAACTAATCCAAAATTAAAGAAGATAACATTAGTCAAAAATAACTGCTAGAAATTAGTTAAAAATGTTAACGAAATAAAATTTCTTAAAAATTTATATTCAAAAGTGGTTCTAATTTAGTTTCAAATTTCAGATTGTTTTGAATGCAATTTTTTATTTTATTTAGAATTCAAATCAAGTTTTCGTATTTTAAAGTCAAGTTTTAATTTTAAAATCAGTAATTCGTAGCGATGGGTACCAAATGGAATATTATAATCTTATAACTTTGAATAGACAATTCAAATAACTTTTATTTGATATGCACTACGGTATTTATTTATTTATTTATTTATGTATTTAGTCTATGGAAATAAATCCTTACAGACTGTAAAAAAAGATAATTACAATTTCTTTTTTTTTTTTACAAAATTTACATTAGATAATTAATTAGTGGTATTTAAAAACAAAATTATATTACGTTTAATACTATCCACATTTAAAGAAAAATCCAATAAATTATAAAGATCGTTGAAATCATTACACATTCTTATAAATGGATCCTTACACATTCTTATAAATTTGACGAAAGAAAGGAATATATACCGGAATATAATTTCGTGTTGATCTTGGAGGTACGAAAAATGTAATATTGCTTAAAAGAAAACCAGAAGATATATCACCATTTATTAGTTTCATTAAAAACGTAACGTTTAACATTGTTCTTCGGCTCTTCAGAGTGGGACGATTGATACGTGCTAGTCTGGTTGTACAAGAAGGTAGATTATTAATTGTGTCAGGGTAGGAGCTTCGTAAGCAGAACAAAAAAAATTGTTTTTGAACTGACTCAATTTTGTTACTTCGATATGTTGAAGAAGGATCCCAAATTACAGAACCATATTCCAAAATTGGTCTTACCAGCGTCGTATATGATTGTTTTGTAATTTTGGGGTCAGTAAATGCTTTAGCCCATCGTTTTATAAAAGCCAAAACTCCACGAGCTTTATTTATTGTGATTAAAGTATGCTGCCCGAAGTCTAATTTACGATCAAATAGAATACCCAGATCCTGAATGTCATCTACTAGTTCCAACTGCTGGCCATTCAAAAAGTAAGGACTAAAAGAACCAAGTCTTCTTGAAAAGTGCATATGTTTACATTTTTTCAAATTCAATTCCATTAAATTCAAACAACACCATATATAGAAACTATTCAAATCACGTTGGAGATAGATTTGATCAGAATAGTTATTGAAACTCAAAAAAATCTTTACATCATCAGCATACATAAGAACATTTGAGAACTTAATAACAGACGGCAAATCATTAATAAAAAGAGAAAATAAAATCGGTCCAAGATGGCTACCTTGAGGCACCCCAGATGTTCCACTAATATTTTTCGATGTACTATTATTGAAGTAAACACGCTGATTTCTGTCTTCTAAATATGACTTTATCCAGTTTAAACAGTTTTCAGCAAAACCCATCAAGTATAATTTTTTGAGTAAATGATTATGATTTACCTTGTCAAAAGCTTTACTGAAATCAGTGTAAATAACGTCAGTATGTTGACCTTTAAAAAAACCACGATTTACCAATGTTGTTAATTGTAAAAGATTTGTTGTAGTTGAGCATCCCTTACGGAAACTATGTTGAAGAAGAGATTAGCCCGCTTAAAGAGTGCTCAAGTTAATTAATTTTGCTTCAATGCCTATTTTAGGTAATACTCGTATGTGGTTAAAAATATGATATAATATTTTGTTGTTTGTTAGATCCATTCGAAAGAGTGGTTAATGGTCTAACTTTTTATCCTAATAGAACAGAATTAACTTATTCGTTAATTGGTCTTTTTTTGCGATTTTCTCAAGGCGGGGTGAAATGGAATGTGTATTATACAAAAAATACTGATTTAAATCACAATTAATCTTTATTCGCAAATGATTAACAAATGACAAAAATATAAAATATAAGCAGTTAATCGTGCCTTTTCTGATATTCTTTCACCCTACCCTATCAATATAAGAGCTGTTCCAGAATTTAGTTGTTCGAAGCATAGTAAGAATATATTTTTAAATCTTATAAAATTTTTAAATCGTTGATTTATAACAGAATATACCCCATTACTTAATGCCCTGTTAAAATTTAGATGGCAGTTAAATTCGAATTTTATATCGGAAACAACAAGAAATGTGTCAGCTAAAGTCCCAATTAGTACCCAGTAGCAAAAAATACTAGTTCAGAACCAGTTATGTACGAGTTCTACCGCCTCTCCATACAAACAACTGTAGAATTTAACATGGAGATGTCATAGGGATGGGGACAATTGTCGCCAAACTCCCACTTTGGTACTAGTTGTAGAACTAGTTTGGAAATTACAATTTAAGGATAGAAAATAGGGAGAAAAACTGGTACTAATGTGACACTCGCGGAACCAGTTCCGAAGTGACTCTTTGGAAATAGTTCTGTACCAGTTGGAAAAGACCTAAATTATATATGTAGATAAAAAACGATGGCGGTTTCTTTGATTAAACGTAGATGAGACGTTTAATTACTGAGATGATTATTAGGTCCATTTACCAAATGAAATATAAAATATTTTAGTGTTTATTCGCAAACTCAGACTATATTATTAAAAGCAAATGTAAACAAATCTAGAATTTTAAAACACTTATTTAAATTTAATCTTTCGAAATAGTCTCGCATTGTTTCAATGAATTTAATAGGTACACAAATGGTTCCAAATTATTGTTTTAAGAATAAAAACAGAGAGATGTACCGGTACTTATGAGAAATTTACCAAACTAGTTCCGGAGTGACTCTTTGGTACCAGAACTGTACCAGCTGATTTGCACCACAAGTCAATTCACAGTAAAAAAAATTTAATTGTTTATTTGCAAAATCTGATGTTTTATACAAATGTAAACAATATGAGAATTTCAAATCTCGCATTTTAATTTGTTTTACAGTCCGTACATAAATCGTATTAAACTAGTTCACAACTGGTTCAAAATGATTATTTTGAGAACTAGTTTTATAGTTACTAGTCAAAAAACTAGTACTTTTTAGAACTAGTTCGACCATTTGCTACTGGGTAGTTACAACAATCGAATTAATTAACAATATTTTATTTTCATTCGGTATTATCTGACTGTTTTTCTGGGTATATGAGATTTATTTTACTTGATTTTAATAAAAGCTTTCTTAATTTAAGTTTATATCATAAAATTTTAAGTCAATTTCTTATCTGATGGCTTTTGTGGGGCCCACGTTGAGCGCCATTTATTAAACTGTAATTTTCATTTGAAATTTTCCAAAGAGTTTCGATATTAATTTATACGAATTTAATTGTATTTCTAAACAATTTTATGTTAGCAGTGCAAATTTTTAGTATAGAACCACTTTTGAAACAAAAAAAAAGTTTCCCAAATAGTCTTTAGTTTTAAATTAGCACCATACAAAACAACCTATAGTTGTGTTGTGAACGACCGAACACACACAGAGTAAACAGTGAATGTGGAACCAATTGTGTCTCTACTTGTATACCTTTTTTGTTGTTGTTTATTTGGAAACATAAAACTGGTTTCACCTATGCTGGCTCGTTGTGGTGGTGGTGATCCAGGAAATATAATAAAAGGATGTCTATTCTTCGTTGGACTGGGTTGTTCCACTGTTAGTGTGGGTATTATCAAATCTCTAGGTCTGGGATGTTTTTCTTCTGGCGTGGGTGGCTCTATATCAATGGTAATAGTGGGGGCTTGCATGGGTGCTGCTGCTGCAATGGCTGGTGTAAAACTCAATTTGGGTATTTTATAATTAAGTCCTCCCACGGGTTTATTGAAATTAACCATAGATGTAGTGGTGGTATCGGTAGGTGTTATCTTCACATCTGTGTCAAGCATACGTGATTTTTCTTTTTCCAAACCAATTATGAGTTTTTCCTTAAAGTATTGAAAATATATAAAAAAAAAATATTGTTACAAATGTACAAAAAGGATAAAATAAGAACGTTTAGAATTCTAGAACAAGTGTAGGTAGAGTAGTAAGCATTTGTGGTTCTAATATCTTTTTCTATAAGTCTAGCCTAGGGGTTTTGCAAAACAAAATTAACGTAAACTTTCTCTTAAATATAATTCATTGCCTTTCAACTGAACCATCTGCGTATTTCATGCTTATTGCCAAACTCTATAACAATACCGCCATCAGAATCAACCTAGGAAACAATTAAGTAAAGTTGTTATAAAAATATTGATTTTGCAATTTAGCGTGATTTATTTGAGAATGACTGGCTGATGTGATATATTTAATGTAAGTATTGAGAGATTGATGAGTCTGGATGTTATTAATATAAAATTTAAGAAGTTGTTACGAAAAATTTAGAGATCCACCAACTTGATATGATAGGTACTAAACAAAAACGTTCATAATCAGGATTTTAAATTACAATATTTGAATGTTTTCTTATAGAAAAAGATCTAAATGTACTTATTTCGAAAATGCAGATTATAAGTAATTTGAAAATTTATTTTTGCTTAAGAGCAAATATAAAGGGTTGGATGTAATTGTATAAGGTTAGTCAAAGAGCATCCTGCCTTTCGTGTTTACTTCACAAAAATGCTCTGCACAAAGCAGCAAAAAAAAAATCGGTGGATCACATCTCTATGGATTTCAACATGGTGTCTCGAAGGTCGATAAATGAAACTATTCTAAGGAGGTATTAAGGGCAGTGGAGAGATCTTTGCAATTCGAACAATAACTATCTTTCGAATTCAATAATAATAGAACTGATGCTATCCATGGTGCCTTTCCGGATTTGAATCCATAATGAAAACATAATTACCTTGTTGGGTCAAAACATATTTATTACTCCAAGTTAGAGTGATCGTGCCGCTGTTGTAGCATCTTAATATTATTAACTAAGTTCTTGTGAAACACGACCACCAGGGCAGTCGTTGTTTACAGGGATGATGGTATCGTACACTAATAGAAAACTTTGTAAAAATATTAAACTACTAAAAATAAGTTAAAAATTATATTGCATTATATTTTGCTAAATATTAGTAAGATAGGAACAGCCATAGGCGTACCTAGACCACTTTTCTGGGGTGGGCAAGGGCGCAATTTATGTTTGGCTGTTTATTTGCCCATTCTCAGACCCTTAATCTTAAAAAACACTTTCGACATTATGCTTGCGATTTTTTCATACAAAAAAAAAACTTTAAAATAACTCCCTCCCTTTTGATAAAATTTTCAAATGTTTTTTACAGAAAACTCTGAAAAATGCATCATTTTCTCTAAAGAAAACCTCGTGCAGGGAATCTGTACGCTCAGAATAGTATAAAATTTTGATATTTCATGGAGAAAACAAATCTAAGATCAACCTGTCTCATATTTTCTTCCACCTCTGACGAACCCATTCTTACCACATATTTTGACCACTTAAATTACCGAGGTGACCAAAAACTGACATTTTAATCGTAGAATTTTTGCTTCTACAACATATTGAAATTTCCCCAAAATAGTACACTCATAAAAATCTGTAAAAGTAACAGAAAAAGTAACTAAAAATTAGTTAAACATTATGCTCCAGAAGAAACTCTTAAATTAGCAGATTTTTTTGCTAATTACAAGTAAAATAAGAACAGCAAAAATAAACCTGTTAATTTACAGTTTTACAATTTTTTTAGTAAATATTTCTGCTAAATTCACATCATAGACTGCTATTTGCATTCAAATAAATTAGGCTTAAAAATAACAAAAAATTATAGATATAACAGTTTGTTTTTGCTATTTTTAGTCTACTAATATTTAGCAAAATTTTCTGTAGATTTTACAATACAATTTGTCATTCTCAATTAACTAAAAGTTAATTGAAATATAACTAAAATTCTCCAAATTTAACAGCTTTATTTTTGCTGTTCTTATTTTACTAGTATTTAGCAAAAAAAAAATAGTTCTTTCTGCAGCATCATTTTTAACTAATTTTTAGTTGTTTTTTCTGCTATTTTTACAGATTTATTGCTATGAGTGTAATATTATATAATTATTCCTTTAAAAAACTATTAAATCCAAGAAATTTTTCTCTTATAGCCAGAATTAAGATCGATTTGTTTCTTAAATATTTCTTAAGTAAGAATTGTAACAATCTTCAGATCAACTAAAAATCTACAATAGTAAGAATTTTTAAACAACATTTCTGGCTGTAAAACTGACCCTTAGATTCCAACAAATTACATATATTCCTAGGACACTAGAAGACATTTTCCCAATCAAAAATACAGGATTAACTGATAATTAAAAATAAATTTATCATAGAACTATAGAACCAAAAAAAAAATAAATCTTAGAACTATAGAAAATTAATCATAGAATCATACACAGATTTTTTTTTTTAATTCTGGGGTGGGCAAAAAGCAGTCTAGGGTGGGCTTTGCCCACCCCAGAGCGGCCTAAGTCCGCCAATGGGAACAGCAAAAATAAAACTGTTAAATATACAAAATTTAATTATATTTGGGTTAATTAATAGAAAATAACAAACTTAACCTGCTAAAATAAGCAAGAAATTTTGCTAAATTTCATCAGACTAAAAAATCACAAAAAGATTTTAAATTTTCAAAGATTTTTTTAATGCAAATAAAAATCTAGCCTTCTGGATCAGCAGTTTATTATTTTTTTTTAGCAAATATTTCAGTTGATTTTAGCAATATAGACTGCCATTTGAATTCAACTACATTTAACTTAAAAATAATAAAAATTTTGTATTGGGTTGTTCGATAATTAATGTCGATTTTTTCTCATACATGACGTGAACTACATATTTCATGTAGTAGTGATTGCGTGGCTTACATTATTATACACTATTTTAAACATTAGACTTTTGACTATTTTCAGTCAAAAAGTGAACATCATTAGTGAAAAACAAGTTGGTTAAAAATTAAGTTGAAAATGGACAATCAAAGAGAGCATTATTGAATTGTTAAAATTCTTTTCTTCTTTGATTGATGTTTTTTTAATTATCAAACAAATTGAAAGCATTATTGGGATATTTTATTGTTTAGCTGCCAAAAGAGCAAGTAAAACAATCGGAAGAAATTATGTGAAGTTTATGGTGAGGACTGCCTTACTGAACGCCAGTGTTAGCGTTGGTTTACTCGCTTTAGTTCTGGAAATTTTATGTGCAAGATAGATCACATACTGGTCGTCCAACCACTACTGATGACAACAAAATAAAGGCGTTAATTGAAATTAACCAGCGTATGACAACTCGAGAGATAGCAGAGAAGCTCGACATATCGAATTCAACCGTTTACTTGCACTTACAACAGCTTGGTTACGTAAACAAACAGGATGTTTGGGTTCCAAACGCATTAACATATGAGACTCTTTGCTGAATCGTAACCAAAACGACCCATTTCTAAAAAGAATCATAACGGGTGATGAAAAATGGATTGTTTACGATAACGTAGTCCGAAAACGATCATGAACCAAGCAAAATGAGACATCCAAAGCCAATATCCACTAAAAGAAGATTATTCTTTCTGATTGCAAGGGTATATATAGTCTACTTTGACCTGCTTCCAAGAAACCAAACTATTGATTCAAATCTCTACTGTCGTCAACTATCGAAATTGAACGAAGAAATCAAGAACTGGCAAATCGCAAAGGCGTGATGTTCCATCATGATAATGCCAGACTGCACACCTCTTTGATAACCCGTCAAAAATGAACAGAGCTTAATTGGGAACTCATACCACATCCACCATATAGCCCTGACTTAGCACCATCAGATTACCATTTGTTTCGCTCCCTTCAAAACCATTTGAATGATAAAACTTTCGATTCCGATCAGGCTGTTAAAAATGAGTTGGACCAGTTTTTCGCTTCTAACAACGAAGGCTTCTTCGAACGTGGAATTTTTCAACTTACCGAAAGATGGCAAAAGGTCATCCAACAAAATGGTCAATATATCATTGATTAACGTTTGTTGTTAATATAATAAATTTGCTTTGTAAAATATGAAAAAACTAAGTTAATTATCGAACAACCGATATAACAGTTTGTTTTCGCTTTTTTTAGTCTACAAATATTTAGCAAAATTTTCTGCAGATTTAACAGTATAATTTGCCATTTTCAGTTAACTAAAAGTTACTAAGATTCTATAAATTTAACAGTTTTATTTTTGCTGTTCTTATTTTACTATTATTTAGGAAAAAAATCTACTGATTTTCCTGCAAGATTTTTGTAGCTAATTTTTAGTAGTTTTTTCCTCTATTTTTACAGGTTCATTGCTAAGTTTTTGGCCGTGATAAGGGTTTAGAATCAGTTTTATAGTCAGCGATAACACCCAATGGGTGCTCTCCGACCTTAATAAAATAGGGTATATGATAGAGAAGAAAAAAAAAAAAATAAGTTAGAAAGCTGGATCAAAAACTAATAATTTTTTTGTTTGAAATCCACGAAATTTATAGCTTAAGTCTCGTAAAATAATTTTTCTTAGTCAGTGTATGAAAGAACTCTTTGGAGTCTGTTGCACACGAGTTATTTCCATACTATGGGTTTTCGGTTATATGGATTTTAAATTTCATGTGAAACTGATTGTCGTGAAAACATAATTTTTTGTGTATGGAGTATAACAGTTTTTTAATGTGAAATCGAAACAACTTATTGTGCTGAAATATTAAACCAAAGTACATCAATATTATTTTGTTTTGCAATAGAGTGCACTATTCCAATATGATCTAAGAATAATTTCACAGCACCTCAATAAACCTCAAACCTAATGGTTCCAACGCGAAATGAAGGAAAATTTCTATAGGATTTAGAAATATATATCTGGCGTGAATACTAAAAAATCTTGCTAATTTTGAGTTAAAAATTTTCATTCTCGAATTAGTTAAATTTTAAATGATCTTTTCGGATTTCACTAAAATTATTAGAGAATTCTGTGCCATTTCAAAAGAGGTAAATTATCTCCTTCTATGAAATAGCATTAAAAAGGTGATAGGTGCCAGTTTATATAAATGTCACGTGAAGTCCCTTCTTATCTTAATTCCATTTCTGTTTAGGCGTGCGATATAATGAATAATATAAAATAATTCTCCAATGAAGTGAATTTTGAATGACTCGAATTAATGTCATGCACATGAGTTAACTGAGATCATAATTTAGATTTAAAATTGCAGGTGATGATGGATTTCATTTAAAATGGTATTAGCAACACGACATCTGCCTTTAATTTAGATATTTCTCTGATCTAAAAAAATCTACTCTACTTATACTTAAAAACCTTTAAATTGAAAATATATTTACCGATAGCTGTGTATCACTATGATCGCTCTTATCATCATCACTAAATTCTCCACCAGATGATGGATCCTCTTGGAATATTGGGCTATTCGAACGTTGTGGGCGAGGCATAATAGGCGTTAAAGCTGGCGATGGTATGGGCGTTGGCATCTCTCGTATAGGCGACAGACACTTATTGTTAATAGTTGGTATTTCCAGCAATATTGTCGGTGGGTGCAATAGATTCGATGATGTTGACGTTGAAGACGAAGAAGATGTTGATTTGTGCGCATTGAGAACATCTAATACAGGCACTTCAATAGTTGTGGTTTGTCGATAGAAAACAGGGGAATCCGGGGCACCACTTGAAAAGCTCACGGGTGTATGCATTGATGATGTTGAAGATTCATCATCACCCGGTACATCATCTTGAGGACTCGAGACGGTGGGAGTTGTAGAGGGTGAGACAAAAACTGAGGCAGATGAAGGCATTGTATTGGTAGTTGTATTCGAGGCATTTGCTGCTGAGGAAGCAAAATTTCGAAACATGGCGAGTATAGAATCAGCACTTGATACTTTGGGTCTTGCTGGTGAACCAATACGACAACGTATTGGCATACCACCCAATTGCAAACCGCTAAGTTGATGATTATTTGTGCTACCCATTTCACTGCCACTAGTTTGTATTGAACGTAGACCAAAATCGGTTAAAGCTAAATCAGAACTTGAAAATGAATCACTGCCATGGGTAGATGATGTGCTATGTGGTGAACGCATATCGTTGGTGCATGGTGAGGGTGGCATTGAACTAGTTCGCATTTGTAAATCAGTTGGCAGACTAAGAGCACTAGAATTACGATTTGCCTGTTTTTTTTTGGGGAAACAGTTAAAGAAATAAACATATTAATGAAATAATATTGGAATACCTAAATAAGATTATTGATGTACACTGATTTCTAGGAAAAAAAAATTCAAAATTTTTTTTAAAAATTTGGGTTTCAGTACAACCGAATTGAGGATTGTATTGATCATAGACGCAACTAACGATTGGTATTGGTAATATAATTTTATACTATATTTTTCCTTTCTTAAACCCAATTTACACTACAGCCAATAACCAGTATTTAAAACAAAAATTGGTTTTTGATCCAAAATTTTTATGGAATTTGACAACTAATACAGTGTAGCGTCCCTGTTGAAGAACCCTTTAGTATACCCATTCCATTCAACAACTCTTTTTAAGAGATCGTTTCTGATTAGAGCGAGTAAACTTTGGAATGAGCTTCCTGACAATCTAAGGGTTTTTGGTGAATCTAATAATGTATTTAGGCAAAAATTATTTTTACACATATTTAATACCACCTAAGTTTTATTTATTTATTTTTTTTAATGTTTTTATAGGAAAAAAAAAATCTATTTAATTGATGCTATAATGAATTAAAGCTTATAGTTGTCTCTGACTAGGACTTTATTTTTTCTAAATTTTGTAGTATTTTTTGATACTTACTAAATGTTTTGTTTTTTTGGCTGAGGGGCATTGTCATTTATCATACTTAGTTGGGATTGGAGTCTCGAGGCATTGTTTTCGTATAAATGAATTAATGCTTTTCCCTTATGTATATTATATATATATTTTCATTGAATATATTTTAGTTTACTTTGTATTTTTCTATTTGCTCTATTTTGCTTAATATTGTATTTATAAATATGTTAGGCTGTGTAATATTTGGTATTTTTATTAATATTTTTAGTATTAATATTTATATTTATTGGCCAAATGTGGCTTTAAATATTACAAATGAATTAAAATTAAATAAATAAAATAATGTGGTTTTTGTACCAAGAGAGGCAAATCCACCAAACTGCCCGTAGCTCAGGCCAGTGGAGAGATATTGGGCTCTTGTTAAAAGAGAATTAAGGGGCACAAAAAAGGTCTCCCAGGAATTGCAAGATTTCAAATATAGATGGACTACCTGCTCTAAAAAGGTGATAGAAACTACCATAAAAGCCTTAATGGGAGGGTTTCCGGAAAAAGTGGATAACTTTGTTCGTAGTGGTTAGAATTCCATGCGTGTTTTTTTTGTTTGATTTTGTATTAAATTTCATTTAATAAAAATTTGGTTTGAAGTCTTAAAATTCAGTGGTTTGTTTTTAATTTAAATTTATGTGTGTTAACATTTTTATGATCTCACTCCTTAGGTCAAAACATGGAACCAAAATCAATAAGCTTCGCAGTAGGGCCGATATAAGTTAAAGTCCAATATTTCATTAATATATCTTAATGTTTGTGACCTGTAGCTTGCGCGCAAGAATATATGGACAGACAGAGAGGCAGACGGACATCGCTAAATTGACTCAAAAAGTGATTATGAGTAGATCGGTATAATAAAAGGCGGGTCTTGGTCCAATATTTTTTTGGTGTTACAAACATCAGCAAAAACTTATGTAGGGTAGAGGTTGGAACCATCACCACTTTTTTTAAAGCACTGTCATTTCTTAACCACTAATTATTTTTCAAAAATTACTTCTAAATTGAAGAACTACATATCTTGTCTTTAATTTTTATGATCTTTATTCCAATTATTTGCATATTTTCTATTATTTTTTTTTAATGATTTCTAAACTAACTCATATCGGCGTAGCTGCCCTAAACTTAAGGGGGATTCGCCAAAAGAGCTTGATACAAATAAAAAAAATAGTTAATACAGCAAAATCTATATTTTAATGATTGAAATAATTAGTTTAGAATAAGTTCTTTAAGATATGTGATTTAGCCAATAAATCCCTACTATATTAAAAAAAATATAATTTAGAACTATAATAAAATGAGTCTTCAACATTACAAAAATCTAAAATATTAGTATAAATTTAAAAATAAATACGATTGTTCTAATTTACTATTAAACATATTTTATGTATACAGAAAAGTCTTATAGAGCACTTTAGGTACCAACTCTTTGTAGCTCCAGCGGCCATCTGGTGATTCTGCCCCAGAGCCAACCACTAACTTAAAATTAATATTTTTTCACACTTTTTAAGCAGTTAATAAAATCAAATTATTATTTTTCGAAACCTTAGGGTCATAGGTCTAACATAATAAAAATTATTTCTGTATCATATGATTTGAGAAAATTATTGCAAAATGTAATTGCTTCCTATTCTATTTTTGGCATCCCAAAAACACATCTTTGTGCTTTTACATGGTTGTAAATTCGTCAAAGTGTTTGTCAAGGAAAGGTAATTGAAAAATGCACAAAATATATTTTTTACACCTTTTTACCCCTCTTATCATCGGAGAAAAATGGGATTAGTGTATGTACCCCACTGGCGAAGGATCCCCCTCTACCCTACCCTGTCCACGTAGTGGCGTAGGGTATAAAAGGTCAGCTTAAAATTGTAGCTTCTAATAATATTTTCCGATAAATCAGAATTTATAGATTTTGCGTAGAAATCAGTGTCTATTTTTATTTACCCTTCGAAAAATTTTTACTAACTGCCATATGGATCAGTCCTTTTAAATGAAGTTATTTCTTTCAAAGGTTTTAGCATTTTCATAGAAGGGCAAAATAAACCCTATTGTGACATGTTACAAAAGTAACCTTGGACATTTTACCAAGCTAATATGTGGGAATTGTGGTGTAATGGTTAGCGCGTTGACTGTTACACATAATGTTGCGGGTTCAGTCTCCAGCTAAGGCAATATCAATTTATGAAAATAATATTTATTAGTTTTCTATCCCTGATATATATCACAGCGTCCTCTTTCGGTGTTCCCACAGCACTTAACCCCACCGAAGTAAAATAACATAACAGGGCTATGAACCAAAAAGCTTCAACAAAGTTCGCCAACTCTCCACAGATGGCTAGCTACAACTGTTCTAAAATCCAACACCTCGCGCAATTACAGTGTTGCCATATTTGAAGCACTTTATCTTTTACCACTTTCATCTATTCTCTATCCCCTTTCGAAAGAAAGCAACACGTTAATTATTAAGAAGAATTTCCTGAGTGCTGCTATTCTTAAAAAAAACTGCGATTTTCAAAAGAGTTCAATGACCTGTCGAAGGTTAGTTCAGAAACATATTACAATCTCTATGATAAATCTCTTTCATATTAAGGTACTGATTCTGTGGCAATTTATATAAATATCCCTTAGGGTATTTCTAAAATATTCTACAGTTTATAAGACAATTTCGACACAGGGTGATTCTCAGACAAACATTTTAGAGATTTGAAGCTAAGCAGACAAAGAAAATTTGTATGGCTTTCAACTCAAAGCAACACCTGGTCTCTCCTTATTTGTATGAAAATAAAAACAACAAATTGTTAGAAACGAAATGTATGGCACTTTGTTGTAAGCCCTACACATCATCCATGGTCGCTTAGCATAAGTGTTTTAACTACAATTCGTGAGAGTGGCTTGTGTTTAGGCTTTACAAAGAAATTTTTGCCTTAAAAAATACATTAAATTAATGTTGAATGAATTAATTCAAGTGCTTAATAAACAAAAGAGTTGAGTGTGATAATTTCGAAAAGTGCGTTTAAACATTTAGTTCAATAATAAAATATCATTTATACTTTAGTATACCAATATTTTTAAAGAAAAGCTTCTTTTTCTTCTTCATTGATGGGATGAGTACGTATATAATGACATTTACATTTTGCCTGAGAATCATAACCCTTTGTTGTATCAGATGATTAAAGAAAAAAAAAATTGATATGTATGAATTAACCAATAAATAAATAAAGTATGTGTGAATATAAATTGGTGGATAGCTTTAAACAGCTTACCGCCATTGGTCCAATAAATACCTCGGAACCAGAATTCATTTCTGCTGAAACTTTATTTAATAAACGTGCAAATGTCACCTTCTTTTCCAGTTTTGGATCATTAATGGCTCTCTCTACTGTGGCCGAGGTAAGGGAACCAGTATTTTCAGAGAAGGTGGTTTCCTTCAAATCACTTTCGGAATCAACATTATTGGCACGTAAACGTTGTTCAGACATTTGTATTAATTCTCCTAAACTTACTTTAGGTTTAACCTGTTGGGCAGCCGGTGAAACCAATTGTTGTAAAATTTGTTTCTTTTCAGCGGCATTTTTCTTAACTGGTGTAGAATTGTTGCGCTTTTTGCGAGGCGATGGTGAACCTATTTGCCATGAAAGAGAAAGAAAGAGAGGAAGAGAGTAAAGATGGTGATTTTGAGTATGTTTTCCTTTATGATTTCTTAACATCTTATTTGCGCTAGTTTTTTTTTTAAATTATAAAACATTTACGATCTTTTTTTAAAGAAATAAATATTTAAAAACAAATAGGTGCTTAAAATATGCAGTTATTTTAGAATTTAAAGATTTTTGTTATTAAAACTAAGTATTTAAGCAGGTTTTTCAGGGTGTTCTACAAAAATAGGAAATAAAATATACAGGTTTAACTAAAATTCTAACTACAAATATTAAGTAAATATGTATATAATAAAAAATATAAGAGAATAATACGAATCATGCAACTTAAGTACATTTCTCTACAAGTAAATATTTCTAAACAAGGAAAGTATTTGAGCGTGAATTAACAAGTTTTTTGATTAAGAATTAGCATCCAAATTGATGAAATAAATTTCTTTAAAAAATATTTTATAGTTATAGTTAAGGTTATTACTGGTTGATTTGTCAAATGACTCCATTAAAAATACGTAAATTTGATGCTTTTTGTCCGATATCTGAGAAAGGTCTTAGAGGAAGTGCAACAATTTTTTTTATCTTCCTCCTCAAATTCGAAACTTTTTCGGTGAGCAAAGTTTCTTAAGAACTGAAAAATATTCAAGGGCAGAATGCAGATACTTTTATTTGAATCCCCTACTAAAAAAATATTATATGACTTTTGATATTATATACATATAATTATATCCGAAAAATGAGAACATCTAATTGCATCAAATTAGATCGTATTATGATCATATTAGATCTAATTTGACACAATTATATCTAATTTGATGGAATAAGATATGGTTTTATACAATTTTATCCGGATTTTGTCCTCATCCAAATGTAACAAATATAACTTTGAAAATTTCATTTTCAAAGTTTTTTTGATTATTTTTTAATGCAAAGAAAGCGATTATTTCTGCTGAAAATCGCTAAAAACAATGTAAAATCTGTTCATGTTTAAGGCACTGCCATTTTAAGTCTGGCGACCAATTTTAGAAGAAAATAATGCAAGACTTAAGGAAATTTTATAGGAATTCCAAAAATATGCAGTTTTTTGAGAACTGATGGGTACTCGCAAAATTTTACTATGTAATTTGATAGAAGGTCGATATCGCTTATTTTTCATTAAAATCCATGCCTACTTAAAACAAGTAACAAAATAAAAAAACAGACGTCACGTTAAAATTCTACATAATTTTCTGAACAACCTCCTCGCATTTGTGGGCGAATATATCCACTATTTTGATCTTTAAAAATAAAAGCAACGAAAATAAAATTAGAAAAAAACTTGAATGGCTCTATTTTATTGCACATCACTGTATAACAGTTTGCTTTTGCTATATTTAGTTTTTTCTGCGGATTTTACAGTATTATTTGTCATTTTCAATAAACTAAAAGTTAACTCAAATATAACTAAAATTCTGTAAATTTAACAGTTTCATTTTTGCTCATTTTTAACTAATTTTTAGTAACATAGCTTTTTCTGATATTTTAACAGACTTATTTTTATGAGTGTATATTAGGTGCATTAAAGAGAATCGGAAATAAAGTCCATATGGTCGCTAGATCTAAAAATGAACCGATTCTGTCATAAATCAAACTGGCTCTTAGGGTCAGTGTTGTAGTCAGAACTACATACATATAAATATAAATCGCAGGGGAAACACCTTTGTTAGAACCCGGCCTTTCATTGCCATTAAATATGTAAGAATGGTGATGCAGAAACAACAAGATTTTGGCAGTTGGTCCTTGTACTGCCATACACCGCGTCCGATATAAAATTTATCTTATTTATGTTAAAGTTGTGTTGCGTTTGAAATATTTTGAGACCACTTTTATTTTAATCAACTTGCTCCGTTTTTACTTTCAAAATCCAATGTAATTTCTCACATTTTACTTTCCTTGTTTACTAAATAATTTAAAAGATCTATTTAATTATTATTATTTATATTAACCAATTTAAATGCTAAAGTAGAAGAAATAAAGAACACAACCAAAAAATACAAAAAACATCGATAATTGTAGCTAAAATATTGAAATAGTATTTATAATATAAAGTTAAAATTCGCCCACCAGCAGCCACAAAAGTTCATTATTAAAAAAAATTACGGATTTTATTTATAAGTAGAAAATAGTCAATCATTAATTAATAATGTTTTATTTTCATAATTTAAATTCAATTGCTAAATGTTTTTTATGTTTTTCTTCCTTTTAACCAGTTTTTTTTTTTTAACATATTATGACAATTTCTAAAAATAAATAATTGTGTTGTATTAACTTTTTAATAGCAGTTATGTATTTACAACTTTCTAAGATAAAGTGTGGTTGTTGTTTTGAAAATAATACATATTTACTTGTACGAGTACAAAAAGGGTTGTAATTGTATTTAAATTGAGTCCAGTTAAATTAAGTTCTTTGGGAAACTTTTGAATTTTGGTAATGCTTATTTCATTATTTATAAAAACTTTAAGTTCGAGAAGGATAAGTTATACTTTTTGGAAGATATTTTTTCAAAATGTACACTTTAAACAAAATGTCCTATTTTTATTCTTTTTTAATAAAGGGTCCTTTTTTAATTAAAGATACTTTTTTAATAAAAGGTACTTTTTTTAATAAAAGGTACATTTTTTAATAAAATGTTCTTTTTTAATAAAAGGTACTTTTTTTAATAAAAGGTTCTTTTTAATAAAAGGTATTTTTTTAATAAACGGTACTTTTTGTGGCAAATTGAAATCGAATTCCGTTGCCACAAATGAATTCGGTTGGGGCAAAAGATTCCTTTCATTTCATAAGCATGAAATTGTGTAGCTGAAAAATGAGTGTCCTTATTTTTTCTCCTCTATCAAATATCCGAATTTAATTTTCACATTTTTTTTTTTTGATATAGGTATTTATATTTTTACTCCAGATTCGTACTAAGGGTCCTCAAATTAGAAAAAAAATTAAAAAAAACTTTTCAGCCCCTTTTCACTCCTAGAAGATTCAAATAACCAAAAATTCAATAATGAAATAAAATACTTTTTTCCGCTCATGGTTCCAGCTTTATTGGGTTAGAAAGCTCCCTTTTCTCCGAGATTATGGAAGATTGGAAAAATAAAGGGTGGTCGAACCAAAACGCACGATGTTAATTGTAAATAAAACAAAAAGTTTTCAGAGAATTATCTTAATATTTTATATTATGATAGACGGATCTATGACAATTATGCGTGAAACAAAATATAGGCCAAATGCTCGCCACGGCTTCGGTGGCATACCTCTTTCCGATAGTCCATATTTTCAATGACTCTGAGACATAATTAAGGTTCAATGTCGTTAATGTGCCGAATTATCTCATCCTTTGAATTGCTCTTGGCTTATTAACGTACACTTTTGCTTTTAAATGTCCCCAAAGAAAGAAGTCCAACGGTGTCAAATCACATGATCGTGGCGGCCAATTAACATCGCCACGACGTGAGATAACACCGCCATTGAATTTCTCGCGCAAAAAAACAAGTGGCACCATCCTGTTGGAAGCACATGTCGTCCAGAACCATATGCTCAATTTCTGGCCACAAGAAGTCCGTTATCATCTCGCGATAGCGAACACCATTCACGGTAACTGCTTGGCCGATCTCATTTTCGAAGAAGTACGGCCCGATGACGCCGCCAGCCCATAAACCGCACCAAACAGTCACTCTTTGTGGATGCATGGGCTTTTAAATAATCACTCGTGGATTCTCATTTGCCCAAATGCGGCAATTCTGCTTTTTAACGAATACATTGAGGTCGATTATGCTCACCAAAGAAATCACGCAGTGCACGAAATGAATTTTGATTTGAACGCCCATATTCGTAAAAGGCTTCAACAATCTTAACGCGCTGATCAATTGTGTACCTCTCCATGGTTGAATTTGTCAAACACTGAAACAAAGAAATGTCAAATTAAGTTGGGCAAAAAACTTGACGTTAAGGTGTGACTCACAATTACCATAGTGCATTATGGTTGGACCACCCTTTATAAACTTACAACGAAGGTAACTCATGTGATAATCTTCGATATTGATGAAATTCGGATATGTTGTAGAGAAAAGAAGGAGTTGAAAATCAAGGGATTTATATATAAATGTTATATTTTCGGATGGTGAATTTCAAGGGCCTATTATTGTTACATTTTTTGGTACTTTTTGCTTATTTTAATATGTTGCTGTAAAATATGTATTAACTTAGGCATTATACATATCAAACTTCCTGATTTGAAACACTGTTCATTGAAACAAGTTGTTCATAGATTTCCATTCTATATCACATATCCGAATTTCATCAAAATCAAATCAGACTATCACATGAGATACTACTACATTTTCCTGATGAGGAGCCTATGTATATGAAGATTTTTTTTGATGGCTAAGTGTCTAGTAAACATATTTAAAATATTTAAAAAAATATTAAGTTCCCTTGCATTATCATATCTTATATATTAAAAATGTGTAGAATTTCGTTCTTGCGGATCTCAATATAAATAAGTCACCAGGCATGTGACTGGACACTGGCTCGTCTTTTGGTTAACCTTTTTAGCTCTTCGTACCGCGTGGGAGTCTTTCCCACATGGTGATCATTGGAAGATTGAAAATGTTCAGGCAATCCTTAAGAAGGCTGCAGCTAATAAATAACTTTCAAAACTACCGCCCAATCGCAATTTGTTCAGTGCTCCCGAAGGTGAGGGAGAGTATGGTTAATTACAATCTTGTCAACGATATAGAGTCCAATTCGCTTTTAAGAGATCTACAGTATGGCTTTCGTAGAGGTCGGTCTACGGGAGACCTGTTAGCGTTTCTTTCGGAGCGTTGGAGTCGATACATTCATTAGTGTGGTGAAGATAAAGTGGTTGCTCTAGATATTTTCAAAGCGTTCGATCGTGAGTGGCACGGCGCACTGGTATCAAAGCTTATTGCTTTTGGTGTAATTACCTCTCGATTTATTTCGAACTTTCGCAGAGATCGTACTATACGTGTTGTTATAGATGGGGTCTCATCCAATGAGCTTGAGCTTAATTCAAGGGTACCGCAATGTTCGGTTCTTTCTCCCTTCTTTTTTCTCATCTTTATCAACAACCTTCTCGATCAAACTTTCAATCCTATCTACTCTTTCGCGGATGACAGCAATATTTGTCATTCATTTGTGTTAGATTGTATGGCAAACCTTTTGAAGGTTGAGGGTAAAAGGAAAATTATGAATGACTTCGCGACCTTTTTGACAATCTTCGACAAGTGGGGTCTTGCGAATAAGGTCTATTTCAATGTACGTAAGACCCAATGTTGTATGTTGACCAATAGGTTTGTGGGGCCAATGTCAATCTCATCAGTCAATATGGGTGGTATCGATATTCAGGAATCGGATACTCTTGAAGATCTGGCATGCGAATTCAGTGATTCAGTGTGATATTCGTTGAAACAAACACGTATTTTTTTTTTTTTTTTATAAAGAGAAGCAACACTCAGGAAATTCTTCCTATTAATTAACGTGTTGCTTCCTTCGGAAAGGGGATAGAGTAGAAGTGAAAGGTGGTGAAATATGAAGGGCTTCAAATATGGCAACACTGTAATTGCGCGAGATGTTGAATTTTAGAACAGTTGTTGCGCGCCATCTGATGGTTGATGGGAAGTTGGCGAACTTTGTTGAAGCTTTTTAGTTCATAGCCCTGTTATATTATTTTACTTCGGTGGGGTTAAGTGCTATGGGAACACCGAAGGAGGACGCTGCGATATGTATGAGGGATAGAAAAAACTCATACATATTACTATTTTTCATAAATTGATGTTGCCTTGGTTGGGGCTCGAACCCGCAATCTCGCGTGTAACAGTCCAACGCGCTAACCATTACACCACAGCGCCCACATGATGGAATACAACTCCCATATATGGGCAACAGCTTCAATGGACCATGTTTAAAGGAGAGCGCCAGCGCTCATCAATGACAGTAGAGTATTCAGCTCTACTGACTTATAGGAGCATCGTCGGAATGTGGGTTGTTCATCACTGTTCTATCGATAATATCATGGGAAGTGTTCTGCCGAGATAGTGAACTGATTCCTAGGCGGAGGGTTTTTGTTCGGAATAATCGATTTTCTGGTAGAGCACATCCGTTTGTAGCCGATTGTCCCGTGGATCGCAAAATACATTACAGGGGAATTCTATTAGCAGTCCTACAAGCCGTATGTGAAAACTCCCCGTAAAATTCTTCCTAGTCACTTACAATATATAGAAAGAAATTCGTGTCAAACAATGCAATCTCATTAGTAGGATGCATCCCCGGTGTTAGTCTATCGTACAAAAAAACTGAAGTTTACAAAACTATTGAAAGGGGTAAGGTCGGAGCCAACTCATTGTTAGATATTACTTCCAGGTGCTCGATTCTGTTATTTTAAATATAAAATAAGCATTACTTTAATTAAACCAATATTGAATATTTTTTAATAATTTTTGGAAACACAAAAGTGTTATTTTTGTTACTAAATAATTTTGACGCAAGATCTTAAACACTATTAAAAAAAATTATTAAGCAGGTGTTTTAAAGCTTAAGCTTCCTTTTTTGGGGGATGAATTACGGGGGTGCAATATATTTTATTCACATTTTCTCTTAAAATTACTAGAGAGTGTAGGAATTTTAAACAAGCAGGGATATACAAAGTGCATTAGCTCTAGTTATATACTTAAAGTTACAGTATGGTGAATTATAGAAGTCTGTGTTTTAGATTCTTTGAAAGAAAAAATACACCCCATTCAATAGAAATTTTCTTTTATACAAAAATTGTTCCAATTTATATACATATTTAGATGTATGTATGTATATTATTAGCATGAATAAGGTGTTTTAATGTTAAGGCGCGTGTTGCAGTGTAGTATAAGGGAAACAACACGTTAGGTAATAGTTATAACGCACTGTAGATTAATTTGTTATTAGGTTGATCTTTGGGGAGGCAATAAACAAACTAAGGAGTATTAAGTTAAACTGAGATTTTAACTTTATAGATAATGAATAAGAACTCAGTATGTCATATCAAAGAAATTTAGTTTTGACGAATATTTTTCTGGCGATAGGCACTTTTTTGAATATACATTTTTACTGTGTCTGAGATTTTTCAATAGAAAACAACCAGGGTAACATTTCTTTATGTTTAATTTCAATATTTGCTGTAAATTTGCCATTTTCTTGTTAAACAAAAAAAAATTTTTGAACTTAACTTGATATAAGATGTACATTCAACCGTACCACATTACAGATAAAAAAAAAATTGCACGGTACACCTTCGAGTATAGAGTACCAATTTTTGCAAGGTAATTTGTAATTTTTTTTTGCCGAACGTATTTTTATTTTTCGTTATAGCTTCGGCATTTTTTACCTCGAGGAGACCAGTGTTTTGCTATAAAGAACAAATAAAATGGCGACAAAAAAAATAAAAAAAAATGCTTTAATGGAAAAAATTTTCTGTTGCAATTATCAAAAAATTTCCTTAGCAAAAGTTTAATGATTTTTTGTGAGCTTTAATTTTACGCAGCAAGTTTAACTAAAAAAGCGTCAATTTTTACAATAATTTCTGTTTATGTTATTTTAACTGCACTTGTAGTTGTTTGTACAGTTTAGCAATACTTTGTATTTATGTTGTTTTAATTGCATTTGTAGTTGTTTTTACTACATTTTATAGCAATCCAACCAGCCTCTAACAAGGGGCGGAATTATTTCATCTAATTTGATGAAAGGTCGATATCGATGATTTTTCATTAAAAGCCACGCCTACTTAGAACGGGTAGCAAATTTTAAAAACAAACGCTACCCTAAAATTTTCTACAATTTTCTGGACCATCTTCCAGTACTTCGGGGACAATTAAATCATTATTTTGATCTTTAAAAATTAAAGCAACGGGGATAAAATTAGAAAAAACTTTAATTGGTGCTATTTTTTTTTTCGCAGCTGTATAGTAATAAAAAATTAGAAATTAACTCTTATAGGCACATGGGGTCAAAATGAGCTCAAATTTTTAAAATGTAAAAAGTGCCATTTGACATGAAAATCGATATAAAAACCTTTAATTAAGCATTTTCTAGAAAGAAAAAAAATCAAATTTAACCAGTTTAAGAACATGGTGTCAAAATGACCTACTTTTTATGTTAAAAAAATAGAATAAAAATAAATAAAGCTGGTTGGCTCAAAATTTTATGTAGAACGCATAAATTGCTGTTTAAAAAATGTGAAGAAAGGAGTTAAGGGCGGATTATGGGACCGTAAACGTAAATGTGATGTAACTGTACCGTGCCGTAGCTAAAAAGTACACTTATAGATTACCGTAAACGACATTACTATTTAGCATCTATTTTATGTGGTTTTATATTTTATTCTAAATTTTTCCATTTATTTGTTAATTCTTATTCCTTATTTGTTGTTTGAATCAATTTTCTTTATTCATTTCATATTTTTTCCGACTAAAATCATTCAGCAGTTTCGATGCCGGATAGGAAATTCTGATTTCAACAGAATGATCCGGCAAGTACGTTTACATTTACGTGTTAGTAACCATTCGTATACATTTCTTCTTGTGGTTTCGAAACAGCTGATTCGTTACAGATACATTTACGTTTGGGCAACTCAGCCTTTAATTTAGATTTTTTTGGTTTCTACATAAAGTTTTCAGCCAACCCGCATTATTTAACATAAAAAATTGGTAATTTTGACACCATGCTCTCAAACAGGTTAATTTTGATTTTTTCTTCTAGAAAATAGTACGAAAAGGTTTTTTTTTCGATTTTCATGACAAATGGCACTTTTTTACATTTTAAAAATTTGGGGTCATTTTAAACCCATGGGCCTATAAGGGCTAATTTCTAATTTTTTATTACTATATATAAAATTTTGTGTTAACAGAGTTATTTGGTCAACTTTCACCAAATTTCGCAATAAACAAAACAATGTTCAAGAAAAATCGAAAATTTTCAAAAATTTCTAATTTGACATTGATAAAGAAAGGGTTAACACTGTCGGATTTTTAAAAATTTTCAGAAAACAATCTCTTGTATCAGAATAACAAAAATCGGAAGTGATTTTGTTACAACTAGCTAAAAAACAAAAATCAATGGTATTATCTAAATTTTTGGACAAAATTACACTTTTCTCTAATATTTTTAAATTTAAAACGCCGTTAAAAGAGGGATATGTGTAAGTTTCACTTTTGTTTGTATTTTGTTAACACAATTTTAGAAAACTCAAAATTTAAGTTTTGCAAATTTACAAAAAAAAAATAGCGCAATCCAAGAGAGACAAAAATTTATATCTGTATATTTATAGATCTTACAAAGGAAACTAGAGTATAACATTATAAGTTTTAAAAAAAAAATATTTTTTTTTACAATTGTCATAATTTATCCCATTAAACTGCAATGGTCTGGGGGAATTGCGATTACTTAAATATTTTCGAACCGATTTTGGATTTGTATGCGTTGTTAGAAAGATAATTCAGTCTGGATTACGATTCTATGAACATTTTCTAGAAATACAGTTATTTAAAAGCCAGTATTTTCAAGAAGATCAAAAAAGGACTTTTTCCCCTTGCAAATCGTATTCAAAACTTTGAATGGCCAGGGATAGCTCAAAAATTCTTCGATTAAGCTGACATTTTTTCCGAATTAGTTTTTTTAGTAACCTCACAAAATATGCCCCAGGGAGCGGGTTTCAAAACAACTTTTCAAATAAGGGCCAGTCTAGTAACTAGCTACCATTACCAGATATCTGTTAATGATTTTCTACATTTTGTATCGTTTCATTCTTTGCGTTAACACACCTGGCGTATACGTAATATTTATTTGCAAATAACACTCATACGCAGTGGTAAAAATATATTCAGTATTTATTTATATGGTGTTTTATAAAGATGAAGAATTATTAATTATTCCGGTACCTATTCATTCGAAAAAGTTCTTCCAAATGAAAAAAATTGGCAGAATTTATAAACAGAAAATGTGAGAAAGACATACAGCCTTGGTACAAAATCTTTAAAAAATATTGCGCAAACTAGAACTTTTTCAATACAAAAAAAAAAAATTAAAATTAACGCTTTTATTCATACAAAATTTCTTGAATCTATTGCCTTATAAAATACCTCCCATGACATACTGAGCAATATATTCATTATAATTTTTATAAGTTTTCATAGGAAATATCTAACTAAAATTTAATGTAAGAAGTTGGCTACAAACTTATGTAAGGCAACGTTCTATGCAATCAAAATCATTTTAATTAAGCATATGAACTTCAGAATGAAATATTATGGAATATTATTTATAGAAAATCATCAAAATTTAAACTTATAAGTATCGGTTATAATTGTACTTTGAAGTGGTTTATATTGGATATAAATTTTGTTTTTACAAAATGGTGTAAATACAACATCAAGATTATATTGTTCAAAAAAGGGTAGGGTGGAAGGTTAGGGGTTTATTAAAAACAAAATGCGCATCAGATTCATAAACCAATTACAAAAATTTTTACATAGAAAAAGAGACAGCAAGAAAGAAAAGAGACAGAGTTATAGTTTTTAAATAAACGTGGATTTTAAAGAGAAGAAAACATAAAATGGTATGTGAAAAAATGTATGTTTATCTATAAAGTAAAGGTGTTAAACAGAAAAAAAGGAGAGACATTTTGAAAATTAATTGAGTGAAAAAGATGATCAAGGGTCTTCTTTTTCTTTTTGAGGTAGTAGTAGTAGTAGTGAATTATTGTTATTTGCTTTTTGTAATTAAATTTTTAATTTTGAATTTAGCCTAATCTTACGTCGGGGAGGCGGTCGTAACAGATCGTCAAGTGAAAATGTACGCGCTGCTGCCCCTCCCCCTCCAGGTATTGGATTGGGGCTGCTGAGGCTCAATAATGATGGTTTTCTTATACCCAATCTGTTGAATATGGAACGAGGTGCGCCTGGTGCGTTATTGACGGTTGTTTGTGGTATGGCAGTTGTAAATTGCAATTGTTCACGCAGTGATGTGTGATGATGATGTCCATGTAAAGTACCAGGTGCTGTTAATTCGAAAAAAAGTTAATTTTTTTTGGTTTTATTCAATTTGTTTTTGAAAAGGAATTAGACAAAAAGTAGAAAGAAGAATTAGAAGAATAGGAAAAAATAAAAGATTAAGAAATATAAAATGGGGGCATACAATAAAAATTATGTAAATAAATTGTATTGAGAACATGAACAAAATTCTTTAGCAATTTATAAGGATCAATCTTGATTTGCTTAAAGAGTAAAGAAAATAAAATACTCAATTGTTCACATCTTTCTGCTGAAGACATATTTGAATCAAAGAAAATGCGATAAAGCAGAAACACATTATTTCGCAAGATTGCTCGCTTATAGATAAATTCATTTGTTACATATGAAATTTTCAGTGGAGACAACTGAATTTCGTTATATCAACAACCAAATCGTTTGTTTGTGGCGCCCAAACGATTTAATTGGAATTCAATTTAAATTATATATTTTGCTCTATACATTTAAGCGATAAGGGACAAAAAATTAAGTTTTAACGAATTTTTTATAACCTCCTCATTTAGCGTGTTTTTTAATCACCTGGATTTAGAATTATTCATACAAAAAATGGATTTATTAAATCCAAAAAAAAAGCTGGATTTAATAAATCCACAATAAAAGCACAAATATATGAAACAGCCTATTTATTTAATGTCAGAAAAAAAATACGAATGAAAATTAAAAGAGAAACAAAAAAATTTAAAAACTAACAAATAAAAGGTTTTTATAAATTTTTTTTTATGAAATATGTTTAGAAAAAAAAACTACACCTCACCAAATATATATTTTTCATCTTAGACATGGAGAAATAGCTCAAATAGAAATGGCAATTTTTCACTCTACAGTAAGTAATTTAATTAAATCCAATTAGTGAATATTAAATATTGCAATGGAATTTTTCAATTGTGTAAAAATATAAATTGAAGTGATAAAACTGAAATGGCAGACTGTTTATCGCTGTTTTATGTAAAATATAATTATAAATTAAAAGTTAAAGTAAAATCCTTCATCATCGAATTCGGTATTAAAAATTAGGGTGAAAGAAGTGTCGGACAGAAAATTTTTTTAAAATAGGAAGAATCTAACCCCATCTGTTGAGCACTTTTAGAAATACTTTTTGGATTTATTAAATCCAAGTGATTAGAAAAAACGGCTATTGTCTCTGTTGCAATTAATAAAAAAAAAAAAAAATGAGAAAATATTAGGACATTTTTTTAATCACTGGATTTATTTTATTTTGTTAAAAAATACACATTTTGTTTTTGAATTTTCAAAACTTAATATTTTTATCCAAATCTAACATTTATTCGCTAATATAATCTGAAAGAAAAAATAAAATTTTGCAAAAATACAATTTCTGGAATAAAGTTAAGCTAAATATAAAACAGATTTTTTAGGGACCTCTAAACGTGATCCAATTTCGCTAAAATGTGGTACAGATGTTGCCGTATTCTATTCACCATGATCCGCCTCTTAGCAGCAAAAATCGGACTAAGTCCTGTTTTCCCATATGATTTTGAAGAACTCTAGTGTCCATAGGTATTTTGTATGAGAGCGGATCAGCAATTGCTGATTTTCTGATCCGCTCTCATCCGCTCAGCAGTGACAGTGACATGTCTCTGAGCCGTAATGAGGACATCTCTGCGAAATTTCCAACTGGGAAGGATTCCCAGTCGGGCTTTAACGAGAATTATTAACAATAAATTATCTTTTAAGCCGTCACAACAATAACAACACAAGATTATATTTAAATACACCAATTTGTATGAAAAATTTCTAGGTAGAAACGAGCAACCGCGATCGCCACAGAACAGACGGACAGATAGACATGTGTGTTAAAATGTGCTGTGCACTTTTCTGTGGTACCTTATACCAAAATTTAGAAGTTTAGCTGATGCGTTAACAAAGAATTAAAATTGCTCCAATTTGGTTTTGTGGTTTTTTCATAAACCACCGAAATTGTTGTAAAAAAAAAAAATACGGCAAACGCTTTTTGCAAACGCCCGAATGAGTGTTCTCCCAGTCATTTATTTTTAACACCGTGGTTATCAAGTGGCATGCCAGTGCTTGATTTTTTGTACCACTGGCGATTTCTGACTGGGCAGCTATATTGCTTTTTTTCTTATCAGCATCTTTTTCTACTCTTCATAGCTCCTTTTATTCTTCGTGTGTAGTGTAATCTTCCATCAAATCTCTTTTTTCATTTTCATTTGCATTTAGGAAAGACTAGCAGAGATCACACTGATCTTTTTTTGGTTTGAAAAAATGCAATGTTGAATTCAGTGTTAAATATTCTGTGAAACATAATTTTACTCCCAAATTCTAAATTTTCAGCTTCACGAGATTCTTTGTAGTCTTGGTATAGACCTGCAATACTTTTACTGTTTTCAATGAACTCCCGCGAAGTCTTAGCACGTTAAGCACCGTAACTTGTTTGAGTTTAACGTGAAAAAACTGTTATACTCCATATAAAAAAATGATTTTTCACGATGAGTTTCACGTGAAAATTGTGTAAAGTTTCTTTTTACGCAAATTTAATGTACAAGACTATTATTTTTCTTGGGAAAAAGTGACATTTTGTGTTTATTGTGATTGTGTCTTTGTTATAAAATTTAAAAATTATTCATTTGTTTAAATTAAATTGCAATTTGAGGCATTTTAAATTCGAGTGAAATTTTTCCACGTGAAAAACAACTTACGGTGCTTTAGTAATGAGATTTGATTCTTGGAATATTTTGGATAAAGTCTGTCATACTGTTTTTGATTTCAGGGCTTACTGTGTATGAATGTTATGCTTTCCAAGAAGGTCAAGTTCAACGAAACCTTCTTTGTTCTCTTTTTTAATATACTCTTTTTTAATAACTGGTCGTATTACTCTGTCAGATATATCAAGAGTTGCTTTAAAAAAAGTCTTACACACTCTGAGTTGACCTCTAAGAAAAATGCATTAAGCCGAAATTAGAGAGAAAAAAGTGTGTCTAGAATTCCCTCGATATATTTTTTATGCTTGTAGAAATGAAATTCCGAAATATTTTGTTTTACTTTAACGAATATTTTAAACTTTTTTGTTCAATTGTTCAAAATGACAGCACATTAATTTTTGTATATCCCAACCCTGCAAAACATTGTGTTTCCAACTTACATCATCGCTTCTTTTCTTTGATTTGAATTATTGAAAAATTCTCAGATTTTTCAAATATAAAAAAAAAGACTTACGCCTATTACGATCAGCTTCTTCGGCCAATAGTTTTTCGATTTTCTCTGGAAAATGTCGCTTCGCACACCATACCAAACCTATAACAGCTAAAACCACAAATACAGTAATTAAACCCAACCAAAAGGGTTCCTGCAGCATACGCTCCGATAAAGGTTTGTAAGGTATGTGAAGCATACGTTTTTCACAGCGATGACCCTCCCACCAAGCATAGCAACTAAGAAGACATGGGTGAAGAATGTTTTATATTAAATAGTTTCACTTGAATACATAAATAGATTAACAATTTCTAAACAACCACTTACCGACAAAAGAAACCACCATTTTTTTCTAAACAAATCCCACGTCCCTCGCAAGGATTCTCAGCACAAGGTTTTTGTTTTTGTTCACATGTTGTACCCATATAACCAGGTTGACACTGACACTATAATAGAGTTGATTATTTTTGAAACAAAAAAAGAAAACAAAAAACAACTATGCTCATAATCTTGTTCAGTCATGCTTATTGTTCTCAATCCACCACTCTATGGGAACGTGTGTATTCTTACCTTAAAATTATTAGTAGTTAATTCGCATTTACCAAAGACACAAGGTTCCAACTCACATAAATTTAAACCACAAAATCTACATGTTTTGAAAGTAAAAAAAAAAAAACAACAACAAACGGGTTTAAGTGTTGAAATTGCTTTTAGCTGTATTTTCGACTTAACTATATCCGTTAACTTTTAAAAAAGCACAAAGTGCATAAAAACGTTTTTTAGACGAAAACTAACATCTTAATTTTCGTATGCACGTTAACTTACAACGTGGATAATTATCAACGTTGAAAACTCAACGTTTATACATTTTCACACCTAGCATAACTTCTTCGCGTTACTACCTAAAAAGTTTTACTGACGTACGTTCGATTATACCGGAACTATCATAAAAAAACTATTTCACTATTTAAAAAAATTTGATACTCCAATCAGTTTAACGAAGATTTTCTATAAATACTTAACATTGATAGGTATGAACGAAAATACAGCTTTTGTTTCTTTTTTGTCATGTAAACATACCTTCCGGTAAAGTGCCCTTGGCACTGACAGTAACTTGTTCCATTATTTACCACACATTTACCATTATACTGACAAGGATTCGGTTGACAAGATTCGACAGTTTTATCCCCAAATGCTAATTTCATTTTGTAATTATTATCTGAAAAGCATAAAAATAAAAAATAAGAGAATTTGGTCAAAATACAAACAACAAACTTGTTTAAACATGCTTAATACTTTGTGTGATTTTTTTTGTAATTAAATTATTAAATGTACATACATAAGTGGATATAAAAATAACCTTAATTATACACCCAAAATAATAAGGCTGTTCGCTGAACAGAAAAATTTGTTACTTTAACAAAATTTATTCCTGTTTTTTAGGCTTAAAATAAAATTTGTTGATTTTAACACTTTTTTTTTTGTTAAATTTAACAAATCTAACACCATCTCTATCCAAAAATGTACCTTGCCGGGGCCTTGGACCCTCGGAAATTTTGAATAAAAAATGGCCCATATCTCGAAAACTAAGCGAGACAGAGCAAAACGGACAAAATGTTTGTTCTATCGGAGTGCCCTTATATGCCCTCACATGATATGGACTAGGCCCGGGGAGGGTCCCGAGACCCTAAATTTGAATAAATTCTACGACTCAGTATAATTACAGATAAAACCGTAGTTTTACAAATTTTTTACTTAAATTTAGATTTGTTAAATTTAACAAAAAAAAGTGTTAAAATCAACAAATTTTATTTTAACCCAAAAAAACAGGAATAAATTTTGTTAAAGTAACAAATTTTTCTGTTCAGCCAACAGACTTATTATTTTGAGTGTGGTGTTCGATATCGGACAATGTTGGAAAAAAATTTAAGACCAGCCGTGGAAAACCATCCGCAAGTATGGTTCCAACAGGATGGAGCCACAGCGCATACTGCGAAGGACACAATGGCTCTTTTACGCCACATCTTTGGTGAACGAATTATTTCGCGTGCAAGCGACTTTAATTGGCCTCCCCGTTCACCGGATTTAACCGCTCCAGACTGTTTTATTTGGGGTTATTTGGAAGGAAAAGTCTATATTAATAAGCCTAGAACCATCCAGCAATTAAAAAACAATATACGCGACGAAATCAACAACATAACACCTAAAGTTTTGCGAAAGGTTATGAAAAATGTTTTGGAAAGAGCACGAATATGCGAAGCAGAACATGGCCACCATTTGCGATATATAATTTTTCATAACTAAATTAAAAATATTCTCCATTAATATACTGTATTTAAAAAAAAATTAATAATTATATCTTAAATAAAAAGTTATAATGAACTCAAACCCCTTCGGTAATTTTGGGCCACCCTGTACAACAGCACATAGGAACCTGACGCACAAGTATAGCTTTCTACTGAAAATTTGTTAAATTTACAACAGCATCGGTTATTTCCTATGACATGCACGTGTTAAATTCATTGATGGAAATGCCAAATTTGAACTATTTTTATTTTTGAGTTGTATTTTTACTGGAACTGGTAGTAGTTCAAAATTTGGCATTTCCAGCAATGAATTTAGCATGTGCGTGTCATAGGAAAGAACCGATACCGTTGTAAATTTAAAATACTTTCAGTAGAAAACTATGCTTGTTCTCGAAATTTTTATGTTTTGTTGTATTTGTAGTATCTTATTTTGAATGTAGAGAAAAAAGTCATGCTTAAAAAAGTGGATACTCTTTTTTGCAGGGTATTATAACCAATGTGTCTGGACTTCATTCTTGCCTGTAAAATTTTGTTTTTGATGCTAACGTCTTTTCGACGGTTTTGTCCCGATATTGTCATTGGGTCATATGAATAAAACTTAGCAATTACTTCGAAGTAATTACTTTGGGCTTAGGAATGGCTTTTAACTCCAAATTTACCAATTGGCTGGTAGAATAGCATGAAATATAAACGAAAATTAAAAAATTTCTAGTCTACCAAGCAGACTAGATTTGTGAAGTAATTGCTTAAAAAATCCTGTATTTCCGCCTATTAGTAATATCTATTTTTTATTCATATGAGCCATTGTCTACTTGTTGTGCTACCAAGAAGTCTATAAAATTAGGAGATGTAATCGCTATTGGATCGCACATCGGACCGGATATATTACAGAACATTATGGCGTTGTCAGTAGTGCTGGTAAATTCGGTTACTTTTCAATACTCGATACTACTCGATATTTTTGATTTGGATACTCGATACTACTCGATACTTTTAACGGTTTTTAATTTTGAAATTTTTTAGCAAAAATCTATAAAATTAGGAGATGTAATCGCTATCGGATCGCCAATCGGACCGGATATAGCACAAAATATTATGGCGTTGGCAGTAGTGCTGGTAAATTCTGTTACTTTTCAATACTCGATTTGGATACTCGATACTCCTCGATACTTTTAAAGGTTTTTAATTTTGAAATTTTTTAACAAAAATTTTGAAAATGTTTACGTTAATTCAATATTTAAATTTATAAACATATTTTTAAACTTTTTCACCAACTATTTATTGCGTTTTTCATAGTTTTTTAACATATAAAGGGTTTTCACAAGGGGTGTGCTATTGGTTGTATCGTTGTATCGTCCTAACAAAAAACAGAGTTGTTAAAAATTAAATTGAAAAAATACAACATTTGAGAACAGCACGATACAACATTTTTACGTATGTTTAGTGTCCTATGTTTGAGTGTGCTAACAGATTGAAAACTGAATAGAAAATCGTTGTTAAACACAAATAAAAATTTTAACAACTCTGTTTTTTGTTAGGACGATACAACGATACAACAGATAGCACACCCCTTATGAACAACCTTAATCTCTTAAATATTTTACTTCTGGTTTTTTTCCTTTTAGCAGAGTTGTAGTTTTGTAATAAATATTTTAGCGTAGTCACATTTTTGTGGTAAATATTTTAGCGGAGTCACATTTTTATATATTTTGTCTGTTCAAAATACAACTCTGAAAATATCGAGTAGTTGTTTTGAGTATCAAGTACCCAAAAAAAAAGACAAATACTCAATACCCACAACTACCAGCACTAGTTGTCAGACAGTCAATCAAAAAATGAGGTAAAGTGAAAAAAATATTAGAATTAAAAAAAAAATATAAAAAATAAGCAAAAATTAATGTTCAAATACCACCATGGTATCATACCGTCACTTAGGCACTTGTTTTGTCCGATGTCCCATCCGATAGCGATTGTATCTCCTAGTCTTATAACCTTCTTGGTACTACTTCATTATAATTATGTTTATGTTTCTTCTCTGACTTCTCTAGAGTTTTGTGGTTACCATAATTTTAGTTTACTTAACACAGCATTAAATATAAATATATACATATATATTTTAAAATAAGTTGTATAATATGCATAAAATTATGTACAAACATTTTGTTAAGGTCATATCAGTGTTGCCACTTTTTGAATAATTATTCAAAAACGGGACTGTTTACAAATTCGTTGGATAATTTTTGAATAATGACATTTTTGTGTAGTTTTTGTGTAATTTCACTTTTTATAGAAATTTCCGTAAATTTTTACAAGTACCGGAGCTTTTTAATAAATTAATAAGTCAATATTTAGACGAAATGAGTTTGTCAGTGAAATTTTTACCACAAATCTCCATTTTCTGGTGAATTACTTTTGTAGATTTTTTCAACACTAAACCCATCAAAAATGGTGCTTTGTATTTTTTTGTTTTGTTTAAAGCACCGCCTTTGTTTATTTCTCTTGGTTTGCAAGAACATTTAAAAATTCAGCGAAAGAGTGGGAAAGTTTGAGTTTGTTATGATTGTGAATTTCTAATGTGTGAAAATTTTTTTCCTGTAGTTATCATGATACTGGGCTTTGACCAGACAAAAATTTTGTGAACGCAGCAAGGTGGAGCAGAATCAGAATATTTTAGAATTCTGTAAATCCAACATGTTTCAGATTTCAACCAGTGTTGCCACCAGTAAAAGAAAAAATTACACAGCTGTAGGTCAAAAATTATCCAAAACCGTAGAAATTACACAAAAAAATTTTAAAATAAACTCTCCTGAGCACAGTGGGGAAGAATAAAAATATTTTGTAAAAAATTTCGCCATTTCTTACCAAAGTTTTGCATTTTTTCTATTTATAAACCAATTTTTAAAGACTTAGCATTTTTTCATCTGCAATATGCAAAAGTTAATTGCATTTTAAAACTAAAATTTTGCATTTTTGCAATAACCTGGTCTGAGTTTTTGCCTTCTGCAAACCAGGCCAATTTCCCTGAAAAATATAACAAATTTTTCTATTAACTAAAGAATTTCAATGCAATATCTTTTTCAGGCTTAAAATGGCGTGCTTTTACATTTGAATATTAATAAAATGGCATTTTATCGATATTAAAAGCTTCTATCAGAAAAAAGTATTTATATTTTTTCAAAAAAGGTACTTCATTCAGATGCGTTGCATGCAAAAATATAACCTACTTACTAATTATTCTCTCCCATACCCCTCAAATTTTAACCATAAATAAAAATATAAGAATTTCACAAAAAATTACAGATATTTTTTTCAAATATTTTATATGATTCTGTTGAAATCTGGAACATGTTGGATTTACCGAATTCTAAAATATTTTGATTTTCGTCTGGTCAAAGCCCAGTGTCATGTTAACTACAGCCAAAAAATTTTCAGAGATTAGAAAGCAACAATCATAACAAACGTAAATTTTCCAACTCTTTCGCTGAATTTTTATATGGTTTTACAAACCAAAAGAATTTTTAAAAGAAGCTTGACAATTATTTTCGCAAAAAATAAACAAAAGACGGAGCTTTAAACAAAACAAAAAAATACATAGCATCATTTTTGCATTTTTCTAAACTCGGTTTAGCGTTGAAAAAATTTATAAAATCATTCACCAGAAACTGGATATTTGTGGTAAATGGTTTACAGACAATCTCGTTCCGTCTATATCGACTAATTTTTCTTAACTTTAAAAAATTTATGGAACTTTTAAAAATTTGCGGAATATTCTGTAAAAAGTGAAATTACACAAAAACTACACAAAAATGTCATTATTCAAAAATTATCCAACGAATGTGTAAACAGTCCCGTTTTTGAATACCCAAGTAAAAAAAAATGATATGGAGCCATATGAAGTTATATTTAATTATATATAATCTTTTATGTAATTAGATATAATTATATCCGAAAAATGAGAACGTCTTATTGTATCATATTGTATCGAATTGTATACAATTGTATACAATTTGGTACAATTTGATACAATGTTATGCAATTCGATACAATTGTATCCGAATTTTGTCCTCATCCAATTACATCAAATTATATCTTTTTGTATAAAATTATATAAAATGTTATAAAAGTGGACATAGTTTGATACAATTATATCTAAATATTAACCTTATACTTTTTATCATATTATATAGGACCATATCTAACAATATACATACAAAAATAATTTTTTTAAATAAAAAAAAATTTTCAAATTCTTGTAATTGTTCATTTTTGAATTGCAATTACAAATAATCGGCCTGATTACGAGTGTCGAATTTGTAGTCGAAATTTTCGACTCCATATAAAATGATTTTGTATATAATGGAAATTATAAAGAAATGAAACTCTGATGCTGGATTTTTTTTAAATCTGAGTGCTATATATGGTAAATCCAATTGAAAAATTGTTCAAAAGTTGCGTTTTTAGTGAATTTTCAGCAAATTCGACTTAGTTTCGACTACGACACTCGTAATAAGGCCGAATATGTAATTATAGATGAGTTTTTTTTTCAATTACAATTACATGTAATTGTGTAATTGCATGTGTAATTAATTACAAAATGTAATGATTAACCCCAGGCCTGCTGGAGATCTTATAATTTCGATAAATCTTCCATTACTTTTATCCAGATTTATCATGACAGTGCAATAAACATGAAAAAATATTTCTTTTAATTTAGTAATTTTAAAATAAAGTTAACAATACTGAAATTTTAAAGTTAATAGGATTATGATATACAACCAAGATATAAGAAATCAGTCAAGTGTTCGTTATAGTATAGAGAATTTCGTATTTAAGCTTCAGTATTAATGTTATGGGTGCGGTGCGTAAGCCATTTTTGACTCATGCTCAAAAAAAAAACCAAAAAAAAAAAAACAAATTACTCACGCACGAGCATTTCGTTTTTTACTCAGCACACATGATTATAGTTATTAAACTTACAATCACAAAATTCTCACGCAAAACAGTAAAAATTACTAAAAACATATGATGCAAAAAATAAACTCACACACGAATCAATCACGGGTTATTCTTACTCACGCTCACGCACGAATCACTTAAGTATAGTAATTATTACTCACGATCACGTGTGAATAACGTGACTCACGAACATTTCGTGTCACGCGCCAATCCCTAGTAATTACTAAATCTAAAACTAGTTCAAAATCATTGATAACATGGAACCAAATATAATACAATACGGTTTTATATGGACCTTATATATTTTTATATAAAATCACTTTGAAAAAATTGCCTATGTGGGATGATATATAATTATAGATAATTTTATAAAGAACGTTATAAGTTATATATGGGTTCATATTCGTCAATATATAATCATAACTAACATAAATTATAAAAGATTTCTTATATGGATCCACATAGTTTTATATTATTATGTATAGTGTCATACTAAATTATATATAAACGTACATGTAATTATGTCTTTTATATGTTACTTTATGTACTTATATATAGCACATACATATATATGTAGGCCAATATGTAATAATATAAAATCACATATGTCTCCACATTAAAACCTTTGAGGAAAAAATATCTAACATATGACTATATAAAAGTATATCAGCTTGAATTTAAAAGCATATGTGGCCATATGTAACTATAAGTTACTACATGCCATTATATAAAATAATATATGATTATATCAAAACTTTTTTACTCGGGTAATTATTCAAAAAGTGGCAACACTGATTTCAACAGAATCGTATGAAATTTTTGAAAAAAATGTTATATTTTTATTTTTTAAAAGAAAATTTGTTGATATACATACTGCAAAGAAATTTCATGTTAAGGTCTGCCTGCTACCATCATGCGCGGTTCCAGCAATAAATATAATGGGAAAAATCATACGCCACCGTAGACAAATACATTGAGTTGGACACTGAGGCGTATGATTTTTCCCTTATATTAATTGCTGGAACCGCTACCATTAACATAAAAATTAAAGAAAACAGGCAACATTTTACAAATACGGTATTTTTAAAGTTTTTCTGAAAGAATCTTTTAATATGGATAAAATACCATTTTTTTAACACTCAAATTTAAAAGATCGCTATTTTAATCCTGAAAAATATATTGCATTGAAATTCCCTTTAGTTAATAGAATAATTTGTTATAATATTTTCTGAGAAAATGGCCTGGATTTGCTCTTGCAGTAGGCAAAAACACGGAACAGGTTATAGCAAAAATGCTAAATTTTGGTTTGATAGAAATGTTAGATCTTTAAAAATCGGTTTGTAAATAGAAAAATGGCAAAACTTTGGAGTCAAATGGCATAGCTCCCTCAATTTCGGCCATCCAAAACTTACAGGGTGAAATTTCATATCAGTCGGTAAAAAATGGCGAATTTCTCACCAAAATATTTGTATTCTTCTCCACTGCGCCCAGGAGAGTTTATTTTGAAATAATATGAAAAATATATTTTTTGTGTAATTTCATACGGTTTTGGATAATTTTCTGTGTAATTTTTACTTTTACTGGTGGCAACACTGGGTCATATTTACTTTGTACTTATGTATGCAAATACGATATGGACAAATATAAAATTTTATATTTGTTTGCATTTTATATGTATTGTCGTTTGTCTAGGCGGAAGTTTGTGGAAGGATTTTATGGAAATACTGTGCATATGTTTATGTTTATCATATAAATTATGCATTACATTTATATTTATTGTAGTTTGACAGTAATATATTGTTTTTTTTTTTAGTAGATACTTTAATAATTTTTGAAGATTTTTTAATACAAACTAACGCACAATAACATTTAAAATAAATGAAATGTGAAAAAAGTAAATACTGCATTAAATGCCCAGCAGAAAATGGTGAACTAGTTCCAAAAATTACTAGTTGTTTGACTAGTAATTATAAAACCAGTTCACAAAATAATTTAAAATATAAAATGATCTATGTAGGGAATGTTTTAAAAAATAACCTTAATTTAAATAGGAGAATTGAAATTCTCATTTTATATTTAATTAAAAAATAGAGTTTGAAAATAAACACTTAAATTTTTTATTGTGGATTAGATTGGGTTGCAGACATCACCACTACAGTGACTTTGGGGGGCACGTAACAATATGTGTGAACTTCTAAATATTTTTTTAAGCTTTATGGTCTTAAGATGAGCTCTTAATTGTAAGTAATGCTCAAAAACTCTTAGAAAAAAAAATTACTAAAGTATTACGTTTTAATTAATTGTCAACCATAATATCGGCACTTACATTTTTTGCTACGAAAATCCTCAAATTCTAAAACTTTTGGCGCAGAAAGTCCGCATAATCGTTGACTTTTTTATTAAAGAAATTTTGGATTCTTAAAAAAATACGTACCTACTCGTATTCTTTGGACCAGTTTTATAGTCAGAACTAAGTTAGATTTTTTCTTAAGGTCTGAATAGTGGATTTGAAGTAATTTATTAAAAAATCAGACATCTGAGCAAAAATTGCCCCATTTTAGATATTTTTAGTGTTTTTTTCACATTATTTAAAAAAAAAACTATAGACAGAGTGAATATCATTGCATATGTTCACTGATAGAATTTTCGTTCATAGCATTAATGAATTGGTTTCATTATAATGGACAACATAATGAAAAAATTCATTAAGTAAATGAAAATTCATTGTTGTTATGAATTTTTTTATTAGATTTTTTTATTTTTTCACAATTTCATAAAAAAATTCATTAAATTAATGAAAATTTCATAAAGAAAAAATTTAACTTATAAAATTGATTTCAGGTACAATTTTACCTCTTTTTGGTTTTCCCGATATACAGTGTACAAAGAAAAAACTTGGACACTTTGAATTTTCAAAGTGAAATTCAAACAACATGGTTGTTTTTAAACAACATAAGCACATTGTACGTAAAATCAGAGACTATTAATTATAGAGATAGAAAATCAAAACTTACACAACTCACCGGTAGAGGGCGCTAAAATTAGTATCAGTTGAGCCTTTATTTAAAATCTCAAAAACTGCTGGAAACTGTTCAAAATAAGGAAAAAAACAACGCGGAATACATTCAAATAAAAAAATTTGAGATATCCCTTTGTTTCTTTGCTTTGTTGTTTGTTTTTATTTAAATTTAAATAAAAAAGAAAATTGTCAGTTTTTTTAATAAAGTGCCATCTAGTGAAAACGAGTTTTTATAACTTATTTTTTTTGTGATGCTATTTCAGATTATTTCGGTAACGGTATTTTAAGGGTAACGCTATTTCATTTATTTCGTTATCGGTATTTAAAGGAATGCAATAATTAAAACCAAATTTTCAAAAACGTTGTAATGTGTTTTACAAATTTTGCATTATTTTAATGAATTATTCTTATAATATCTATAAAACGTTTCCTTAAAAATATGAACAAATCATTATTCGATTAAATTCACATATTCTATGAAACTTTCATTAGATCATTGAATCCATTCATTAAAATTGATATAATGAAACATGTTTCATTAATCCAATGAAACCGTTCTTTGGGAACTTTCCAATGAAAAAATTCATTTTATTAATGAACAAATTCATAATACTATGTACAAAATTCTATCAGTGTTTCAGTGTTTTAAATTTGTTGTTGTTATTCAAAAAAACTGGCGTTTTGGAAATATAAGGAATTGTGGTTAGACTTTTTCCGATTTTGTGATCATCCCCAGTACTGGTCCATTTCATATTTTTCTACTTGAGTTGTATCACCGGGATTGAAGGAATTTAAAGAGTGAGTAATAATATGGAATAATTAGAAAATAGAATCTACTTCGGTGTTTTGGCAGTCTTGTTCCTTCGTATTTTTCTATCTGGGTTGTTTCGGAAGGAATTCAAGAAATTCAATATTTGAGTTTAAAAGTGTTGTTATTGTAAAATAGAATTATTTTAAGTTAAATTTATACAAAATAGTCAAATTTACCAAAAATGCTAACTCTAGAGGAATTTCGGCTAATTTGGGAACCGGTTTTGTTCAGGCTCAAAAAAGTACCTACGAATATTTTTGCAAATTCTGTTAAGGAGTACATTCCATAGAGTGGCTCGTAGTCTAACTTTCTGCCTTATTAGAAAAATATTAAATTTTATTTTAATTGTTAAAAAGTTTTCCTTATACTAAATAAATTGCTTTTGGCTCACATTAAATATTCAATAACTGCATATAAGACAAAATATTTTGAAGCAAAGTAAATTTGTAAAAGCTGATAGATATAATAATATTTCTGAAGTTCACAAGAGCAGTTCATAAGATGTTGAAGGAAAAAGTAACACCGCGTAAAACCGTTTGTCCATTTTACTCAAAATTATGTAAACATGACTACTACGATTTATATGATTCAGTCACTGAAAATAAAACCATAAAAGCGTGAACTTTTTTATTTCACATTTCATTAAAATAAACACATCCAGTCTTATACGTTGCGCACCTTTTTTTGGACAAGAGTCAGAAAAGGTTAAATAAATAAAAAAACAATATTTAAATTGCAAACAAAATTAATATGCCAACATCAATTAAATGTCAACTGGCCTTAAAAATGCACTTCGTGCACTTCCAACACTTTAGTAAAACCAGAGCTTTGAAGAGTTAATTCGTTTTGGAATGAATTCACTACCAATCGAATTAAATTTTCTTTAGAATTCAATGAATTCCTTTTCTTAAGTAATTCACCGAATTCGTTCAACTGAACGCGTTGAACAAAAAACAATTTCAAAGAATTCAATTGCTATAGTTCTTTTTATTAAATCAAGTGAACTAATTCCTTACTGAATTGATTCACCACTGAATTAGTTCCAATTCATTTTCGCTCACTGAATTAAAATAAAAAAAAATTACGTTCATTGAATTGTAAAAAAAAATACGTTCACTGAATTGAAAAATTACGTTCAAAAGCTATTTTCCGCCGTTCAGTACACAGTGGAGTGTTTTCAAAATATTTTGGCAATAATTCAGCCATTTCTTATTGGTTATTATTCTTTATATTAAAATAGAAAAAAAAATTGAGTTAAGATGAAAAAAATCACACTGCGAAAATTTTGCAAAAATGGGATTTTTTTACTCGAATTGGAAATGGTCTGGGGAAGAAAAAATTACAAGTGGAGAATATTTTTTTCCATTAGGCCCATCTAAAAGAAGTATGCTTTCAGGAAAATATAAATACTATATGTGACCTGCTCCGAGAAAAGGGACCTAGTGTGTCAAAAAACAGGAACTTGGGAAAATCGATAAAAATGAGAAAAACATTAAAATTTGAAACTTTAAATGCGTTCTTCTCAAAACTTCATTTTCACACACTAGGTCCCTTTTCTCGGAGAAGGTCACATATAGTCTTCTGAGAATTAATTCATTGAATTTTAAATTCAGAATTCAAAAACTGAATTAAAGAATTAATTCTTCAAAGCTCTGAGTACAACAGGCAATACAGAAAAGCCAACTAACCAGGAGCAGACCTGGGGGTTTTCAATTACATTTTGTACTTATGTATTTATACCAAGAAGCATATAAAACTAGATATTATAATCGCAATCGGATCGCACATCAGACCGGATAGAACCTTGTCAGAAAACGTCAGGATGTCCTCTGACAACGCCATATTGCTCTGTACGATGTTCGGTCCGATAGCGTTTGTATCTCCTAGTTTTCAATGCTTCTTGGTTATACCCTTCACCACTCTGTGGAATAGGGTATAACTGACATTCCTGACATAATGTCATTCATAGGCCTTTCAAACACAACATAAAAATCATTTTTTAAATTTTAACACCTACCCGTCCCTACACTCAAAATAATAAGTCTGTTGGCTGAACAGAAAAATTTGTTACTTTAACAAAATTTATTCCTGTTTTTTGGCTTAAAATAAAATTTTCTGATTTTAACAAATTCTTTTGTTGAATTTAACAAATCTAAATTTAAGTGAAAAATGTGTAAAACTACAGTTTTATCTGTAATTATACAGAGTCGTAGAATTTACTCAAATTTAGGCTCTCGGGAACCCCATATCATGTGAGAGCATATAATGGTAACCCAATGGAGCAAACATTTTGTCCGTTTTGTCCTATCTCGCTTAGTTTTCGAGATATAAGTCATTGGATGATGTGGAAAATTTTTATTAAAAATTTTCGAGAGTCCAAGGCCCCGCCAAGGTCCATTTTTGGCTAAAGATAATCCCTTTCACTGGAATTAGGGGTCGCCGAAATTTTCCTCAGTTTTGCTCTATCTCTCTTAGTTTTCGGGATATGGGCCATTTTAAAAAATCGGGAGGGAAAGAAATAGTGCCATCTTTAAAACTTCGCATACATCTACCGGGTAATAACAGCAATATGAAAATATTATATTTTAACAATAAATATTGTAAAATTTAACGAATGGGTTGTTAGAAATCAATTTTAAATAATTTTGAAAATTAGCACTCAAAATTACCCAGTGTAGAAACGGTAATGACATATCATTATTTTTTGGACTACCAGTAATGACACCCACTTACCTTCTGCATTATTTTAAAACATATAATAATGAGTTACTGATAATGACATATTTTTATCATTATTTCAAATAGAAAATAATTTTCTAGATTATTTTGAAAATTTTTTGAAATCTATTTTTAGACTCAATATTTTTTATACACTGGTAAGGATATATGTAACCACATATTTTTTGATATTTTGTATGTTGGCGAGTAAGCTTACTTGTGTGCGCAGGTCAGTTATGTTTTTATCTATTAAATATTACATGTCGATATAGCTCAGATGGTAGAGCTATTGACTGGCAATCTGTAGACCCAGGTTCGATTCCGCACCAGCAAATTTTATTAAAAAACAAGCGGGCTAAAGCCCGCTCGATGGTTTGTATAAGTCCCCAGGTGACTGGGAACTTATACAAACCAAAGATTAGATTCGGTTGTGCCGAGTCTTTAGATACCCTCCATCCTGGTGTTTTTATTCGGGGATTCTACTAAGTACAAACAAGTATGAATTATTACCCATTTTGTATTCGGTCAATCCACTGTGCAACAAATGTGTATGATTTTTTCCACCACTACAAGTAAATATTTCAGTTTAATCTTGTTTAATCTCAATGCTGCCACAAGCAAGATTCAAAATTCCCAAAAGTGTAGACAAAATTACCCAAAAAATATGAAATTATAAATGACGTCAATTAACATATTATTACAATTTGAACTCCGAAATAAGGTAATAATCTCATCAGTAAACTTAAAAAAAAGTGATTTGGCCATTTCAATTGTCCCATCGTTCTGGGCGTTATATTATTACAAAGAAAAGTTCCTTAAATATGCAGCATTTATGATGAACTTTTGAGTCTTATATGAATCTTCATAAAATTTAGAGAAAAAATTAACTTTAAAACAAAACACTTAAAAAGCTTGTAAATAAGAGTCAGTTATGATCACATGTGAACGATTTAAAAATAATCTTATTTTAGAGTCTTTCAAAAATCAAGTTTTATTTGCGTTTTAAAAAAAGTCTTTGGCAAGCAATTGGGAGAACTTCAACTAAAATAATGTTTTTGTGGCATACACAATATAATAAATTATTCGATAAAACTTTATTAGTTGAAATTTGCTTAATTACTTGGTAACGATTTTTTTGTGTACGTTAATAGCTTATTTGTATAACGAAAGAATTTCAAAGCATGTATAGATTAATACACTTTCCTGATGTATCGGTTTAATTCGTGGATGATCAGTCGCTGTGAATCAATTCATTAACTCGTATGAATAAAAAATAGATATTGGAATTTTTATGCAAACTTCACAATTAGATGTTAAGTCATTCATAAGCCAAAAGTAATTACATACATTGAGGCAGGGTTGGTAGGCTCTATCGCTAAAATACTGTTATAGATTCAAATATCGATACATTTAAAATACCAGTACCGAAATTAATGAAATACCATTATCCTTACAACACTATTCTTTTTAAGTCTAAACTTTTTGTAAATCCACGTGGTAATTGTGAATTTTACATACACTTAGTTAATAAATTTATTTTACTTTACTTTGTTTTTTCATAAAAAAAAAATTTGCGGAATGCACCGAAATAACTGAATACCGCTTATCTTAAAATAACATTATCGAAATAATTGCAATACAGTTAACCTTTAAATACCGTTATCGAAATACAATTATCCTTAAAATACTGTAACCGAAATAATCTATGATAGCGTTACTTACCCTCACCGATAATCGCACCGTTTCTGCTACCAACAATGCTTTGAAGTAATTGCTATGTTGTATTCATAGACCCACTATCTATTGGCTAGTTTATGAATTAAATTCTTTTTTTATGTATAATATATTTTTTTATTTACAAATTTGATAACTTTCTCAATTCATTCATTTGAATTGAAATTTAAGTGAAAAACTAAACAATTTAATAATTGCTGTCATCCATGCCCTACCCATAAAGTGGCAACACTGCTTATGTTATTCATATAGATGTGTGCAGACCTTTAAAAATATAATTCCTTAATTGGTATTTTAAATCTCAATTTTGCAATAAGTTGATCCCAGTGAATTTTTTTTTTACCCCGATGTAGTCCTTTTCAAGCTGTACCCATTACCGGCGAATGAGATTTATTTTTAAGATTTTTTAAAATAAACCGTTTTTATAAAAACCACCGTATACTACCACATAATTTTTTACTTATTAATATATATTCTCAGGATTAAAAACTTTTGAGATGTAGTTCAAATTTTATCACTTCAAGCACCGAAGATATTAGAAGCCAAGCCTATCTATATATCAAATTAAAGCTTTTCGTCTTGATAACATTCTAATAAGCACAATTTTTGTTCTTATATAGGATTTTTATGGAATAAAAACATTAAAAAAACAAAAAAATTAAAATTCCTACGCCGAATCATAATGGGTCAACAAAAAAATGCTATCCTAAAGATATTTTTATTACCTTTCCAATGGTGTACATATTGTTCCAACCCTATCATAAATGAAGAAAATATAGTTAAGTTCATTTTTAAACTTTAAACCGAAGTAACTCCTCATACAGGCTTTTCGCTGAAAAAAAAATTTCTTCGGGCCCCCAAAAGAGAGTTATATCAGTAGTAAAAATTTAGAATCAATCGGTCAGGTGCCTCTAAAGCCAACATACGTCCAAATTATTCATTAGAATCGAAATTGAATCAACACAAATAGGAACAAATCTTATCTCACTTTATTCAATGTCCAATCATTGATTTAAAGGCATTATGAATTATTCAGTAATTTTTAAAATGAATTCAATTTTATGCATATAAATTCAAAAAAATAATTAACTCTTTCAAGGTCTGGGTGTGTATGTTTGTATTTTTTTCTTATTCAGTAACAACAACAACACACAGTTAATATATTTTTCATGTTAATATGGAAAATTCTAGAGGTGCTTCTACATTTTCTTTCATAACTTTTAAACGTCTGGACCAAATATACCCATTTCCAATAGCAAACTGCTTAAGAAATTGGACCAAAATTTTGACTAAAAATTAACATCCTAGCACAACTATTTTGAGCGTGATCGTGATTTCAACAGACAGACAGACAGACAGACGGACACGGCTATATCGGTTTCGCTATTGATAACGATCAGGAATATATATTTTTTTTATGTACCAGATTTTTTTTTCGATGAGTTACAAACGGAATGACAAAATGATATATACCCTCCTGCACAGTGGGATGGAGGGTATAAAAAAAATACAATAAAAAATATTTTTTTTATATAATTAATTTTTTTGAAAATCTATTTTTAGACTCATTATTTTTGTCAGTACTGGTAAGCACATAGGTAACGATATATTTTTTGATTTTTCGTATGCTGGTGTGTAACGACAACTCATTATTTTTCGCGACATCGCCATATAAAGGTAATAAGAAATGTAATAACAAAAGTAAGTAGTTACCATTACCAAGTATGTAGTTACATAACCACATATCTGGTAATGATTTTCTACACTGGGTAGTTAAAGTACTGAGAATTTTTAGTATTGTGTTAAATGAAGATAACTAAAATCTTTGCTTAAATCAGTGTTTCAGCTAAAAATTTGTTAAAAATTAGTCGAATCGATTTGAAACCGGTTTGACAGATTTTTCTACTGACGTATTATTTTAAGTGGATGTATTGGAAAATCCTTTAGAAAAATTGTTCAAGCCAATAATTATAAAATGTAAATGAAAACCCCCAGGTCAGTCCAAGAGCCAACAGATACGGAAAAACTTCTGAAATCAAGAAGGAGAATAAAGTGAACATTTTCAGTAACAAACGAATGAAATAATTAATTCATTACCCAGCTTGGAAATTCATTCACTTTTACTACGAGTTTACTACACATCATCATAGTCATCTCCTCTAGGTTGTAACAATAGGGCGCAAATTATTCCTGCACTATGGATTTTTACGAGTGAGTCTAGTACATATTTATGCGGGAAATTTGAACAAACTGAATTTTTTAACCCTTTAAGGACCATACATATTCTGCCGAAATTTTTGCAATTTTATGATCTCTGGCCTAAGAAAAATTGGTTCGCTGGTACGCCTCCTTACCCCTCATTGGCAAAAATAACTGCCATTTGACGAACCTGCAGTTTCGGACGAATCGATTTTTATTTTATATTCATGATCTTCATCTAAATTATAGATATTCTAAAATTTCTGGAACCATAGACCGATTCCTTGCCCTTCATTTCGCTTGTTAAAATTTGTACTTTTTACCTCTTAAATGACCATTTAACCAACTTTGAGGGCTCCCAAGGGGAAAGTGGGACCAGGTAGGGATTCACCGCCTACTACGTTTTGGTTGCTCCAATCCTCCTCTACAAATCACCTTTGGACATAGTATTACTCTATATTTTATCTGGACAATTATAAGTACCAAAAGCCCTTGGGCAAGCATACTTGCCTGTGGTCGTCAAAGAGTTAAAGATATATGATGATTACACTTATCCTATTAATTAATGTGTTGCTTTCTTTGGAAAGAGGAGAGAGAAGAATTGAAAGGTGATGAAAGAAAAGTTAAAAAAAAATTAAAAAGGTATTTGTATTTACAAATTCCATTGTTGGTGTCTATTTAAAAAGCTTTTTGTTTGTATTTAGAAAAAAGGGCGTGAAAGATGTTTAATAATACAAATAAAATTTTTACTGCGTAATAGGGAATTTCAGTGACCTTTTCTAGATTAGCTATATAAGAGAGCTTTTGATGAAGTTCAAATAAATTTTTTGTAGAGTTTAAATCCACTACTGAAATTACAGTCAAAATAGTGTATACTACTATAAGTGTCACCTTAATATAAAACAAATATTTAAATATTCACAAGTACGTTACTTTCGTAACGTTTCATCCATTGTACTTGGAGCCATTTAGTCTCTATTTTTTTTTCCGTATAAACTCATACGTTTAAATACTTAGGTAGACAGATTTAATACTTACCCCATTGTAAATGTATAGTACAATTAAGATTGGCAATGGATTTGGCAGTAGTACGTTGACGTATATACAATGTATTGAGATATGATGTTATGTAAACAGGTGGTGGTGGCGGCGGTACATATTGTTGCTGTTGATTATGTTGACGTAGTAAAAATTCAGCAACTGTTGTTGTCGACGACGATGAATATGACGATGATAAAGATACTTCCACATTTCCAATTGCAGCAGCAGTATTGGCAACATCACCATCATTGGAATCGGAGTAATATTCTGCTTGATGTTGTCTATACATATTTGTGGTAAAGTAATTTTCGTCCAGAGGACTGCCGGTATGAAAATTAGCATTTTGAAATTTGCATAGTTGCCATTTGGTACCATTATTGTCTGCATAGTTATCATAGATCTATAGAGAAAAAAAATATGAAAAAATAAAGAATGAATTAGAAAAAACTCAAAGAAACTGGGTTGAATGAAATCACATTTATTTTAATAAAAAAAAAAAATAAGTATAAAACATAAGCTGACCAATAGTACACTAATAGAAAAAAGTCTGTAGAAAATGTAGTTGAACCTATCTACAACTAGTTAAAAATAACCTTGCAGAAAAACTGCTGAGTTTAGCAGATTATATTTTCCATATATTAGTAAGATTGGAACAGCGAAAACAAAACTGTTAAATATACAGAATTTTAGTTATATTTGAGTTAAATATTTGTTAATAGAAAATAACAACTTTTCCTGCTAAAATCAGTTAAAAAATTTTCTAAATAATCAGTAGACTACACCATTTTGAGTTTTGTTTCAGAAAATTCTAAATATATTTCAAAATTGTCCAAAAATGTTTTAAAATTACCCATGTGAAAATCGAAATATATATGAGCATACATGATCATACATTGGCTCGTATGTGATCATGCATGGGCATACATAGTCATATACGTACATGCATAGTTCAATGTATGACCATACATGATCTCATATATTTCCATATACCTTTGGATCCGAAATTTGAGGGTATATGGAGGTATATGGCCATATATGATCATATATGAGCATACATGAATCATATGTGAGCATATATGGTCATATATGAACATGTACGGTCATATATCCTCAAATTTCGGATCCAAAGATATATGGAAATATATGAGATCATGTATGGTCATACATTGAACTATGCATGTACGTATATGACAATGTATGCCCATGCATGATTCTATACAAGTCAATGTATGATCATGTGTGTTCATATATATTTCGATTTTCACATGGGTAACCAAAAATGTTTTAAAATTGTCCAAAAATTTTTTAAAATTGTCCAAATATATTTTAAAATTGTCTAAAATTGTTTCAAAATTGTCTAAAATGTTTCAAAATTATCCAAACATGTTTTAAAATTTTCCAAAAATGTTTTAAAATTGTTCAAAAATCATTCAAAATTGTCAAAAAATGTTTTAGAATTGTCCAAAAATCTTTCAAAATTGTCCAAATATTATTTAAAATTGTCCAAAAACCTTTGATATTTGTCCAATTGCATTTCAAAATTGTCCAAAATGTATTTTAAAATTTTCAAAATGTATTACATATGGTAAAGTTCCAAAACTGATTCTAGGGCAACCGGCTCCACTTTGAAGCTATAGAAATGATTGCTTTGGGACAATTCAAACAAAAATAATCGATGTTAGTATGTACAGTAGAAGGGGTTGTAAAGGAAAAGTAGCTATTGTACAACCGATTCTTTGGAACAGAAATTTTTCCTGGGAAGTTAAAATATTCAGTCAAAATTTTCTGTTAAAAATAATCAGTTGTTATAATATAATCAATTTTGAAAAAAACGAGAAATTTATAATTTTTATCGACTTTGTCAGTTAAGTAACAATTAACAATAAAAGATAAAATTCAATTGTTTTAAACGAAAAGTTGGTAGTCCTGTTATTAGCTTATTTTCAATTCTTTTAATGTACATATTCGTTTGATTTTAAGGAAAAAATATTGTGAGTGTACGGATTGACTAATAGACTTAACCCTTAAATGCATGGTGCAGCCATTTAGCAATATACCGGTTTTTTAATAAAAAAACCCACTTGATGCACAAAACTGCATTTTTGGGCAGTTTTGTGCCCAGTGTTCCTATAGTTTAGCGCAGAATTTTTAAACAGTTAGAGTAAAAATCTTAGTTTTGCTCTGTATATTTGTAAAAAATCTCAAACACGCGTTTTTTTTTTACAAAAAGTGTAATATTCAAAAATATTTGTTTAAATATTTAAAGTGGTATTCTCGCAATAAAATTTATTTTGGCGACAATAAATGTATAAATTATAGTTTATAGATTTTTTTTTGTTTTTTTTTCATACACGTTAAAATAATCACAATTTAGCTATTTGTCAAAAAACCATATTTTTCAATTAAAATCACCTTTTTATTAAAAATAAATTTTTTTAGCATTTTTTTTGAAATGTACACGCCTTTAGAAATCATATATAAAAGAATGGTTACAATTGAAGAGATCATGCATTTAAGGGTTAATGAATTCAGCCGGGATATGACGACAAGTGTTAGCTTTTAAACATCTTTAATATTGTCTAGGAAGGATAAGACTGGACTATCGTATTTTGCGCATCGTTAGCAAGTTCCCACCCGGTCAGATTAAACATGAAAATTAAATCGGTAGTACCGGGGATACCGTCCCTGTAAGAAAAATACAATATGGAAAATGCCCTTCATTAATGGTTTTTTATGCTAAAGAATAAAAAAGAGAAGCTGAAGACTGGACAATCGTATATTATGTGGTTGATTGATTGGAAAGAATGTCCGCATGCGCATCATTAGAAAGTTTCCACTAAGTCAGAGTAAGCATGAAAATCCAAATCGGTGGTTGACTGCGGGGATACCTTCCTTATAAGTTAAAATACAGTAATATGAGAAATGTGCCACGTGTATGTTTTTTTATGTAAAAGAATAAAAAAGTGGTTATCCTACTTATATACTTATTTAATTCAACATTTTTGTACTTGCAAAAAACTACTTTGGTTTGAAAGTCAACTTAAACATAATTTTTTTTAAGCCTTTGTGTCTCCAAAGAGTAACTAGCCATTTTGCCAACAACCATGTGTTTTGTTGACCTACTATTGCCAGAGGAATATTAATATCAAACTTAGTACAGCTCTTGGCATGACATGCTGCTGTTTTTAGTGATGGCGCCACTTTTCATATCGCATTAATTTTCATTACAACGAACCTCATAAACATCTCATGAAACGCACATGAATTTCAAACAGGAAAACAACTACACCTTTTTCTTGACCTGCCTGTTGTTGATATGAGGTAGATTTCAAGTGTATACACAGAAAAAAATTTGAAATCTAGCAGAAAAAAAACAAAAAAAAAAAAATGAAATTGTGTAGTACCTAATTTCAGTGTAGAATTGCTTTTACAACAAAAACAATTCCTATAGACATAACGCAATACTTCACCAAAGTGTTTTAGAATATAACCCCCATAGAAAATACATTTGAAAACTAAGTTTGTCTTTTCTCAATTTAAATATATTGCCACTTATTTCTAAAATGTGAAAACCAAGTCTAACTAAAAAGCCAAAAGATCATATTTATTTTAATAAGTTTCATACTTAATTAATCTTGGTAAAAAAGAACATGTTAAATCAAACATGGTATCCCAGCAAAATCTTTCATTACCAAATAAGTGGTTATATAATAGAAATTCATAGCTCCGCACAACTTATTTTTTGGCGTCTAAACTCATTATTTTTGTTTGGCGTGGTCGTTTTTATAAGTAGTCACGCTTACCCGCTCGCTTACGAAAAAATGAGAAATAAGTAGTTATGAGGTTTTGAATAATAAGTGGTTACACACATGATTACAAAAAGTTGAATTATAAGTGGTTATCAGATTGCTTACTTGATTCTTAAAAATAAGGAGTTAAGCAAATACTGTTAGCTTAAGGAAATACGTTCATAAAAATTTAAGTTTTAGTGTTAGGACACGTCATACAAATTTAAACATAAAACATATTTACATATAATAAATAAAATTTTTATAAAATTATTATTTAAACTATTACGAGTAAGTCATTATTTTATATTTAGAAACAATGAATACAATAGGCCCTTATTAGGAAGTCATTATTTTAAATTATAAAATAATGCAAAAGGTAATGATTCATCATTTTGGGTAATGCAGATAGTAATGAGGTGTCATTACCAATATTTTGCTGGGATAATAACTGATTTAACTATGTTTTATTTTCTCTGTGTATGTATACATATGAGTACATAAAAACTAATTTTGAATTTTCTAACATAAATCGTATACATATTTGATAAACACGCTAACAGGGTGTCACCTTACACTACAATCTTTGTCTTTGTTATTGCGAGAGGTATCCAGAGTTGGGCATACTACAAAGTACCGAAACTGTTCGACTTTAACCAACTGTAACCAACTAAGAAAACTCACAACCCGTGATCCTCCGGGGCAGGTGGGCACCGGGCACTGGCGCGGTTCCAGCAATTAATATAAGGGGAAAAATCATACGCCACCGTATACAAATACATTGAGTTGGACACTGAGGCGTATGATTAATACGCCCCTTATATTAATTGCTGGAACCGCGCATGACCGGGCAACACCCGTTATGCTATTAGCAAATGTAAGCAACGTCTCATCTGTTCATGGGCCAACCTGACTTATTCGGGGAATAGTGTCATGCAGATTTAGTGCAAGGATAGTGTAATAATAATAATTTACGTTTAGAGATTATTTTATTGGGTGTATGACCTTTTTCCATCTTTATGGCAACATACGGATTCCGCGTCAAAAGAACTGCTCATCTTTTGAGGCCAAGAACGAATCAAGCCAATTTCGGATACCCTGTTCAGAAGTTTATTCCAGTCAGAGCTTTCTGCGTCGATCGAAACAAATAGTAGTCGGAAGGGGCAAGGTCTGGACCATAAGGCGGATGAGGCAAAACTTCCCAACCACTATTTCCTAAATAGTTTTTAACCGGTCTTGCAACTTGTGGTCGACCGTTGTCATTTTGGAATATTACGGCAATGCTTGCTACAAACGAATCAATTGTGTTTGGTACAGGTCCACTGTGATCGTCTGGCCCGATTTCAGCAGTTCATAATAGATGGAACCCTTCTGGTCTCACCAAGGTCTGACCTGTGCTGTCTTTATCTTCCGTGTCAAAATCACCACTTCTGAACCGCACAAACTATCTCTCGCATGCTGAAATCGATGGAACATATTCAGGACAAGCTTCGGTGAGCAATCGATGTGCTTCAGCCGCAATTTTTTTTTCAAATTGAAGCAGTAAGGCAACATTTCCGGCAAACGATGCTTTGCTGGTACAAAATTCGATATTTTCGAAGCAAAAAAAAAAACCTTTGTTGTTGTTCAATGACTAAAGACTGCGTTGGAAAAAATTGTCCATCACAAAATTTAAAAACTCTGCTGAACCAGTCATTCAATTCTAAAAATAAAAACCATTTTGTAACCGTATTTTTATTAAGATTATTACAGTACTATATACAAATTTTTAATATTTTTATTTTACAAAATTTAAAAATTTTTTTGGTGTACCTTCCATCAAAGCTTTTATGGTGTTATTAGATAACTTTCTAGCTGCAAAATACCACTTTCCGCGGAAATATTTGGCATTTCTGTCGTCTTTTTTTGTTGCCTTAATTTATCTTTTGACCGAAGCGCAGTACCTTCCAATTGGCCTAAGTTCTGGACTGTTTTGTGGATTTGCTTCTTGAGGCACCAAAAGCACATTATCATTAAAGTAGCACCCCAAGACCGCTTTGCTGTAATGTCAAGAGGCTAGGTCGGACCAAAAGAAAGTAGATACTTTGCTATCTAATAAAAGGCTTAAGTCGCTGCTCTAAGCACTCTGATGCAGATAGCTTGCCATACCAGGAATTTTCGAGGAAACTTCGATTGCCTTTTTGTCATAAATTTGTCGTCCAGATTCCTCCTTGAGTCTGCAATGTAGAATTCCTGGCCTGAAAGGTGTCAAAAGTCAGCTAAAACATACATCTCGTAGTCCATGATGCAGCAATTTAATTTTTCAAAAAAATCTTTTTTAAATTTTTTTGGCAAGCTGTATTGTTTCCGTGTTCTTTACAGCAACAATATATCTTGAAATTTAAAAATCATACTAGTTTACGTCGATTTTACTTTAGCAATTCCTTCATTGCTGTTTATTTGTAAAAAATATTAAAAAAAACACTTAAATTAACTATTTAATCTATTTTAAAATTTTTGGAATAATTAATAATTTTGAGCCAATTTCAACTTTTTTGTGCCATTTTAAACTTGCCCTGGTCATAAACAATGACGAGTTATACAGAAAATGCCATATTGAGACAATTTCCATCATTATTAAAAGAAGAAAGTGTAAATGCATAGGGCACACTCTTAGAAAGCGGACAAAGATTACCAGATTAGTGACTTTTATGTGGTATATAGTGGGAGTTGTGGTATAATAGGGCGTTGGACTGCAACATCAATTTAGAAAAATAATACGTTAGAGTTGTCTATCTTTCACACATTCGCAGCGTCCTCCTTTGGTAATCCCATAGCACGTAACAGGGGCTAGGAATAAAAAAAAGTTCAACTTTTAATCAGATGGCGCACAACACTGTTCCAAGACTCAATACCGCGCGCAATTACAGTGATGCCATATCTGAAGCCCTTTAATCTTTAACCTCCTTTCATCTCTTCTCTATACTTTTTCCAAAGAAAGCAACACGTTAACTAATAGAAAGAATTCACTAAATGTTGCATCACTTTCTAAAAACATAAAATACATGTTTGTAGTCAGAAGTCCAAAAACGACTAAGGGCCTTAATGTTTATTTTCGAATTTTTAGTGTAAATTTCTTGGTTTATAGTACATATTTCCATGGAAGTGCATATTTTGCATTTTTTCTACATATTTTTGAGTTTTTTATTGCACGAAAGTCGCTGCCCTGTTTAGCATCACATATACTAAATATCCATCATAGAACACCACACCACCTCTATTATTTGTGGTATTTCCTACAAACTCTTTAAATAAAATTTAGGTGTTAGACCTACCTCAAGCAGATTGTTATCATGGCATCCATTCTCTGTAAATTCCACACCATGCAATTCAAGTAATATATTATGGCCGAATGGTGCCACGAGATGTTGAGTAAAATCAACATTTTCAGCCATACTATGCGGATAGTTCAATTGATACAGATAACCAGTGTCATTGCTGGTCAAGTTGATGATACGTTCACGTCTTTCCATCTGCCCAACTGTAAATAATGCGAAAAGAGAAGTAAGAATATGTAGTAAAGTAAGGTACATATGTATGTGATTATAAATGTGATAAATTGGGTAGCTCATACATTATTAATGCTAAAAGCTAAAATAAATCCAAAAAAAGGTGAATAAACCAATTTGAAAGGTTTTCCATGTCAAAATGAAAATTTATAGTTGGGATTTTAACTTTTACTTCAATAAACAATTATAAAAAGTGACAGATACATATCCTTTAAATTGGGGTCGAAATTTACCCATTTTTTTATTTGAATTTATTTCTTATAAATTCTGAGGACTATATAGAGGTGGCCATAAAAATTAAAGTGGATTTGAACAAGTTCTAGTTAATATCAATAGAAATTATTATTATGTCCAGGGTTGGCAACCGATTCATAACGTTAGTGATAATAGTTAGCATTAATTTAAAATTATTTCGTTAAGTTATTTAGGGATTATCTGTATTTAAAAAAAATTATGTCTTTGAGGTAAACATTTTGGGCTGGCTCCAATTTTGAGCTTCAGGAGCTGAAATATTTTAAGCGCCTCACTTGTGGGCTAGTTCGTTGTGAAAGGCTCATTTGTTCACTGAAGAGCGGTTTAATATTTTGAGCAGCTCATTTTATGTAGGATCTTAACTTTTCAGAACAAATTTATATAATTTTGGCATATTAAAGTTTGAACTGTCTGATAATTCAGAAATATAGCTTTTTAACTCAAAAATAGCTTTTAAACTTACCTGTGTGAAAAACTGCCTGAAACCCTTTCCCCCGTGGATGTTGGCCCGTACGGAATTGTACACGCAATTGTTCCTTCAAACTCACAAACATGCCATCATTTAAATGCTCCGGCAAACGAAATGGCCTAAATAAACCATTACCAATGTCCACCTCCAGCATAGAATCCGATTGAAAATCATACTCAATAAATTCCAACCAGACCCGTTTACCTATGGGAGCTTGTATGACATAGGCGCAGTTTAAGTTGTTCAGAAGGAAATGAGGATAGTTTGGAGAAAAAATTGTTCCCTCACGAGAGGTAAGAGTACGCAACGGGCAGCCGGAAATATCGATGGCTTTCCAGACGGCAGCAAACCCCAATCCCGTAATAGAATAATCGCTATGAAAATTTATCATAACCTCATTGGAATTGGAGACAAAATCAAATTTAGACATATTCGATTCATGATTACCACACCAACGTACATAGGGTAGAAATGACTGGGCGTTATCGGATGATGGCGTAGTATCATCTGTAAGTATTGTACTACGACGATTTCGCCTTGGTCTAGTTTGAGTTGTTGCACTTGGTGCTTTGTTATTTCTATTGTTGTTGTTATCTATATCCGTTGAAGATTTTTTCCGTCTACGTCTTTTGGGATTTTCATTAATATCGGAAGTATGACGACGATTTGCTCTCGCCATATCTTTATTAAGATGACTTCTTTTCCTTTTTGGCGTTCGATTAATATGTTGTTTTTTCCTGCTATTATTGTTTTCATACCAAGTTCTGGTATTACGACGTGATAGTGCACGTTTATTTTTAATAAACTGGTTATGTTGTGAATTTTTTTCAATGATGCTAATATCCGTTTTTTCATCATCATCATCATCATCAACATCATCTTTGGTATCTTGCAATGATGAAAGGTTGGCGGCTGATATTTTTGTTGCCGCTGAATCTGGAAAATGTTGTGTATTACGTTTAATTCTTTGCGCTTTAATAATAGGTTGTTGACGATGTTGTTTCTGAATTTGTCCTTGTATTTTGGCAGTGTTTCTGGCTCTTCTTCTTCTTTTGTGTAATGCAATTTTTGAAATACTTCTACGTAATCTTTCATGTTGATGTTGATGATGTTGCAGTTTATTGTTGTTACTATTTTTGCTACCTTTGGCCAATGTTGTGGTTTGATTATCATCCCCAGCATCACTATTGTTATTATCATCATCGTTTTCACCGTCATTTCTCTCACCATCATCACTGTCATTTTCATTCTCATATGCTGTAAATTGTTCATGCGACATCAACATTGCCATTGGTACTGTATTTGCGCCAGGTTCTAGGATTATTTTCGATACAATATCATAATCCTGTATACTTATGTAGTCATAAAGACATTCATCTTGTGGTTCCAAATCGATTTTTTGAAATTGCACTATAATCCTTGAACGTTCCGGTGCTTTTATGTGTATCCAATAGTCAATATTTAAAGGATAAGTATTTGGATATGCTGCAACAATAAAATATAAGAAGGAAGGAAACAGGATAAAGGAAAAAAATATTTAAAATAAATATGAAAATATTTATGAAAGAATTTATGGGTATTTTGTTTTTTGTTTGGAAATTATCAACATATGTATGCTAAAATGGACAAATAAAGGTCGTAAGTATTTACTCAAGTATAAGTAAGTACTTTTTAAAGTAGTAGTAGTAGTGTTTAACAACAAACACCTAAAACGCAATTTGCGACCCTTTGGCAGAGATGGAAATCGATATAATACATTCAAGTGATGTGATATATTATTGAATTTGATATATTTTTTTAATATAAAAAAATCGTTCGTTTGGTCAAAAGTGTGTGACTCTTAGTTTTTACTGTTTTCCCCTTGTGCTTGTTGTTGCAAAGTAAAAACGTTGACAAATGTAATTTAAATTTTTAATTTCATTATTGTTTTGTACGGAAAGTTGTGACTTTCAGTCTTAAAAATGCTTTTTTTAAAGTCACAACTCTCGTCACAAGTAGGAATAGGAACCAGAATCTGTATGCTGTTGTATTAACCGAATTTCTGTTGTTGCACACAAATGGGGATTCAACCGTAAAACATCACTCTTCCTTCATTAGTGTCGATTAAATGCGTCAGTCTTTAAGACAAAATTTTTTTATCAGTACAATGAAAGAATTATCCTTCACTATATTAATGATATAATTTCATAGAATTTTTTTCGTAGAATCAATGAAGAATTTCATTATGTATATAATATTATTATGTATATAATATTATTATGTATATAATATTATTATGTATATAATATTATTATGTATATAATATTATTATGTATATAATATTATTATGTATATAATATTTAATGAAATTTTTCACAATTTTTCTTTCATAAAATTTCATAATTTCATTAAAAAAATTCATTGAGTTTCCTAAATTAGATCTTCATAAATGTAATGAAAATGTTCTTTATTTATATTGTATGAAAGTGTTCAATAGTATTTACTTTTTTTTAATTTTTCATAAAATATTGTCATTTTATTAATTTTTAAAAATTTTTATATCATTACAATTTTATATTAAACATTTAATTCTCAAATACAATAGTTTAATGTAACCATAAGGCCGAATTTTAGTGATGTGCATTAATTTCCATACGGAGAGAATTATCTTTTATATTTTTTATTTTTATTAATTTTATTATTATTAATTTTGGACTATGACATTTTTATATAAATCATATTTTTTCGAAACATTAATAAGAAATTTCATTAATTGAATTAAGCTTATTATAAAATTTTATGAAACTTTTTAATTTAACCCTTTGACACGGGAATTTTAATGGCTAGGAATTTTTCGACCAAACTTCGTGGAAATGTAGATCTATGCCCAAGAAATATTGTTTATTACTTTATGGCTTTGCAGCGCCCCCTAGCGGAGATATTTGGAATCAAAGTTCAAACATTATCATGTTGCCGACTCCGAGCGGGTTAAAATTTTTTTTAAATTTTAATTTTATATTTTTCCTATTACTAATCTCTACATAAAACCTTTTGAATTTTTGAATTTTATTCATCACACAATTTTTGAGACTAAACTTCAGCCTTTTTTGAACTTTTAAATTTTAACACATTCTCAGCAGCGTGGATGATCACAAGACAAAACGCACTCGACTATTCTCATGTTGTTTTTAAATTTTACAGCCTGCATAAAATTTCAATAAGAACAAAATAACGAACCGATAACAGTAAATGCATAGCGCTTTGGTTAAAATTCAAATCAGTGACGAGTTGATGAAGTCGACGTACATTATAATGTACGCCACTCGCCAAAGGGTTAATGAATTCTTTCATTAAGCTGCCTACACACTAGGGAACATACTTAAAAAAAGAGAGCATTTTTTGTGAATGTGTGAGTGCGTTTGTGTATGTGTGAGTGTTGAGAGCGTGCATTTCGTGTTTACAAAATTTTTTGATATTTTTTGTTCCCTCAACCATGTTCCCTAGTGTGTAGGCAGCTTTAGATATTTTTGTACGCCCGTAAAATATGCTACAACTTTATTACGTTTTTTGCATTTGTTAAATACTTTTTATTTATCCACTTCAGCTTAGCAACGACAACAACCAACTATAATAAATAATAGAGATGAGCGATATTTTCATACCGGTGATTTAATCACAGTTATTGATAAATCACTGGTAACGGCAGTGATCAAATATTTCAAGTCGCAGTTACTCGGAATGTCGTTCTTTTAATATTTTGTACTATTCTTTCTTCCAAACTTCATTGTGCACAGAAATACATGTTTTTTTTTAATAACAGTGACTTGCTTTCACAATCTTCTGAATAAAATGTCTCCTTCTATCGTGTCTTTGTTACCGGTCGCAACTATTCTTCTTTTAAGGCCCAGTTTTTAGAAAAAGGATTAGCTTTAAACTTACCCAGGAAAATTTTCCGTTCCAAAGAATCGGTTGTACAATAGCTGCTTTTCATTCACAACCCCTTCTACTGTCGATTCTAACACCGATTCTTTTTGTTTGAAATTGTCCCAAAAGCAACCCCTTCTATAGCTCCAAAGTGGAACCGGTTGCTCTAGAATCAGTTCTGGAACTAGTTCTGGAACTGATTCTACGTCACCCACACCTTCCATATAGGATCCCCGGAACTGGTTCCGGAACCAGTTCCATGGAATCGGTTGCGGTGGAACCAGTTGTAGAATGGGTGTGGTTGGCTACCGGTTGTAAAAAATTTTCCTGGGTAGTTTAACGTAGTTTGTAACTGGAATACTGCTTTTAAAATGTGGTTTATTTTGTTTTATTTCAATAAAGAAATAAATTATACTCGAGAAAAAGATTTTCCGGCAAATTTTTGTTAATAAACTTTGAAATGGCTGACAAAATTCGTTTTCGGTTTAACTAAACCAAGTTTAACTGACATCTTAAAAACTCGCCATAAATATTATTTCGTTTATTTATCAGAAAATCGCAGTCTTTTCCATAGAAAAACCGTGATCACGATCACATTTTAAAAGAACAACGATTTGCAAATCACATTCACTGAGAACAATGTTACTGAAAAAGCGCCAGATCGCCCATCTCTATTACAAACCTGTGATCACGGTCAATGTTTTAAATAACGGTGATTTGAAAATCACGACCACTGGTAGCAGCGTTATTCAAAAATCACCGGATCGCTCATCTCTAATAAATAATAATGAAATTGCTTAATAGATTTTATGAAGCCCTTCTTTGGCTGAATGATTTATTCATTGGAGGAGTGGTCTTTTAGTTTTATGAAGAGTTTCTTAAATTTTATGAACTTTTCATAAGCATTGGATTTAATGAAACCTGTTTCATAGATTCTATAAAAAGTTTCAATGGACGAGTTCCATTAACAATTTTCATTAAAACTATGAATAAATTCATTACTGAAGTGATGATAATTCTATCAGTGCACTAATCTTAATTTCGCAATTTGATTTAAATTACTGCACTTAGCTTTGCCCATAAGCGATTTCTTGCATCGCATTTTCTACAGCTAGAGTCACAAACGCGCCCCTTTCTTTTCGAAAGTTGTCCAATAAGACAGTGACTACACTCAAAATAATAAGTCTGTTGGCTGAACAGAAAAATTTGTTACTTCAAAAAAATTTATTCCTGTTTTTTTGGCTTAAAATAAAATTTGTTGATTTTTACAAATTCTTTTGTTAAATTAAACAAATCTGAATTTAAGTAAGAAATTAGTAAAACTACAGTTTTATTTGTAACTATACTGAGTCGCAAATTTTGTTCAAATTCATGGTCTCGAGCCCTCCCCGGTCCCAGTCCATATCATTTACGGGCATGTAAGGCCACTCCAAAGGAGCAAACATTTTGTCCGTTTTGCTCTATCTCGCTTAGTTTCCGAGATATGGGCCATTTTATGAAGTGGAAAATTTTTATTAAAAATTTCCGAGGGTCCATTTTTGGATAGAGATAACCTCTTTTGCTGGGTTATTATTTGATTAGTGGTAGTCGAAATTTTCGTCCAGCTACGGGCCATTTAAAATAATCGGGAGGTAAAGAAATAGCGCCATCTTTAAAGCTTCGGATACCTAGGTGGCTCCATCTACCGGGCAATAACAGAAACATGAAAATATTATATTTTAACAATAAATTGTGTAAAATTTAATGAATAGGTTCTTAGAAATTAGTTATAAATAGTTTTGAAACTTAAAACTAAAAATTAGTTAAAGTACTTAGGATTTTTGGTATAGTCCCAATAAACCATAAAACGATACAGTATCATTAACGATTTCATATTAAGTATCAGTATCGTTTATGATACAAAAATATGAACTCGTAATGATATCACAATTTTTCAAAATAATGATAAAGGTTCTGAAAAAATTATATTTTTTGTTCTAATTTAATCGTTAAAGATATCATATATATTTGTTTATTTCGATATCGTTAATAATATCATATTTTCATGGAAAAGTGATAAAATAACGACAAAAATTTTTGAATATGACGAAAATATTATCGCGCTGCCTGATATTTTCGATATCATAACGATATCGTTTTATTATGAAAAACGATATTATTAACGAATGTGCATTTTTCTTCACAGTACCTATCACTTATGAATCGTTAATGATATCATTCTCGGACAAACTTATCATCGAAATGATATCGTTACGAATTCGAAACGATATCGTTTGGTTTGTTGGGGTGTTCATAAAGATAACTAAAATTTTTAGTTAAATCAGTGCTTCAACTAAAAATTTGTGAAACATTAGTCAAATCGATTTGAAACCCGTTTGACAAATTTTTGTACTAACGTATTATTTTAAGTGTACCCAGTTAGATATCGCCAGTGCACTGTAGGCCAGCATCATCGAATTTTGGCCAAAACTAGAATATTGAGTATATGAAACTAAAAGATATCACAAAGGGGGGTCTGGTTGTTGCTGATCACGAATCTGAAATAAAAAATATAAAATTCAAAATGGCGGATCCAAGATGGCGGCCATTAATTTTTATTTTTTAATATATTGGACTTAAAATAATCAATTAAATAGGTCTAGGATCCGCTGATTAAAAATCTGAAATTAGAATTTTGAAATTCAAAATGGCGGATCCAATATGGCGACAAACAATTTTTTCATTAAATTTCTTATGTCGTCTGATTTCCTTCAAATTTCCACCAGGGGAAGTATTTGGGTAGCAGATTACGAATCTGAAATCAAATTTAAAAAATTCAACATGGCGGATCCACTATGGCGGCCATAAATTTAAAATTATTATGTGTTGGAAAATAAATTACACTGTTCGAAAAGAAAAGCTTCTGATGACAACTGATTTATGCAGAGGGACCAAAGAAAAATATATGTGTATCGGCGTTTAAAAGTTTTCGTCTGGCCCTATGTTTTTGGGGTGTTAAATTTCTCCTCTTTTGAAAATGTTTATTGTGAATCGGCATAGGAAACCATGTGAATCTTCCACTTTAGGTATAGGATACGTTCAGCGAACTTATATAAAACACTACGAGAAACATTTTTGTGGAACATTTTAACCCTCTAACTCTGCAATTAAAGCGTCTTTTTGGCCCCTTTTTAAAAAGTGTCAAAAAGACCCATAAGTTGAAGCGTTAGAGGGTTAAAATGTTCCGCAAAAATATTTGTTATGAAATTCTACTATAAGTCTCTGAAGACATCAAAGTTGAAAATTTAACTTCAAGACCAGAAATAAGTCAAAGCTTAAAATGTGTTTAAGGGTTAATTTCGTACTTATTCAGAACTGGCACTCAAATGTACAAAAAACCTGGACTTTAGGGGGTTATTCTGTGTCAGAAAACCAGAACCTACATTTAAGGTAATTTTTAGTGCTATTTTTGTAGATTTTACTAAAACTCTGTAAGCTGGAAATCAGTGAGATCTGAAGGTAGTTTTTCAGTTAAAGGGTAAAATCTCGAAAGTTTATGAATGGTCGCAAACGGTCGCAAAAACCTAGGTAGAAGACATCTTAGGGAACATATTGGCATTTAAGCTTTTCAATTATCTCTAGGAACATTTTGGAGCTTTTTTTTGAAAATTTATGATTTTCAAAAAAACCCATATTATTGAGGTAAAATTAATAAATTTGTTACTTTTTTCCTAAATACTTAACAGGTGTCTAGTTTTTTTGATAACTGGTTTCAGTTTTATAATTTGAGATTGTTTTTGGAACAAATTATTGTTTGTTTATGACTTTTTTATTTTATCATTATAAAATAAAAAATGTCACAAAATTAAAAAAAATTTGTCTTTGAACTCTCGCCAACTAACAACGAGTAACCACAATGATAAAATATTTCACTCACAATATATTCAACAATCCTAGATTTTGAATATATAAACATATTTTCCCTTTACCTGAATTGTACTTTTGGCCAAAAAATGGCGATGCTGGCCCACAGTGCAGTGGCACAAAAAAATCAAGTACTGGCATAACACTGGGTAACCGCGGTGTTAAAAATAAATGACTGGCAGAACACTCATTTGGTATGCCTTGCCAGGGTTTGCAAAAAGCGTTTTGCCAGTATTTGTTTTACAAAAATTTCGGTGGTTTATAAAAAAAAAACACTGGCAAAGAATGGACTTCAGGCCCAACTATATTAAGTCAAGTCGAATTAAGGAAAACAGCGATCCCAAACAAACGTATTGAAGTACCCATATTTAGCTTAAGTCAACTTATGAAATGTTTCATCTCCATTCTCAATCGAAACTCATCGCATCCAACTTAATCAAATTAAAAAAAATTCCAAAAAGTATATTGAAATAAAAATATAAAATACAAAAATAAAACCAAAACATATAAAAAATTTTTAAAATCTCAAAATTCTGAAAATGTGCAAAATTCTACTAATTTATTTAAGCCAAATATGGGCGCCGTTTAATTTGGGTTAAATTTAAGTCAAATTTTGTTGACTTTTATTCAAAAATTAACATAAGGTAAGTCAATTGTGGTTACAACTTTAGAATGCAATGCCAATGTTTGCAAACATCGGTTATCCAGTGCTACCTAGTCAGGAATTGCCAGCGGTACAAAAATCAATTCACTGGTAGAGCAGTGATTTTATAAAAATGATGACGCTTCGTTAATCCGAGTTCAAATCCGGTTGCAAGGAAAAATTTTTTTTTTCTTTCTATACTTTTTTTTTTGTCAAAAGACCACATATTTATATAATGAATTGTGAAAGTTTCTATATTTAAAATTGCTGTTGTAAAAAAAATTGTATTTCCGATTGTGTTTTGCACCAAATATAATTTTCTCCTTTCTAAACGATTTTAATAATTCATTAGATATCATATTCAGCCATATAAATCCTATTTTGTCTGAAATGCATAACATTACTAACATACAATGTTCGAGTTAATAACATACATTACGAAAGCATGTCATGTCATGGACAAGAATTTTAACTTAAATTGTAAAATTGTATACAATGCACTCAAATATGAATGTATGGTACACATGTTGGCATGTCCTTATATGAATGTATATAGAATTAATATATGTTGTCCATATAGAAAGATTTAGATGTATGCATACATATGTTGGTGTCCTTTTTTGTGAAGGATATTTACCAATGTCGAAGAGATATATATTAAAAACTAACACACATTTGATGAACATACACATACCTGGTGACACAAGACGTCCTTCAGTTCCAGTTACTGTAAAATTACTAAAAGCAAAATTACCAAAAGATTCCTTTGGTTTCTTGCACACATAGCCACCAACTTTATTGCACTTTTGTGATTGCCAATATAGACCAGATGGCAACATGGGTGTGGGAGACATTTTCCATTGCAAACCTAAACAAGTGGCAATAGAGGGCACTACGTCAAACTGACCCTGGCCAGGTAACCAACCCTAAAATGTGAGAAAGAAAGTAAATTAAAGTTAAGTATTGCAATTTGGAAATACATATATAAAAAAAAAAAAAAAAAAATAATAACAAAGTTTTAAAGTATGAGTACGTCAGAGTAATCATATAGCACATTATGCCCAAAAAGTTTCATTTTAAATAAAAAGAAATTTATAAAATTTCTTAAAAAATTATAGTCGGAAATGCCGACTTTATGATCTACATTACAATATGATTCGGATCATATTCCGGGAAGCGGATCATATTCCAGATAGGAAAATTCAATAAATATATGTGAACTAAGTATATAATAAAAGGTAATAAGAAGTGGATCTAGCTCAAGTATTTTTAGTAGTAACAAACATGAGCACAAGATGTAACATAGGGTACCACAAAGTGTAAGGCATGGTTCTCTAGACGTGTTTAAAAAATTCAACTCTCGATTTCTCCGATATTATACTGGACAAGGCTTTCACGATATACAGCTATGGACATGGAAATAGGACACTTTTATGTGTTAAGAAACATAATTATTTATTTTGAAAAATAAAACCAAAATAAAATGTTTTATTTCATATACGGGAAGTGTTATTATTGATGATTGTAATTCATTCTTTATTTAAATAAAAATCCTTCAACTATTTTATATATATGGTAAATATGTATAAACTAATAAAAATACCTGGACTTCTGAATAGGACACATTTTATATTTCTACAAAAAAGCGTACATTTTATGGGTTTTTAAAAAAATTATTATTTTTTTTAGCGTTAATATTACACTAATATTTTGTGCTGTATCCATTATTATCAATAACCGCTTCGCATCTTCTTTGCATACTCTCAACTTATCTCTGGTATCTTTCTTTTGGTATAGAATACCAGGCTTCTTGAATACCACCCCAAATAGGGATGCCGAACGGGACTGGTTTTTACAAATCCCGGGATTCGGGATTTTGAAAATTGAAATCCCGGGATCCCGGGATTTTTCGGGATCCCGGGATTTATCGGGATCCCGGGATTTTTCGGGATTTCGGGATTTTTCGGGGTTTCGGGATTTTTCTGTTTCATTATATTTTTAATTTTAAAAATAAATAGCTGAAATAAACCCTACAAATTAAAATAATTCATTACAAATCTACTTATTTATTTCTTGTAGTATAAAAAAATAAACAAATTAATCCGGATTCACTATGCTGGAGTGTTCAACGCCGCAGAGTGGAGTAGACAAAAGTACATTTGACATGATACAAAAAATATAGATGTGGGAAAAAGAAAGAAACAAAATCAGCTCAGAGTGGAGTACTACAGCATTGTGAATCAGGCTTTAAACGAAAGTACACCTATAGAAATAAGTACGTAAAAATAGCAGAAAAAGTTACTAGTAATTAGCAAAAAAGTTTCGCCATAAAAACTACCGAAATCAGCAGAACGTGTTTGCTATATAATTGTTAAATTTCCGAAATATAAGTAATATACTTATAAGGTTAATTCAATTAATTACAAATTACAATTTATCTCTGAAACTTCTGAGAAAAAACTTTTTAATTAAAAGTAGCAAAAAACACTGCTATGTCTACAAATTTTTAGTTATGTTTGTCTAAAATTAATTGATTGACCATACAAACCTCTCTGCTGAAATCATCAAAAATATTAAGTGATATATTGCATTCTTTAAGTGTACTAATATAAAATATTGAGCACATATCTCTGCTGATTTCAGAAAGGTAGATGGTTAGGTTTTACTAAATACTTTAACAAAAATGTTCTGTTTTTGGGACACTAATATTTGGTAAAATTATTTTGCATGAAGTTAAGATTTCAGTAAATCATCAATAAAATAAATAAAAACATGTCCGTTAAAAGATTGAATAAATCCGAATTACGGTTTTTAATAGTTTTAAAGCTGAATAAAATTTTTTAAATTATTTAGGTTTATATTCAGATCTATTTAATGTGTGACAAGGTTTTCTAGCCAAGAATCGGACTATACTTTCCCAAAGGTTTTAGACATGCTGAATCCGATTATGATCAAAATAAATTTCTGGAAGTTATAGGACCTCAAATGTACCCAAAAACGTGTTTTTGCACTTCTAGGTCAGATTCGGATTCAGCACGTCTAAAACCGTCGGAAAAGTAAGTCTGATTTTTGGTTAGAAAATTTCATCAAATTTTGTCGGCCTGTGTTATTTACGAATAGTAGAAATTAGTTTTTTTTTAATAAAATTTAATAAGATATTAGATTTTTAAGTGATTTAGGTCGAATATAACAATAAAAATAAATACAAAAACTGATAAAATATGCCAAATAATGAAGTCGGAAATCCCGGGATTTTTTCAAGAACAATCCCGGGATTTCGGGATTCGTAAATCCCGAAAATCCCGGGATTTTCGGGATCGGGATTTCGGGATCGGTATCCCTAACCCCAAAGTTCGGTGGAATTTTTGTAATTGTTTTGCGAAACTTTTGTTTTTACATCATTCCATAGATTTTCTATTGGATTAAGGTCCGGACTTTGGGCTGGCCAGTCCAAAACCGTAATTTGTTCTTGTAAAAACCAATCCTTCACTATGTTCGACGAATGCTTCGGATCATTGTCTTGCATAAATGTCATTCTTAAAAATGGCTCCATAACATTCTTAAGAATGCTCAAATATTGAAACCTGTCCATTTTGTCCTCTACTTTTATGATAGGCCCAACACCACGCCAGGAAAAAGCCCCCCATACCATCATATTACCCGCACCGTGTTTCAAGGTCTTCTGAGTGTACTTAATGTTTAAAGCCTGGTTTCATCGCTCCAAAGCATATTTTTCCAAAAGGACAACTCATTTCCTTTGTGGGTTTTGGCAAAATCAATACGTTTGTTAACATTTTTTCTTGAAAGAAGAGGCTTCTTTCTACTTTTTCGTCCAAATAAGTTTGCTTCATTTAGTCTTCTTCTTACTAAATTGTCTGACACTTGAACGTCGAATTTTTCCCTGATTTCATTATTTATTTGACGGGAGGACATAAAAGGGTTGAGTTTGCTTTTGCGTACTATAGTCCTGTCCATATAAGTTGTAGTTTTACGAAGGATTGGCTTACGTTCTTTAATTTGCGTATGATATTTCTTGTCGGCAGCACATAGACGAATAGCATTGTATACCATATTTCGCGAACACTTTAGTATTAGCAATTTCAGTTGGAGATTTCATCTCGTTGTGGAATTGAGATATAAGTCTTAGTTTTTCTGGATTACAATGTTTTTCACGTCCCATATTGGTACAATTAGAAAAGAATTTACTTATTTCAAATGCAAATTATGAAAAGAAAATTATTACTAAGTGCATCGTGTATAATTTTGACAATTATTGAAACTGTTCTATTTTTATGTCCAAGTCAAATATGAACAACGTAAAGTAATTTTGTTGTAAATATTTGCATGTTTTAAATATTGCAAAGTTTTATATATAATCTGAGACTACTTGATTACAGTTTACTGTAACAGAAAAGCAATAAAATTATTGCTTTATAATTATTAAGAGAAATGCATGAAGATAATTTTTTACGAAGTGTCCTATTTTTATGTCCATAGCTGTATGCTGTCTGTAAGATTTCTTAATTTCCGAATTGGTACGTTATGTATGTATTAGGGTGTTCAAATTACTTGGATTTGGCTTTGTTCGAATGACTGAGTAACTCGATTTTAAGGTTTTGAACTTACTCGATTAATCGGGTAAGGTTTTAAAATTACTCGAGTAACTCACATAATTTCAATAAATTTATTTCAACAAAATTACACAATTTTTGTAGATTTTATATTTTATTACACTTAAAAAAGTTTAACAGTTACTACGTGACAGTTGTTTGTGTAGTAATCAGTAGTTGTTGTTTTTTTACTGTAATTACAGTTGTTTTTCTAGGGAAAAATACAAAGCAACTGTTATGACAGTTATACAACGTAAATCACTAATTTCGTAAGAGTTGTTTAAAGCAGTTATTTTTAATATCATAAATAAACAACCACCAAGACAGTATTTTTATAATAAATAGTAATTTTTGTGAAATATTGAAAAAATAAAAAAATATCGATGATTTTTTTTAATTCCTGTTTATTTGATATTTCTTATTATTAATATATTCTTAGTTTGCAAATCAAAATCACAAAATTATGTTGTATCTCCAATGTATAATAAAAAGTAATAACAATAACGTAATAACGGATTGGAAGATTTACTTAAAATTCCAAGTACAATGAAGAGTTTCACATTTCTTTTATAATCAAAAGAAAAACATTATTTTTTTTTTATTAAAATATACTTTTATAATATGAAAAAAATTAGGTGTAAAAACAGCAGTTTTTACTTATTTTGTTAGTTTTTTTTTAATTTTTGTAGTAAAAATTTGTCGGTTTGACGACGTCGTTAGTTAATTTTTAGTTAAGTGTTTGTAACCGTCGCATAGAACATTCGTAATCAATATTAGAATTAATTTTTAAAGAATTTTTTCTGAAGTTAATTTACAGGAAGAGGAATAAGAAACCGCAGTTTCGTCTCACCCAAAAACTCGTCAGTAGTTGATCAAAGTATTTTTTTAATTGATAATTTGTCTCTATTTGAAAACTTTTTTTGGGTATGTCATGATCGGGTTTTGCCTACACGATGTGTTTCAAATCAGAAGAGCCAGAGCTAACTAATACATGAGCAATTTTTTTTTCAATTAGAAAGTTAGTTATTTTTAGTGCATTTATTGGTTATTTTTCAACAGTTAAAATGTGTAGTGTAGTGATAAAAAAACACTAATCTAATGCTAATGAAATTTTTGGCATTATCATTACTTCGACTAATGCTTTGAAATACATCGATTTCATTACTAATGCCAATCGTATACTAAATTCATTACGATTACTAATGCCTCAATGATAAGAAAGAATTGGCATTAGTAAACGTCACAGATTTTTTAATTATTGCCAAGATTGCAAATGGCCATTTTAAAAAACTGCAAATGCAAAACGGACAAAATTTTTGATCCGGAAGAGGACTAATACACTCCTAAAATACAGGTTCAGGAGAGCTTCCGAGGGATACATTTTTCTACGGCAGAAACAGGGTGACATTCCTAATTATTTTTTTTTTTTTTACAATTAATGTGATTATACAAATTAACATACTCCAATAATGGTTGGGAACATCGGTGCAAATCGTAACGATATGGAATGAAATGGGGCACGAGTGAAATTGGAACATGTGCCGCAGAGAACGAAATGGAATCCAACGGGGATCGTGTTATCTTAGTGTATTAATTTCTATTTATATAAATTAAAAAAAAATATGGGCCACCCTGTGGTTGTGTCATAAATATGGATTCCTCGGGATCCCTCTCTGACCTACTTCACCTGAATAATAGCAGCGTGAACATTGCCCATCTTGGAAAAATTTTGTTCGTTTTGCTTTATCTCGCTTAGTTTTTCGAGATACTAGCCATTTTCTAAAATGGAGATTTTTTAAAATTAACACACCACAATAATATTAATAAGCTTCTGCTGGATCAATTTCTATTTAAACAGTCATAGGGTCAACTTTTTAATTTTTGTTTTTTTTTACAATTTATTGGATAATACAAATTAACACACTCCGACAATAGATTTGAAAATCGGAACGATATGGAGTGGAATGGGGAAGAGGAAAATTGGAAAACTTATCGCAGGAAACGAAATGAAATGCGGAACGAAATTCTTATTATCTTAGTATATTAATTTCTATTATCCTATAAATTGAAAAAAGGGTCACCCTGTGGCTGTTTCATAAAAATTTATTCCTGGGGATTGCTCTCGAAGCTACCTCATGTGAATAATAGGAGCGTGAAAATTCTCGAGTTTAAATATTTTTTTAAATATTTACCCCTCAATTCATAAACGCTTTGTAAAGTTGTAGGAGGTTTACAAAACGAAATTTTCATACAAAATTTTTTCAAAAAACCTACTACAATCTTACAAAGCGTTTATGAATTTAACACTTAAATTCGTATACTTATTGAGCAAAGTCTATACAAATCTCTATAAGCATAACACACAATGTGTCTTAAAACTTAAATTTGTACTCGTATGGATACATTTGAGTGAAGAGAGTAATAAGAGTGCACAGTAAAATAATAAATACCAAAAACTAAATTAGGTTGCATCAATGGATATTTTCTTTCTGAAAATTAATCAGTATACAGTCCACTTATAGAAAAAAGTCTGTAAAAAATTTAGTTAAAACTACTAAAAATTAGTTTAAAATGATGTTGCAGAAGAAACTGCTAAATATAGCAGATTAGTTTTGCTATATAATAGTAAGATAGGAACAGCAAAAATAGAACTGTTAATTATACAGAAATTTCGTTATATTTGAGTTGAATGTTCCCAGCGAAAAAAGAGATGCCGAAGCAGTAGAAAAAACACTACAATTGATGATGTAGGTGTACTTCTTTTTTAACATAAACACTAATGATTTTAACATTGAGTTGTCATAGGAGAGGAGTACTCCGACTTTAACATTTTTTCAGTACTTTTTTAAACGAGTGCAAAGGAAGATCTTTTTCACCAATTAAAAATTAAAAAAAAATTCTTCACAAAAAAAAATTATATTTTTTTATTTTACACCGCCACCGGGTATCGAACTTGCGGCCTCACGATTGCTAGTCGCTGAGCTCTACCGCTGAGCTATTCTTTGATATAAAAGTTGACTGGCATAAAAACACCACTTTGTTAATGCGAGATATTGTTCCTTATTCTCTTCAATAAAAGTACTTATTAAACAAGTGTAAAAGGTGCACTCCAATTCAATATTGGCTTCAGTACTATTTTTTCAGGTACATAAAAATCAATTTCTCACCATTTTTTTATATATATGGGTGAAATCAAAAAATGTGATACATTTTTGGGCCAAATTTGTGAGAAGCAAAAAGTGTTAATATTTCGGTTTTTTCTTAATGGAATCAGTAAGTTTAGTCATTATAAACCTAATTGCAAAAAATCTCTTCTACAAGTTGTCGCAATAACTTTTTTTGCACAATTTTAATTTTTTTTTGTGGTAACGGAGTTTACATTTCCGCAAGCAAAAGATATAACAAAAAAAATTGCGTACGAATTTTCTTCAATTTATTAGTTTTTCGTATTTGGGTTTTCAACTTGCTTTCCAATGATATATAATTTGTGTTTATCAAATTGGCGGTTTCGCGAATAAAAATACAATTCATTCCGCGAAAAAAAATGTTGTATTTTTGGTCCTTTTAAATGCTTTTCAAAAATATAAAATTTTTGAAAATCCTAACAGCGATTGCGCAGTTACAAAATAATATATTAAAAACATAACATTTCGCGATCAAAAAATTCTAAAATTGTGTGAAACAAATTTAATTTGTCAAACTAATGTCAGTAATGACTCGAAATATCGATTCAAAACCAATGAAATGCAAAATCAATCGTTTTTCGCTCCAGCAGCTTAGGCCAAAAAACTGATAACTTTTTTTGATTTGACGCAAAATTATTAGTTGAATCGTCTTTTGACGCATAAATATTAGTTGAATCACTTCTGTTTATGGTTATTTTAAAATATTTTAAACATTTATCTACATTTATTTGAATGAAATCTGATGCAAACAATTGTGGTTACGGAGTTTACAGTTACGGAGTTTACATTTGGTTACTTTTTTCGTTTTCTTTCAGAAACGCTTTGCCAGAATTTTTTTTTCCGAAACAAAATCGTATGATGTCTACAAGGTGAATCCAAATATGACATTGTTTTTCTTACTCGTTAAATAATTTGGTGTAAAAATTAGGAGCGGAGTTTACAACATTTTTTCAAATCTTGTTAAAGACATCCTTTTTCATCTCCAGAATGTTACATGCTGCAGAAAAGCTTCAATTCTATTATACTGGATGATTACTTACAGTCCAACGATCATTTGAGTATAAATAACATTATACTTTTCGCAATATAAATAATAGATAAATCCAACATTCTGGTATATGCATTTTTATTAAAAATTATGACGAAAAATCGTTACAGAGTTGAAGTCGTGATAGCTAAGATATATGAAAAAGTTTGTAAAATGCATTAATTTTTATTAAAAACGGCACTTTTCCTCTTCATAAAAATTCTTACAGTTAGTGCTTAGCTTTATTGGTTATTAAAATATAAGCTATTAAAGTTAAAAAACCTTATGAGTTACTTGTTACGGAGTTTACATTTGGCCTATAAAATTGGTCACAAATTTTATGTATTAACCAAAAATTGGTCAGATTGTTATAAATTTTGTAAAACAAGTGACAATGTGCTGATATATATCGAAATATATAACTCAAATGTAATCCATGCATTAGAAATTAGGTGGTTACACAGTTTTTATCACATTTTTTGATATCACCCATATAGATATTTTTAAAATTTGAAAAATTAAAAAATATTGAATTTAAACAAATTAATTATAAATTTAAAAAAAAATTAATAGAATAAAATAAAATAAAAAAAAAAATAAAAAATATTGGTCCCGCCGGGAATTGAACCCGGGACCTTCTGTTTGAAAATGCCAAATGACACCAAAATCACTTTTTACAATCACTTTTAGAGCAATTACTCTTTCGGGGCAATACTTAAGTGATTTTTTGGATGTGGTTCGGAAGTAATTCTAAAAAAGCTGTAAAATTTTAAAATTTTAAAAAATTTTTTTTCGATTTTTGTTAATGCAAATAAAAATAAAGCCTTCTGAAATCAGCAGTTAACTATTTTTGTTACCAAATATTTTTGTTGATTTTGCAGGATAGACTGCTATTTGCACTCAACTAAGTTTAGCTTAAAAATAACAAAAATTCTTTTTATTTTTTATTTATTCAATTTATTATGAAATTTGGTACACAGACCTATGTTGGCCCAAGGACGAAGCTTATTGATTTTGGTTAAAATCGGTCCATGTTTAGACCTAGTGCCCCCCCAAAATTATATTGTTTATACGCTGCAGGTCGCAAATATTAAGATATTTTGATGAAATTTGGTACATAGACCTATGTTGGCCCAAGGACGAAGCCTATTGATTTTGGTGAACATCGGTCCATGTTTAGACCTAGTGCCCATATAAGGGTCCTCCCAAAATTATATTGTTTATACGCTGCAGGTCGCAAATATTAAGATATTTTGATGAAATTTGGTAAACAGACCTATGTTGGCCCAAGGACGAAGCCTATTGATTTTGGTGAACATCGGTTAATGTTTAGACCTAGTGCCCATATAAGGGTCCCCCCAAAATTATATTGTTTATACGCTGCAAGTCGCATATATTAATATATTTTGATGAAATTTGGTACACCGACCTATATCAGCCCAAGGACGAAGCCTATTGATTTTGGTTAACACCGGTCCATGTTTAGACCTAGTGCCCATATAAGGGTTCCCCCAAAATTGGCTTGGTTACAAACTGCAGGTCGCAAATATTAAGATATTTTAATGAAATTTGGTTCGCTGACTCACACTATAGAAAATTTTGACACAAGTCCCATTTTAACCCATTAGAATTTCGGATCCAAACATTAGTTGGCTTTTAACCAGACTGGTGTAGGGTATTGTATAGTCGGCATGCCCGACTTTAACCTTTTTCTCGTTTTGTAATATTTCACCTATAACCTCCTAGTCGGCGATTAAAAAAATTTATATGGAGCTTTATAAAGTTTTATCTAATTTAATATGATCCCATATATGAAAATATAAAACTTCATCTGAAAAATAACCGGATTGAATTGTATCTACTTGTATCACAATAGAATTATTTTGATACAATTAGAAGTGATTTGATACAGCTTTATTCGAATTTTTCCTCATACAGTTATATCTAATTAAACGTTATACCATATGATTATATCTTATTTCACTGGTAACTACTTATTTTTCATATTTTTGTAATGCAGCGGGTAAGCAGGTTCACATGTTTTATGCGTTTTTTTTTGCAGCGCACATGTACAACTACTAACAAAAACTACCTTGTCGAATAAAAATAATGAGTTAACAGTGAATTGTATGCAGTAGACACTCTTATTCTACTGCTTATTATTTAGAAACTAGTAATGGGCACCCATTACTGAGATTTAGCTGGGTTAATAAACTGCAACAATTTTCATAAAAATGAATTGGGATTGGATCCCAAATAATATTTATAATAAAAACAATCAAGACCACGTCAATGAAAGTTGATTTTTTAAGTATCTCATTTGCTGTGCAAATATTGTTTAAAAGTCTATAATAAATATTGTGACTCTTTCACAACAACAAACAATTTTTAACAAAATGGTAAAACTTTTTATACGTATTATTTTTATACTCATTCATTCAACCATTTTGCCAATCAACCAACTAACCATCCAGCCATACTAATGCAAACTAATACATTCAATCAGGCTCTATGCAAGTCGCTCACGTAGTGCTCGAGCTCTGGCTGAAATTTCAAGATGTTAAATTGCAATTAATGGGTTTAGTTTTTATTTTTTATTATAAATATTTTTTTATATTATGAATATTAGGGCGGGTCGATTTAAAAATCGCCCAAGTGACAAGGAAAATCGTATTCTAGGGATCAAAATAAGAAACTTTGCCCGAGGAACCATACCTCTAAAACGAATTCTCAATCCCCGACTTTTGATGTCCCAAATTTTGAAAAATCCCACTTTGACCTTCTCTAAATGGGACAAAGTGGGATTTTTCAAAATTTAACCCTACGGGTCAAAAGTCGGGGATTCAGAATTCGTTTTAGAGGTATGGTTCTTCGGGCAAAGTTTCTTATTTTGTTCCCTAGAAAATGATTTTCCTTGTCACTTGAGCGATTTTTTTTGCCTCATTACAAATGCATATTTATTGAAACAATTTATAAAAATTTAACCATAAAACTTCCCAGCAAAATTTTTTTCAACTGATTGTCTTTGAATCTGTTCTAGAATAGGTGTTTTTACCAACGCTTCTGTGGCACAGGTTCTAGAACTGATTCCTGGAGATCAAAATGGAAGGCTTCACTGTCGCAGAACCAGTTCTATAACTGGTTCTAGAACCGGTTCCAAAGCAACTGTTCTAGTTTAAAGGAACAGAACCTGTGGCTTTTGGGACAAACTCAAACAAAAATCATCGATGATACAACATAAATTGGAACAGGTTGCATGCAAGTACAAGTTGTTCTACAACCAGTTCTTTGCATCCGACAACTTTGTTGGGTTAAGCTATCACATTCTAATAAAATTACTTGAAATATCGGCCAGAGCCAGTTAACAGAGGAAGAGACGCTTGGAGCTTCTGGTGATTCTATGCTCGTTGATTGAATTAATATAAACTATAGATTTGATATTGCAGCAGCAACAAGGGAAATAAAAAACGAGTAAAAAGGTTAAAGTCGGGCATGCCGACTATACAATACCCTACACCAGTCTGGTTAAAATTCAACTAATGTTTGGATCCGAAATTCGAATGGGTTAAAATGGGACTTGTGTCAAAATTTTCTATAATGTGAGGCAGCGAACCAAATTTCATCAAAATATCTTAATATTTGCGACTTGCAGCGTATAAACAATATAATTTTGGTAGGACCCTTATATGAGCACTAGGTCTAAACATGGACCAGTGTTAACCAAAATCAATAGGCTTCGTCCTTGGGCTGATATAAATCGGTGTACCAAATTTCATCAAATTATCTTAATATTTGCGACCTGCTGCGTATAAACAATATAATTTTGGGGGGACCCTTATATGGGCACTAGGTCTAAACATGGACCGGTGTTAACCAAAATCAATAGGCTTCGTCCTTGGGCTGACATAGGTCGGTGTACCAAATTTCATCAAAATATCTTAATATTTGCGACCTGCAGCGTATAAACAATATAATTTTAGTAGGACCCTTATATGGGCACTAGGTCTAAACATGGATGTTCACCAAAATCAATAAGCTTCGTCCTTGGGCCAACAAAGGTCTGCGTACCAAATTTCATCAAAATATCTTAATATTTGCGACCTGTAGAGTGCGCACAAGAATGCATGGACAGACAGACAGACAGACAGACAGACGGACGGACAGACGGACATCGTTAAATCGAAATAAAAAAAATTCTGAGTCGATCGGTATAAGGTGGGTCTGGGATCAATATTTTTTGGTGTTACAAACATCAGCACAAACTTATAATACCCTGACCACATAGTGGTGTAGGGTATAATTAAAAAGGAATGCAATAACCACATACTAACAATAATAAAAGTATAACGAAAGATATTTATTTGTATAATAGGGTGACATTTATTACTAGTAAAATTTTACTTTCCTACAGGAATGAGAGCTGTATACTATATAAGAAAATCATTAACCTTTTTCTAATGTCTCATTACTGTAATGAGGACCTAACGATAGCGGCACTTGAAGGAAAGTACATGCTCTCTTTGATTCGATGTATCTCCGGTGCGAAGAAGATAACCTCTATCGAAAGTTGTCTGGTTAGGGTAAGCACGACCAAGGGTCATGGGCTGATGGCAAGAGGTGATGACAATGCTCATCACTCTCTATGGATAGCACTGACATCGATAATCGACGTGAGTTACGTAAATTTTGATTACCTAATATCCACTCATTTATTAAAATGCAATAGAGGCCACATAATAAGATTAGGCAAGAGGTATTTAACATAACTTTAGTGTCAAAAACTGACCCAGTAAGAATTCAGGACTGGAAGGTTTCACCTGAATGCTAATTTTCTAACCATTATAAGATACTTTTCAGTGTAGATCTTTTAGTTGAGAAAATGATTCCATATAGGAATCTTAGGAAGACAAACTGAACTATAATATATTCTAGAGTAGTTTGATCTTCCAAAACCAGATGGAGCCACTCTTCAACTTTCGATGGAGGCAAATTATCGGGTTTCCTTTTTAGACTCCAAAGATTCCTTAAAGAAAATTATCGATGATAGGATTAAAAAAGGACTATGTGCTCTTTTTACCTGCAGAAAAACTTCACTCAACATGTACACGGCGATATTGACCAATGGCTGGTTTGGAGGTGATGCTCGCCATTCCGCTGATAGATGTATGTATATATCAAGAACATTGCGGCCAATTTGGCTCTTAGACTCAAGGAGAAGCAGGAACTGAAGCAACGCTGCATAATGATTGAGGTTGGTAGTGAGCAATTGGGTCATAATAAGAACAACGTGTTACCGATTGAGAACTTTTGAGATGATTGTAACGACCAGGAAGGACTGGAAGGCTGACTCTATATTCAGAGTGGTTTTTACGGAGGGTTCGAAGACGGAGACGAGAACAATGACAGAAATTCACTCCGGCGAACTGAATATTTGAGTCCCCAGCGGGTATCTCGGACGCTATAGCCGTTGCCTTATTCAAGGAGAACTGAAATTCTTCTTGGTTTTGGTAAGCGGATAATCGTTGTGTTTGTGGGAATTCTCACGAGCCACTGCGCGATGTGACGAATGGCAGTGCGTTGTGGTTACTCTCCTGCGGATTTATGTAAAGGTTGAAATAACCAAAAAAAATCTTACCATTTTATTTAAAAAAAAAAGATATCTTAGCTTTGTTGTTTTTTAACACATCAGCTAAAAAGTCCGTAGGATAACATAGTCTCCTTTAAGAGCGATACAATCACTCCAACGCTTTTCCAACATTTCGATACATTTTTTATAGAATGATTTATTTTTGGCCTCAAAATAGAGTTTTGGCAATCAACTCTTCATTGGCACCTAATATTTTTCCAGCGAGCATTTGTTGAACTTTGAAAACAGGTAGAAATCGCAAGAAGCCAAATCTGGCAAATACGGTGAGTGCGGAAGCAATTGAAAGTGTAATTCGTGCAATTTGGCTATGGTAGCCAACGACTTGTGACACGACGCATTGTCGCGGTGAAAGAGTACATTTTTCTTCTTCATATGGGGCCATTTTTTGCAATTTCCTACTTGAAACGCACCAGTTGGGCCATGTAGCGATCGCTATTGATGCTCTGGCCTTTTTTAAAGTAATCAATGTACAAAATTCCAGCCGCCTCCCAAAATACTGATGCCATAACTTTACCAGCTAACTGTTGCGTCTTTGGCGTCTTCGGGCGAGGCTCACCAGTTGCTGTCCACTCAGCTGACGGCCGATTCGACTCTGGAGTGAAGTGGCAGGTCCAAGTTTCGTCCATTGTTACATACTGACCTAAAAGGTCCTTTTTATCTCGCCGAAACAGCTCCAAACAGCTCTCAGAATAATCGGCACGTTGTTGTTTTTGGTGCACTGTGAGCAAACGCGATAAATTTAAGGTATCAGCTATCTCCAGCAATTTCACTTTACGGTCTGACAAATCTATTTTGTGATCTTTTTTGATGTTTTCCGGTATCACTACCTTTTTTGGGCGACCAGAGTGATCGGTGTTTGTGCGACCACGTTTAAAGTCAGCAAACCACTTTACTACCATTTGTCTCGATCGATCGGAGTGCGAATAACACTTATCAGGCCAAGCTTTGGCTTAAAAGGTGTTTTTTCGCATTAAAAAGCAATGATAAATCAACACATGAAATTGCTTTGAATTCATTATTTTCAAAATCGCAAAAGTAGCGTCACTAAAACAGCTGTAACTTGTTCGCTAATAAACGAATTGTCATTTAATTCATGTATCATCTGTAGGTTGGTAGTTCCAAAAAATCTAATTTTTTACTTTACTTTTAAGATTGCAGCGTTTCACAGGCAGAAGTCGATCCAATTAACAAAGCATCGCATAATTGAATGGAATATGAATCTATCATTCATTAATAACTTCTTGGACAGTCTTTCCTGAGAAGTTATAAGTAAAAATCAGAAGACACCTCTAAAGTTTCATACAATTTAATGCTATTTCATAGTAGCGACTGGTGAATTTAACATTTTTCACCACACGCCTAGATTTTACAATTTTATATCCACCTAAAAAAGTTTTTCGCACCAAAAAATGTTCTTTCATCATAGCAATTTTTATCAACTTAAATTGTATTTCTTTTTATATTACTTATCCTTAAAAAAAGTTTCACCTCCCAATTTGTTATATAAATAAATGTTACCTCTACATTAATGTATACACAAACAAGAGAATGATAGTTTTTAAATGTGTTTTTTGTTATGGTTGAGTTACATACCTGAAAACTCATTTTTGTGTCATCTGTCCATTCGAATTGACCATTCTTTTCCAATTCAGCCCCCAGCCAGTAAATTAGTTGTGGTGAATAGTCAATTTGATTGCGGATATTGGATGTTATAAATCTAAAGTTGTTTTGTTTCAAGTGATTCATTATGAATAGAAAAAAACAGATAAATTGGATAAAGAAAAACAAGAAAATTCATTAGAAATAAAAGAAAGCAAACCTTTTTAAATTTTTTATATATTAAAGAATATAATACAGAAATATAGAGGTCTCATTGGAGAAGACGAATTTAAGATTGACTAAAAACTTTCTGCAAAAGAAGGTGTCTTTAGTGAAAGAATTCTAATACTCAATTCACACAGAAAAGCTAATACAGTAAAAGTAGGATTAACTCTTTGATTAACAGTTAATCCAACTTTTAATGTGGTTACTATTTTTAAATGACTCAGTATTCATACTACTAACTGTGTGCCACTCTGTGGTTTGTTATAGCGACACTTCCCAACACTAAAAAACACACGCTCAAAGTCAGATAAATATTATTGTTTAGACGATGCGGCAAAACTATTTTTCTATATTCGTCTTCTTACGCTTAGTATTTTCCACTTTAGTATTTTAAACTGACAAAGTTAAACTTTCAACTGTCAAGTTAATCCTTTAACTGTCAAAAAAAGAAAAAAATGCATGTGCTTTAATGGATTTCTAACAGTAACAGTTTACACTGAAGAAGTTTCGAAACAAACTGTATTTAATTTGAAAAACTTTCGATTTTACAAACGAAAACACGTCTGTTTTGTAATGTGACGTTATCAATAACCTACTTATTCATATACCTAAAAGCCTGAGCTTCAAAAGACTTGATTCCCTCATTCTATTTTCAATTCTGATTGACTAGAGAATGATTGAATTCTTAATCTGTAATTTTACACAGCGAATGAAGTCTTTATTAGTCTAATTCGACTTAATTTTAAAGACTTCAATCATTTTTTCATCATGCGATTTGTTCAATCACTGAATTCAAACGCTAGGAATTTAATAGCTAGGAATTCAATTGTTAGGTATTCCTTAAATTTTTGCTCACGGTAAAGTTTATGAATTATTCAATTTATAGTTCATTCGATTGAGTAATTTGGAAACGATATTTATTCGATTTAAAAATTTTGAAAAACTACGTTATTAGATTTTATTAAAAGAATTTAATATTTTTTTTTTTTTAGAAATACAAGAAAACTAAAAAAATAATATTGGAATTAACAGTTAATTCATACAAAAAAAAAAAGCTAAAGACGTTCCCATACAATGATAAAGCACTGGAATACACAAAATAGAATAATAAAGAGTATTTCAACAATTTCAATAAATGGTATGATTTTAGACAATAATTTATTGATGACTTTAATAGTTCAAACTTTTTCAAGTAATCAATATATTGCATAATTTTAGATATTTCTTTTTGCGTAAGCTTAAGAATTGTTTAAACTAAAAAATACTTTAACTGTGAATTCAATAACTTGTTTTTCTTCTATTTAGCTATTTATTAAAATATCATAATTGTTAATCTAAAATTTTTTTAAATAAATCGAATGTCATTCCCAAATTTCTGAATAAAATTATACAAAATTAAATGATCGATTGAAGTCCTAACGATTGCATTCAATGTTTGACAAAATCGAATTAGATAAATTGATTGAATTCCTTAAGAGTGAATTCGATCGAACGAATTCCAAAGAATGACTTTATTAAAAATAGAATTCATTCTTCGAAGCTCCTGCTAATAGCCAACAATCTATTTATGCTGTTCAGTGTTGCCATATACTAAAAAAATGTAAAAAAATCAATTTTGATAGAAAGATTTTTGATGTCAGATCTTGACAAAACAGTAGTATTCAACAAAAATTTACTTTTTGCACATCCTTCTAATAAAGCTTTTTTTTTTAATTTTGCTCTCCTAGACCAGAAACTGAAGTTAAAAAGTTTCATCGAATCACCCTTCCGAATTGTGGACATTTCTTTTTGTAACCCCTGACGTAGGAGAGAATACTTTAGGGGTAAATATTGTTGAGAAGTACTTCAAAATATTTCATATTTTTATGGATTTGCTTTTTACATAGAATTATCTTTTGAGAATTATCATATAGTGATATGTTCGAGAGTATTTAAAAATCCGGTAAAGATCTCAAAAATTGCGTTTTTCGGAGTTGTCCTTGATTGCAATTAAAAACATGTAGAAAATTGCTACCCAGAATTGCCAAATATTTGTTAGAAAAGAATTAATTTTATTCAAAAATAAAAAAATCCGGATGAAATTGGTCATATATGATGATATGTGATCAAATATTGGGTTCATATATGATTCCATACTTTTGAGGTCTGAAACTTTAAAATGCCCCATAAGTGCTTCTCAACCAAAATATTTTATATGAAAATTGATAAATTTTCCAACAAATGTGCGACTATAAGAAAAAGTAATGATTTTTTTCCATTTCATTGCAATTAACTATTTTTTTATCATTACATTACAAAAAAGTAATGAAAATTAAAATGAAATTTCATTACCATTACATAAAGTTTTGGAAGATGACAAAGCAAATTGTGCTAAACTTTTTTGTTTTTGTTTTATCTTTGATATTTTAAATGTTAAATAACGCTCCTAGCCGAGAAAAAGAAATTCTCATTGTAAAAAACATCGTCCCCTGACGATTCCCTTACGCAAGAATGAGATCCGAATAGAGGCATGCCTTCAAGAGATTATTTTTTTACAATTTCTTAAATAAATTTTGGGATTTTAGCACATTTAATTCCTTTATTTTAATTAATGTTTATCCCGATAAAAATAATTTGAAAAATTTTTGTTTTTTAGCAAAACAGACTTTATTCACTTTGTAAAACAAAGCTTTTAAAGAGAAAAACTGTAAAAAAATTGTTGTGCATCAATTTTGCTTCACGAATGCGTTTTTAAGTTTTAAATAAATAATATCTTTTACTAACAAAAACATTTGATTTTCAAATCAGAAATCGATTACACTAACCCACAAAAAAAATGTGAACGATATTGCAGTTGATTTAGGATAATGTGCGTGTGCTAATTTTGAATCTGTAGCCAGCACCCTGTTTCTGTATTTCTCGCATCGAAATAAACTCCCCGCAGATGTCTTTCCTGATACTTACAATCTAGAGAAATTCAAGTCTAACGTTGACAAACACTACTCCCTATTTCCTCCTCCCCATAACCTATTTTCCTGATATCAACACAATGCATTGCATTAGTAGGGGTCATCCCCTGAGTGTTGGTCTATAGTAAAAAAAAAAAAAAAAAAAAAAGGTATTTTACAAAACAACATGTGTCAACAGTTCTTAAAGTTACATTATCTGAACGAATTACAACAAAAACTGCAGTCCATTTTATCACGTCTTTAATCAGCCTGTATAATGCAGGGTGACCATGCATTTTTGAATGCGAAAACTTCTCGCATTAGATACAGAAACGGGGTACAGGTGTTTAAAATTGGTTCCAGATTTTGCACAATTCGCGATTTTACTTTTTTCATTTTTAAACCTATTTTTCAATAAAAAAATGTATTTTTTATTTGTCTTAGAAAAGTTGTGTATGAAAAACTGGGAATATAAGAAATCCCGACATCAAAATAAAATAGATTCTATCTCTAAACTCCACCACTCGGCGATTTTTAAATGTAAAATTTTATTAAAAAAAATTCTGCTGTTATTCTGGGCCCACAGTAATACATTCAAGTTTCACACATTTGGAATTCTTCTCCAAGGAGAAAACTATCAGTTTACGCTGAATATCAGTTTAGGAGAATTCACTGTATCTACACTACGGGAAATTTTAACAAACTGTCACCGAACTGGCCCCTTTATATGGAATAGACTGGTCACTTTTACATGGCGTTGTCATAGGAGGGGGAAATTGACCCCTTGTGACATGTCACAAGACAAATCCAAGGACAGGTCCCTGAACTTTGTTTTTATGAGAGTTCAGTAACCTGTCCTAGGATTTGTCTTGTGGCATGTCACAAGGGGTCAATTTCCCCCTCCTATGACAACGCCATGTAAAAGTGACCAGTCTATTCTATATAAAGGGTCCAGTTCGGTGACAGTTTGTTAAAATTTCCCGTAGGGTAATAAAGCTTGTATTAATCAGTGGTGCCGGACTTTTTTGGTCAAAAATCCTCAAAAATGTAAAAACAAATCGTCAAAGTCATCAACAATTTTATGCAAAATCGTCATTAGTCATTATGAAAAGCAGAGCTTTGAAGGATTAATTAGTTTTTTAAATGAATTCACTATCGAATTTAATTTTCTTTAGAATTGAATGAATTCCTTTTATAAGTAATTCATTGAATTCTTTCAACCGAACGGGTTCAACAAAAACCAAATTCAAAGCATTAATTCAATTGATGTAGTTCTTTTTATTAAATCAAATGAAATAATTCTCTGGTAAGCGCGTTCAGTTTTATAAATCGAACGGAAAAAAGTGAATTAATTTCTTACTGAATTAATTCAGTTCTAAATTCGTTCAATTCAATTTTCGGTCAGTAAACTAAAAAAAAAGTACATTCTCTGAACTGAAAACCAAAAACTTACGTTCACAAATTCAAAAGCTGTTTTCTGCTGTTCAGTACGCAGTGGGGTGTTTTCAAAAATGTTGAAAATAAATCAGCCATTTCTTTACGGCTAGTCAGATTGATATGAAACTTCACAAGCCCATAGATAACATAATTTCGAGCTTAAGCTCTGAAGGCCTACCGGGAGCTATGCCATTGGACTCCAAAGTAGAGCACCTCGAGCATGTGAACATTTTGAAAACTTGCCATTTTTCAATTTATGAACCAATTTCGAAAAGAGATATATGTTTTTAAATTTGCGATTTTCACTTTTTTTCTTTACAGTTTTACTTAAAATTACTTAAAAATCTAAAATTTTCTCAAATCGTCAAAATTTATTGTATTTTAACCCGAAAAACGTTATTTGGCGAATTTTTGACTAAAAAAAATGACGTAAAATCGTCAGGTCTGGCACCACTGATTAAACTTTAAATAATAAATAGTTTCTTACAGTGAGAGAATTATCTGCATGATATTAATGAATTTTTGCATAAAACCAATGAAGTTTTACTGGAACTTGTCCATTGAAACTTTTCATTGATTTAATGGAATTTTTCATAAAATGTTGTGAAAATTTTAATTTTAAATATTTATTAAAAGTTTAATATACTCAATGAAAAAGTTTCATTAAAACTAGTTTCATAAAATATATGAAGCTTTTTCATCAAATTTAAGAAAGTTTTTCAATTACTTTGTGAAAATTTTCATTAAAACTCGTCCAGTAATATTCTCTCCGGGTAGGAGACTGCTATCCTTACCTGTGTTCATCCGGCGATGATACTGATGTTAATTTTGCACTCATACCCCTACAAACTTGTTGTGCTGTTCCCCAATCAACTTCCGGATATGAAACGAATAGATAACATGAACCATTATACGGTTTTAAACGTTCATTTGAGCATTCAGATGCAGCTGTAAATAATACAAAGGAGATATATCATAAAATTTATTATTTTTTAAATGCTTTGAAAAGTTTTTGGCCACAATATTTTTTTTTTTTTGTTTATAGTATTATAATCAATTAACTAACATAAAATTTTGTAGAGAATATGAAAAATCGTGCATTTAAAGACAAAACAATTGAAAATATACATATTTAGCAAACATTAAATAATCCCACATTGCTAATGTGCCAAAACTATATATAAATATTTTTATTGTGTTAATTGTGTGTATAATAAATAAATATGTAATTAAAGATTTTCGTTTTGGTTTCTAATATCTAAATTTGCAACTGAAATACTACTTTCACATGTGCATTTTAATATTAAATGATTATAAAAAGTGTCAGATACGAATATTTGTGTATAATTAGATTTGTTGAATATTTAATATTTTATTTTCGTAATAATGAGTGCTATTGTGGTCAATAAACAATTTAAATGAAAATTTTAATGCCTAGTTAAGCTACTCACAATATTTGTGTAAAATTCTACTTTTTTCGTAATAATACTTTAAATAAATTATTAAAATACAAATATTTACAAATGAAACTAATTGTTTAAAAAAACTTTCGTTTCAATAAGTATTTACAAAATAAACTGCACCATGGCAAGATTTTTTCTTGCAAAAATCTTCTTCTTTCAGACAAAAAATTAAATAAAATAAAGAAATTTATTTTTAATGCAAAAATTTAAATAAATTTTAACAAAAAGCATGCCACGACTAGTCCAACACAAGGTACGGTTTTATTGGATTTGTTGTTTGTTTTTAAACAAATATTATTGACAACAAACGTATATATAATTAATTCTTTAATTCACCTTTTAAAAATTAATGAAATTTGGGTTACATTTCATTCCATAATATCACTATTAATGAATTAATTCGATAGCTTAATTCCCAAAAGCTTTAAATTATATGAATTCACTCTATTTTGATTGAATTCTTATTGAATGAAATTAAATTTATCTTAATTCATTTAGTAAAAATGTGAATGAAAAATGGGTTTTCTAAATTCATTTAGACAAATGAAAAATTTAAATTTGTATGTTCCCAGCAAAATCTTTCATTACCAAATAAGTGGTTATATAATAGAAATTCATAGCTCCGCACAACTTATTTTTTGGCGTCTAAACTCATTATTTTTGTTTGGCGTGGTCGTTTTTATAAGTAGTCACATGTAGTGATTACCACTACATGATTTTCTGATGCATTTTATACTTTATAAAACTTGTTGTTATAAAAATTATTTTATAAATAATTTGATTTCCGTTTTATTTCAATTTCCTGTTTTCAATATTTTTATTAATAATTTATCTTTTAAACAAAATAAACAATTTTTATAAAAAATATAAACGGTTTAACAATTGCGTTACCAAATTGGCGATCCTGCTTAATCATTTTAAAAAGTCATTGTAATGGTGAAATATATAGTAATTATTAAAATATAAAAACTAATCAACGAATAAAATTGTTAACAGAAAAAGCTACGTTTCAACCCAAAAATCTACCAATCATCAAATCACTCATCTTATAATTAATAAATAAAATCTAAAACAAGAAATAATTCGATTCATTCAAGACAAATCAAAACAATATCTGTCTCAAGATTTACACATTTCATTGATTTAAGTAAAAACAACAGAGAGAATACATCACTTTTCAACGTTTATTGCTGTAAATTTTTTATCAAGTACACCCATTATTATGAAACCAACAAATAATACAACAAATCCAATTCCTTGAATATATGTATGCTGTAAAATCATTCATCAAGAAGATCCATCCTTCTACTTCTTCATCATTGCCTATTATCAAATTACGAGGACTTGATAAGTACCCTTAATTATATTATTACCTGAAGTTTGTTATAATTAGTTAAAACAATCATTAAATTCCTTAAAATTTAATATATTAAAATTGTTGTAACTTCTCTCAGAAATATCAATAATGGTTTTGACACGATCACAAACTAACGGACAAGACACATTCCATGATGCTATTACAACAGCACAACCTCCTTCGGACAATGCAACTTCTAATTCGACAACACTTCAACAAAATGCGAATGGTAATAACAACAACAATTTAACTAACTTAAAACTTCCACAATTTTGGACATCATGTCCACAAGCCTGGTTTATACAAGTTGATATGCAATTTGAAATCCACAATATAGAAGATGACAATTTAAAATATCAATATGTAATCACTTCTTTATCACAGGATGTAATCTTAAAAATCCTTGATGTCGTGCAAAATCCTTTTTTAATAAATAAATACGAACTTATTAAAGGATTACTTTGCGAAAGATTCTCTCTTAGCGACGAAAGTAGATTTGAAGTAATTATATCAGATACTCAATTAGATGGTAGAAAACCCTCAGAATTATTTCGGGAATTGACAACATTGGCGGGCCCACTCTCTTTTGTTACTCCTGAACTGATTTTTAAACTTTGGCAAAGAAAACTTCCCAAACACGTACAGATTCATTTATTTTCTTCTGGTTTGAAATCAATTAATGAAAAGGTAACTTTAGCTGATACTATTTATCAAATGTGTAATACAGGTGTATCAATTGTTAATTCGACTGAAAGTTTCCATAATGATATTATACAAAATTTTACACAATTAACAACGACACTAAGTGAAAATATAAATAAATTAAGTTTGAATATTGCGGAATTGAAAAACAAAAATTTTAGTACTTCTTTTAAAAATAACTCTTCAGGGAACTACTCACGTTCTTTTCAAAATCGGAAAAGAAATTTTGAAAATATTTGTTGGTATCATTCTCGTTTTGGTAACAAGGCACGTAAATGTGTAGAGTCATGCAAATTTTTCAATGAATTCCAATCCAAATCTTTAAACTAAATCAGCCCATTATGTCGACGACGCATAATGGAGACTGTTTAAGGAGTTCACGTCGTCTTTTTGTCTATGATAGGAATAGCAAATTAATGTTTCTCGTGGACACAGGTGCTGAAGTTTCTGTTTTTCCAATTGGAAAATTTAATGGTGAACGTAAAAAGTGCAACATATTTCTTTCAGCAGCTAATGGAACTTCAATTCGGACATTAATAAATGGACAAAAGAGTGTCTTGCATGTCAAAAATCTAAGATAAATGTTTATATCAAAACTACTACTCAACCAATAGAGATACCAAAGGGACGATTTGAACATATCCATATGGATATTGTTGGACCACTTCCTGTATCGAATAATTTTAGATACATTCTAACAATCATTGATAGGTTTTCACGATGGCCAGAGGCCTATCCCCTCAAAGACATATCTGCAACCACTATTGCCAAGAAATTTGTTTTAAACTATGTATCTAGATTTGGTGTTCCTTTGAAAATCACTGTTGATAGAGGTTCACAGTTTACCTCGAAACTATTTAGCGAAATAACAAGATTACTTGGATCACACAAAATACATACTTCAGCCTATCACCCTCAAGCCAATGGAATGGTTGAAAGATTTCACCGCCAACTTAAAACATCAATTTTAACGAGTAACAACAAAAAGTGCTGGTCAGAAATGCTTCCGTTAATTTTGTTAGGTATACGTTCTTCTGTAAAGGAAGATCTGAAATGTTCACCTGCAGAACTTGTTTTTGGACAATGCTTGAGAATTCCTGGCGAACTTGTTGTAGAATCTAACGAATCTTAGAGAAGTCTAACAAAATTTTTAAAATTCGGTATGGAAATTCCATTCGATCAATTTCTATTGATTTGATTAAACCAGCTTTTATTAATAAAGACGACCAGTACTTTAACAAGGACCATAACAATCAGAACCAAACCACTTATGAGATTTTATAACATTATTTCTGAGAGGGGAAGTCATGTAGTGATTACCACTACATGATTTTCTGATGCATTTTATACTTTATAAAACTTGTTGTTATAAAAATTATTTTATAAATAATTTGATTTCCGTTTTATTTCAATTTCCTGTTTTCAATATTTTTATTAATAATTTATCTTTTAAACAAAATAAACAATTTTTATAAAAAATATAAACGGTTTAACAATTGCGTTACCAAATCACGCTTACCCGCTCGCTTACGAAAAAATGAGAAATAAGTAGTTATGAGATTTTGAATAATAAGTGGTTACACACATTCTTACAAAAAGTTGAATTATCCGATTGCTTACTTGATTCTTAAAAATAAGGAGTTAAGCAAATACTATTAGCTTAAGGAAATATATTCAGAAAAATTTAAGTTTTCTCTAGTGTGTAATTTTAGGACTCGTCATAAAAATTTAAACATAAAACATATTTACATATAATAAATAAAAATGTATAAAATTTAACTGTGTGAAAAGTACTTATTTAAACTATTACGAGTAAGTCATTATTTTATATTTAGAAACAATGAATACAATAGGCCGTTATTAGGAATTATTTATTTTTTATTAAAAAATAATGCAAAAGGTAATGATATATCATTTTTTGTAATGCAGATAGTAATGAGGTGTCATTACCAATATTTTGCTGGGTTATTGCTGAAATATTAGCATAATACAAATGAAAAACGTTTAAAATTCATCTCTATAAAAGAATAACGTGACTGACTGACTCAACATCGCCCAGCCCAAACCGCTGAAGCTAGGAAGTTGAAATTTGGTATGTAGGTTCCTCTTTCGGCGTAGACGTCCGCTAAGACGGGATTTTTGGAAATTCCTACCGAACGGGCAAAAAGGGGGAAAGTCTCCCCTTTGATGGTCTGCCAAAACCCCTTTGGCTAGAAAGCTGAAATTTTAGATATGTGTTCCTTGGAGTAGGGCTAACTTTTCTAGAAAGTACTTTCAAGAATTTTGGACAGGGACGTTGTAAAAATGGGGGTTAAAAAGGGGAAAAGAGCCCCCCTTGACGGCCTGCCCAAACCGCTGGAGGTAGGAAGTTGAAATTTGGTATAAAGGTTCCTCCACTATCGTATATAGGTTCCTCGACCGGTGTAGACGTCCGTTGAGATGGAATTTTTGGAAATTCTTATCGGGAGGGGCAAAAAGGGGACAAAAAAAGTACATTTTCCAAAAAAGTACCTTTTTCCAAAAAAATTACCTTTTTCCCAAAAAAGTACCTTTTTCCAAAAAAAGTACCTTTTTCCAAAAAAAAAATACCTTTTTCCAAAAAAAGTACCTTTTTCCAAAAAAAGTACCTTTTTCCAAAAAAAAGTACCTTTTTCCAAAAAAAGTTCCTTATTCCAAAAAAGTACCTTTTTCAAAAAAGTACATTTTTACAAAAAAAGTACCTTTTCCACAAAAAGTACCTCCCAGCAAAATCTTTCATTACCAAATAAGTGGTTATATAATAGAAATTCATAGCTCCGCACAGCTTATTTTTTGGCGTCTAAACTCATTATTTTTGTTTGGCGTGGTCGTTTTTATAAGTAGTCACGCTTACCCGCTCGCTTACGAAAAAATGAGAAATAAGTAGTTATGAGATTTTGAATAATAAGTGGTTACACACATGCTTACAAAAAGTTTAATTATAAGTGGTTATCCGATTGCTTACTTGATTCTTAAAAATAAGGAGTTAGGCAAATACTATTAGCCTAAGGAAATACATTCAGAAAAATTTAAGTTTTCTCTAGTGTGTAATTTTATGACTCGCCATAAAAATTTAAACATAAAACATATTTACATATAATAAAAAAATTTAACTGTGTAAAAAGTACTTATTTAAACTAATACGAGTAAGTCATTATTTTATATTTAGAAACAATGAATACAATAGGCCGTTATTAGGAAGTCATTATTTTATATTATAAAATAATGCAAAAGGTAATGATATATCATTTTTGGTAGGCCGTTATTAGGAAGTCATATATCATTTTTGGTAATGCAGATAGTAATGAGGTGTCATTACCAATATTTTGCTGGGCTTTTTCCAAAAAAAGTACCTTTTTCCAAAAAAAATACCTTTTTCCAAAAAAATACCTTTTTCAAAAAAGGACCCTTTCCCAAAAAAAGACCTTTTTCCAAAAAAAAAAAAATTTTTCCTTTTACTTTGTAAAAATAAAGTATCTTTCTACAAAAAATTTCGCTTTTTACAAAAAATTCCATTTAAAAAAATATAATTTCACAAAAAGTACTTTTATTCCTCCCCCCACGGATATCTCCACTAAAACAAGGTTTCTTGTTATTCGGCATAGACGTCCGCTAAGACGGGATTTTTGGAAATTCCTACCGGAATTTCCAAATATATTCAGCATAGACGTCCCCATAGACGGTCTCACAAATTGGAAAAGTGCCCCCATTAACTGCCTGCCCAAACTACTGGAGATAAGAAGTTGAAATTTGGCATAAAGATTCCTCCACTATAGTAGACATCGACTAAGTTTGTATTTTTGGAATTCCCTACAGGATATCCCAAAAGGGGGATGTTTCCTCCTTGACGGCCTGCCCAAACTGCTGAAACTATGTAGCCGAAATTCGGTATGTGAGTTCCTCCTTCTGTGTAGGCGTCCGCTTAGACGGAATTTTTGAAATTCCTATCGGGAGCGAGATAAGGGGAAAAGTATTCTCCTTGACGGCCTGCCCAAACCCTTCTGGCCAACCTAAAATTTTAAAAATGTATTCCCTGGAGTAGGACTAACTCACCGGCAACGTAATTTTTCTATTTTGGAACAGAAACATATTAAAAATGTGGGTTGAAAGGGAAAAATGTCCCCAAAATGGCCTGCCCAATCCGCTGAGGCAATGAAGTTGAAATTTGATATGAATGTTCCTCATCCATCGCAGACAGCCGCGAAGATCGAATTTTTGTAAATTCCTAAAGGGAGGGGCAAAAAGAAGAAAAGCCTCCCTTTGGTGGCCTGTAAAAACCCCTTCGGCTAGAAACCTGAAATTTAAAATGTGGGTCCCTGGAGTAAGGGCTAACTTATTAGAAAGATAGTATTTTGAGTTTTGGACAGGGTCGTTATAAAATGGGGGCTCAAAAAGGGAAAGTTGCCCCTTAACGACCTGTCCAAACTGCTGCAACTAGGAAGCTGAAATTCGGTACTTAGGTTCCTCTTCCAGCCTAATTCCAACCGGGAGGGACAAAAAAAGATAAAGTGTCCCACTTGACAGCCTGCTCAAAGTGCTGGAACTAGGAAGCTGAAATTCCCTTATCGCGAAGGTGCTTTGTGGAATTTTGGACAGGGACATTGCAAAAATGGGGACTAATGAAGCGAAAAGTGCCGCTTAAAGGCCTGCCCAACTGCTGGAGGTAGGAAGTTGAAATTTGGTAATAAAGTTCCTCCTCTATTGTAGACATCCGCTAAGATGAGATTTTTGGAAATTTCCACAGGTAGGGTAAAAAACAGGAAGTCTCCCCCTTAACGGCCTGGCTAAACTGCTTAAATTCGGTATTTGGGTTCCTTCTCCAACGTAGACGTCCCCTAAGACGGTATTTTTGGAAACTCATACCGGGAGGGGTAAAAAGTGAAAAAACTTCCCCCTTGCCGAGTTGGGCAAACTGCTGGATATAGAGACCTAAAATTATGTATGTAGTAGGTTCCTCCTCCAATGCAGACGTTCTCGGAATTTTTGGAAATTCCTACCGGGAGGGGTAAAAACTTCGGCTAGAAACCCGTAATCTATAATATGTTTTCCTTGGAGTATGGGCTAACTTATCGCCAAGGCATTTTTAGGACTTTGGACAGGAACGTGGTAAAAATGGTGGCTCAAAAGGGGAAAATTGCCCCCCCCCCCCTGAACATCTGCGTCTTTAGCTAGAAATCTAAAATTTAAAGAACGAGTGTATATGGAACACTAAAGTTAAGAAACTAAATAGGAAACGAGTGGAATTGAAACACTACACAAGTGGAACGAAATGGATATAAACGTTGAACGAGTGGAATTGAAATTATAGACATTGGAAATGGATTGGAAGAGGAATGGACTATAGAACGAAATGGAATGAGGAGCGAGATGGCATAGAATGGGGAACGAGTGGAATTGAAGCACTGCAGTTAAAAGAGGAATGGAACGGAGCAAGTAAAACCACGAATACGACTTATCTATAATAAATTTACCTTAACAATTATTTTACCTTAGCAACAAATATTTTATTTTATTTTATTTTATTTTATTTTATTTTATTTTATATAAAAGAAATTTAATTCTAACCTTTAAGGCACGCTAACAAGGTAGCGGGCTGCGCATTCTCCTTGGAGAATGGAAATAGAAGCGACTGATATCAATATCGATACACAAGACAGTAGGAACAAAATGGAATGAAACGGGGAACGAGTGGAATTGGAATAACATATAATGGGAACGAAATGCAATGGAATGGTGAACAAAATGGAATCTTGGAAGGAGTTGCATTGGAACAATAAAATTGTTAAACAAAATGGAATGGAATTTGAATGACTCAAACTGCCGGAGTTTGGTACTTCAAATTTCGCATGCGATTGAGGCAAGATTATATATATTTGGGATTTTTACTGGGTGGAACAAAAAGGGGTGAAGAATCCCTTTTAATTACCTGTTCAAACATTATCCACGGAATATGAAACTTATGTAGCATTGAAACATACTCTCCAAAAAGTTAAACAAATTTTCTAAAAGAGAAAAAACCTTAGAAAAGGAATGGAACTTATATATTCCGATATTAAAACTGCAGGTAACGAAGCACCGGTGGAAGAAACCGACGCAGTAAATTTTCCAACTGAATTTGTGAATTTACTTGAATTGCCAGGTCTACCTTTACATAAACTGGAATTAAAAAAAAAAAACTTTAAGGCACGCTAACAACGTAGCGGGCTTTGCCCGCTATTTTTAATATTATAAAATGCTTTCCAACCCTGCTTTACGTTATTTATTTTCATTCAAAACACAAATGAACAAAACTACTTACGGGTCTATCTACCTAAGTTCGCACTTTACCAAATTATCTTAACATATACACGTATATTGCAATTTATAATGGATTTATTACTAACAATCCACTTTCATGAGAAAGAGTGATCAAATATTTATTTTTTTTAAACCCATTGTTGTGCAGAATTATTTATTTGTGGTGGCTGGGTGAAGGCTTTTATTATAAAAACTGTACTTTAAATAAAAAACGAATTTAAAAAAAATTGTGCCTAAACTTTAAGGCACGCTAACAACGTAGCGGGCTGCGCCCGCTAGTCTAACAAAAATCAATAGTTTTATATGCTTTGTTATAGCTTGTGTGCTTTGGTTTTGATTACGTTATAGTTTCAAACAGAGCTTTGAGGAATTAATTCCTTAATTCAGTTTTTCAATTCTGAATTAAAAATTCGATGAATTAATTCCCAAAGCACCATATATTGAATGGAATTAATTCATATTTGTTTTCGTTCGATTTATTTTGTTACGAATTAATTCAATTGCTATAGTTCTTTTTATTAAATCAAATGAACTAATTCACTGGTGAACGCGTTCAATATTATAAATCGAACGGAAAAAAGTGAATTAATTCCTTACTGAATTAATTCAACACTGAATTTATTCAATTTCATTCAGCGAATTAAAAAAAATAAAATTACATTCAGTGAATTAAAAAAAATAAAATTACGTTCAGTGAATAAAAAAATAATAAAATTACGTTCAGTGAATTAAAAAAAAAATACGTTCATGGAACTCAAAGCCTGTTTTCTGCCGTTCAGTAGAAGAAAATATTTATTTACAAATAAAATTTGGAATTAGGAAATTTTAAAGCATTTGCTAGTATTAAGTGTTAGAGAAACCCGATGCACTTTATCAACCTACATGATTAAAAAATAAAGTCTTTTACTATTAAAAATAAAAACTTTACAGATATAGATGAATTTGGAAAAAATATAACTATTAATTTCTCAAACTTATGCTTCCCAGTAAAATGTAGATGCTTCACTATGACGTATTTCATTTATACGTTTTTTCAATACAATGTTTTCTTCTACTGAACGGCAGAAAACAGGCTTTTAATTCAGCATACGTAATTTTTGTTTTTCAATTAAGTGAACGTAATTTTTTTTCAATTCAGTGAACGTATTTTTTCTTTTTTAATTCACTGAACGTAATTTAATTTTTTTAATTCACTGAATGTAAGTTTATTTTTTTTTAATTCACTGAATGTAATTTTATTTTTTTAATTCACTGAATGAAAATGAAATTGAATGAATTCAGTGGTGAATTAATTGAGTAAGGAATTAAATCACTTTTTTTCGGTTCGATTTATAAAATTGAACGCGTTCACCAGTGAATTAATTCATTTGATTTAATAAAGAGAACTATTGCAATGGAATTAATTCTTTGAATTTATTGTTTGATGAACGCGTTCAGTTGAACGAATTCAGTGAATTACTTAAGAAAAGGAATGCATTCAATTCTAAAGAAAATTTAATTCGATTGGTAGTGAATTCATTCAAAAAAGAATTAATTCTTCAAAGCTCTGCTTTCAAATTGCACTGCACTAAGTGAATGATAATAAAATTTCTTCATTCAATTAGTAAAATGTTGAATGAACATGCGATTTGAATGATTCAAGTTGGAAATTCATTCAAATTCCTATTAAAGGTTTGGGAGTGAAGCTTTACGAAAGGTTTAACGAAATGATATATGCCCGGTGAAAAATGTTCGTATATGTTCATATATGGTTTACACATATATGAAGAAATTCAAAAAATGAGGTAACACCTAAGTATATGTTCATATATGAACAAATACATTTATTAAATATATGCGAATACATGCGAAAGTTGCTGTCCTTTATTATAAGGTTGTACGATAGATATAAATTTATGTATGATATTAAATTAGGCGCTACATATGTTCCTTTTTTATTCATGGCATTAAATATAATTCCATATTTATCCAAATATGAGTTCCTTTTACATATATGGAAAAATGTATTCTTCGAAATATGTTCATATACAAGTCCCTTTTGCATAAATTGAATAACATATACTTTCATATTTGTCCATATATGAGTGCCATTTCCATATATGAAATAACAGATGCTTCCATATATGTATATGAAATTTTTTCCATATATGGAATCACATATACTTCTATATATGTTCATATAAAATCCATATATGTTCATAAAAAATCCATATTTTTTCATATGTGTCCATACATAAACCATATATGAACATGTTTGAGCGTATATGAACATTTTTCTACCAGTAATGACACCAACTTACTCTCTGAATTATTTTAAAACATATAATCATGAGTTATTTAAAAAAAAATTTATAATTAGTTGCTTTTTCAATTATTTCAAAACAAAAAATAATGCGTTGCCAATAATGGCTTATTTTTATCACTAATTCAAATATAAAATAATCGGCTAGATTTTTTTGTAAATTTTTTTGAAATCTAGTTTAAGACTGAATATATTTTCAACACTGGTAACGATATACGTAACCATATATTGGGTGTATAACTTATCGAATAGCCGAATCACGGCATTCGATCTCTATCGTATCGAAATTTAATTTACTTAACTGAACGTACACAGTTGAAAACAAAAACTTGTAAACGAACACATTTGTTATATGAATTTGTTAAATAAAACTAAAACACAACTTGAATGTGCAGAATATGCAATATAATTTAAAAATTAAATTGTTAATAGCAGAAATAAAGTGTTTTAGACCTAAAATTGTGATAATTTGTCTAAAGGAAAAAATATATTTCATTTATTTTTTGATTGATTTTTAGTAGTTTTACTCAAAAATTCGTTCGAGTACAAAAAAAAAAAATTGGAAAAAAACTAGTGAAGAATATAAGGGGGAAATAGTTTTATAAAGTAAATGCTGTAAAGGTTACACTCCGCGTGCGATTTTCCCCGGTTTTCGTAATTTCTTTTTTGTCTGTTTACTATTTTTATAATTTTTTGCTTCGAGTACATTTTTATATTTTCACAACTTTTTCTTTTTTCCCGTGTAAAAAAGATCAGATATGGCCAGATCTCAATAGATCTTACCAGATCTAGGCATATCTGGCGCAATTGTCCAGATAACTTTAGATTTGAACAGATTTGGCACTAGATCTGATCAGATCTTGCCATAAGGTATTATCACATATGCCATATCTGATCATATTTGACGAGATCTGGTATAGGATCTAATTAGATTCAATCATATCTATTTAGATCCAAAAAGATCTGATCAGATCTAAACTTTTTTACACGGGTTACTAGTTTTACCTGAAATATATTTCATGTTTATAAAAAGTACTTTAAAACAATGTTCATGTGCATTTGGTTCCAAAACAATGCACAAATATATGATTTCGATCATTAATTATGTATCGAATGAAAAAGTGACAGTTTTGTTTGATAATACTCTCGTTATCGAACGCCATCACCCCAAATTTAAAAAAATCGATATAGAATACTCGATATCGAAGGCGGCGATTAGACCCCAGAGCTTTTGCATAAACACGAAAATCTTCTACACCCAAAATAATAAGTCTGTTGGCTAAACAGAAAAGTTTGTTACTTTAACAAAATTTATTCCTTTATTTGGATTAAAATAAAATTTGCTGATTTTACAAATTTTTTTATTAAATTTAACAATTTTAAAGACAAATAAAAAATTAGTAAAACTACAGTTTTATTTGTAATTATACTTAGTCGTAAAATTTTTTTCAAATTAAGGGTCTCGGGACCCTCATCTTTCCGCTTTTAAAGCACTTCTTTTTCACAACTTACAAAAATATGATTTTGAAAGAAATTAAGTCTTTTCAAATCTATCTATCTATCTACAGATATTTCCATATAAATTTAACATTTTAAGCACTTAACTTTAATTATTTTGAGTCAAGTTGTCATGTCCAAGTGATTTGCTTCATTTTTTTACGAATTAAAATTAATTCCTTTTCACCAATTAAAAACAACATCAAAAGGATAAAATAAAACTTCCACCCTATGATAAGCTTTGTAAAATTCACTGGTTCCGACCTGCTGCTTCTTTTTCTCTTCTTTTGATGATTTTTTTTGCTAGGGTGTTTAAGGCTTAACCTCGTTATTCAGAATTGGGCCTCATTTACGGGTCTTTTTTCTCCCTTTTAAAAAAGGGCAAAAAAGTGCCTTTAGTTGAAGAGTAAGAGGGTTAAAATGTTCTACAAAAATATTCCTCGTAGTGTTTTAGATAAGTTTGCTGAACACATTCTATACATAAATAGAAGTTTTACATGGTTTCCTATGCCAATTCGCAATAAACTTTAGAAAAAGAGGGCGAATTTTAACCCCCTCCTAAAATAAAATTCCGATGTGATCTTTCAAAACGCCGACCCACGTATATTTTTTTTTTGGTATCCTCTACCAGAATCCATTGTCAGTACACCGTAATTCTTTTCCGTGTTGTACTGTCTTACTAGGCCCAAGGAATTCCATGCAAATGCATGTTTTTTCTCGATAGTCCAAAATTGATAACCCTATTAAACAAAATTAATATGGAGCTTTATATGGTAATATATAACTTAATGAGATCCATATACCATTTCATCCGAAAAATTGCCCGATATAATTGTGTCAGTTGGTTATCACTTTTTATCTAATTGTATCAGTTTAGATCTTAACTGATTAGATTATATATTAAGCATATGAAATTTTATCTGATTTTTGACCTGATACAATTTTATGGGTTTATGTCGCATGGTATTAGTTTAGATCCAAATTGATACATTACTACACAAACTTATATAGTTATATCTGAATTTTGACCTGATGCAATTAGATCTGCTTTAAAACTTTGATACAATTATATAAGGCAAATGTCGTATACAAATATATTTTAGTTATATAAAATTGTACCAACCACGATCTAAACAGATACCATTAGATATAAACCGCTAAAATTGTATCAGGTCAAAAATTGGATATAATTTCATCTGAATAATGTATAATTTTATTAGTTGAGATCTAAACTAATACAATTAGATAAAAACTGATAAACAACTGATACAATTACATCGGGCCATTTTTCGGATGAAAGCGTATATTTATACAGATATAACTTAATCACATTTTATACGACTATATGTAACGGTTTTTACTCGGGAAGGACTAAATATTTATACGAATAATCAGATTTAGATCAAAATGGCATCGATTTGTATTTGCATACATTTACATATTTTGACAAAAATGAACGTTTTTTGCTTATTTTGTGATTTTTATTATACCCTACACCACTACGTGGTCAGGGTATTATAAGTTTGTGCTGATGTTTGTAACACCAAAAAATATTGGTCCTAGACCCATCTTATAGTATACAGATCGGCTCAGAATTTTTTTTTAATTTCGATTTAACGATGTCCGTCTGTCCGTCCTTCCGTCCGTCTGTCTGTCCATGCATTCTTGTGCGCACTCTACAAGTCGCAAATATTAAGATATTTTGATGAAACTAGGTACACCGACTTATGTCGGCCCAAGGACGAAGCCTATTAATTTTTGTTAAAATCGGTCCATGTTTAGACCTAGTGCCCATATAAGGGTCCCCCCAAAATTATATTGATTATACGCTGCAAGTCGAAAATATTAAGATATTTCGCTGAAATTTGGTGCACAGACCTATGTTGACCCAAGCACGAAGCCTATTGATTTTAGTGAACATCGGCCCATGTTTAGACCTAGTTCCCATATAAGGGTCCTACCAAAATTATATTGTTCATACGCTGCAGGTCGCAAATATTAAGATATTTTGATGAAATTTGGTACACCGACCTATGTCAGCCCAAGGACGAAGCCTATTGATTTTGGTGAACATCGGTCCATGTTTAGATCTAGTGCCCATATAAGGGTCCCACCAAAATTGGCTTGGTTACAAACTGCAGGTCGCAAATATTAAGATATTTTAATGAAATTTGGTACACCGACCTATATCAGCCCAAACAAGAAGCCTACTGATTTTGGTTAACACCGGTCCATATTTAGACCTAGTGCCCATATAAGGGTCCCCCCAAAATTGGCTTGGTTACAAACTGCAGGTCGCAAATATTAAGATATTTTAATGAAATTTGGTTCGCTGACTCACATTATAGAAAATTTTGACACAATTCCTATTTTAACCCATTCGAATTTCGGATCCAAACATTAGTTGGCCTTCAACCAGACTAGTGTAGGGTATTGTATAGTCGGCATGCCCGACTTTAACCTTTTTACTCGTTTTTTATTTCCAGTTATTTATTTAAAATACTATTAATTGAAAACATAATTTGCCGATGCTTCTGACACAAAATGGTTTAATATTTTTAAGATCTGTAAAAAAATATTTCTAAATAAATCAAACTAAGTTAAAAAGTAAAGGCTGAGTTACCCAGCCGTAAACGAATCAGCTGTTTCGATACCACAAGAAGAAATGTATACGAATGGTTACTTACACGTAAATGTAAACGAACTTGCCGGATCATTCTGTTGAAATCAGAATTTTCTATCCGGCATCGAAACAGCTGAATGATTTTAGTCGGAAAAAATATGAAGTGAATAAAGAAAATTGATTCAAACAACAAATAAGGAATAAAAATTAACAAATAAATGAACAAATTTAGAATAAAATATAAAACCACATGAAATAGATGCTAAATAGTAATGTCGTTTACGATAATCTATAAGTGTACTTTTTAGCTACGGCACGGTACAGTTACATCACATTTACGTTTACGGTCCCATAATCCGCCCTTAACACAAATAACATCAAAAAGTAACATATAAGCGAAAAATAATGTTGTAAAGCTCTATAAGGTTTTTCACAAGGAGTGTGCTATTTGTTGTATCGTTGTATCGTCCTAACAAAAAATAGAGTTGTTAAAATTTAAATTGAAAAAATACAACATTTGAGAATAGCACGATACAACATTTTCACGTATGTTTACTGTCTTATGTTTGAGTGTGCTAACAGATAGAAAACCTAATCCTAACTCTGTTTTTTGTTAGGACGATACGACGATACAACAGATAGCACATCCCTTGTGAACAACCTATATATGTTATGCGACTATTTTCAAAATCACATAAATAAAACACATCGATAGTTTTGCATTTGCCAGATACCTACTGTATCCATTTTGTGGAATCTCTATGGGAACATGATTGCAAAAATTTTATATTTTCTTTATCATAAACAATAAAGAAAAATAAACTAAACCTTTTAAATCCAACACAATAAAATAAGAAATAAATCAAAATATTGAAATAATTCCAAATCAAAAAAAGAAAATACACATACACATTGACAAACCGAAGAATTTTGGTTAGAATAATAACAATAATAGTAAACGAAACGAAGATTTCAAACGAAACGCAAAAGAAATAATATGGTTATTAAAAACCAACTTACCACTTAACAAATGACTTCCTGGATAGATTTTATAGTTGCAATTTTGAGGATTTTTGATATTTTTTTGTAAATTATAAGCGGAAGTAGCAGAAGTAACAGAAGTAGTAACACAACAGTAGTACATAGTAGTAGTAGTAGTGGTAGTAGTTTTTTATAATACAAATTCAAATTGTTGTAATTTTTAAAATTATGAAGAAAGTAGTTTTGTTTGTTTTATTAACAGGATCACATTTTTGAATTTTGTTAAAAAAGTAGTAGGAGATTTTTGAAAATTTTATTTATTATTTACAATACATACGTTTTCAGCAGTGCAGTTTATTATTTTTTTAAAAGGTTTTTTATGTTTTTTTTATTTGCATTTGATTAAATAGTAATAAATTTAAATACATATTATATAATGTAAAGATAAATATAATTTATTATATAGAATGAAAATTAATGTTTTTATACAGTAATACGAAATGTTTAATAGTTCAATGTGCCATTTTGCTAATGAATAATAATAGTAATGCATAATTGTGATAAGAAATATATATAAATGTTTTTAAAATGCAGTTATAATGTGTAAATGTTGTTAAATAAATTAATATTTTAAAATATTATGGAAATATTAGAATTGCTCGTTTATTGCTGGAAGTGAAACTCCCGCCCCCAAAATTATAGTTAACAATTCCACAATTCTCTATATTACTCGTACACTGCGTATCATAACTATAACAGCAACTATAAAACAGCTGATATGCGATATTCTAAACAATTTGGCATAAAAAAACTCTTATTAGTAAGATACTAATCTAAAACATACCCAGTCAGAGAAATACTACAAACGGGAAAGTGATGACAATTAGAGTTTGCTGTTCGGTTTTAATCGAAACCGAAATCGTGGTTATTCAAGCCTCAAAACCGAAGACAAAACCGACAAAACTAAGTCGGTTTTTTAATAAATACTTTAACGAATTAAAATAATTAATTAAATTGTATCTCAGTGTACAATTAAAATGAGAACAGACCTCTTAAAAGAGCCGTAAAATCTTCTGAAATCACAGCTATACACTCATAAATACAAGTTTATTATGTTTCATTTATAACTCCAAAATTTAAGTACTCTGAAAATTATCATGTTTTATAGTCTTTTACGAGACATAATTTCTGAGCGTTCAGAAAAATGTTAACTGGAATATTATTGAATCTTGAATTTCGAAAAGGGCTCAGCTTCTGTTTTACAAAATGTTATAATTAATTGTAGTGAACATTTTCTTCATTAAATATTACTTTAAAGAATTTTTTGGCATTATTGCCAACCCAGTGGGAGGAGGAGTTGTGACTCAAACAAATTAATAATTTCTTTCTAAAATCCCTGATGATGATCAACAAAGTTGATGGAAATATATTTTAGTGAACATTGTTTATTTACAAAAAAATTTTTATTTGACAACCCAGCAAACAAAGATGATCATTAATGACTCAGAAATGAGCTCCAAAAACTTAAACATTTTTGCAGTTTTTCCTATGAAAGTGGTCCGTCCAAAAGAGCGCCCTTGTACTCAGAAAAAAGAACGTATAAAATCGAAATTTTCTTCATAAATTTAAATAATTTTAGAATCTTGTTTGAGTCCGAAAAATGAAACCTCGTTTTGAGACAGCTTTTTAGATTGTAGAGACAACTTTTTGGATTGTTTTCTGAGGGTTCATATTTTCTACCAAAAAAAGAGTGTTTTCAAAAAAACGATAACCATTTCTATGAGGAATTTAAAAATCTTATTTATGAGCGCTCCGAAATTGCTGGCTGGGAAAGAGAATTTTTAACAACCTTAAGCGAAACTATATTCACCCTACAACATTAAAACAGGTCAACAAAATCCATTTGCATTAAAAAAAAGGTTAATACGTATTTTTTTTGTCCTGCCATGATTTGAACCCAGCCCGTTAGATTGCACAGTGGGCCAGCATTTTCATATTTTGGCCAAAACCAGAATATTAATAATCGCCTACTTATATGAAAGTTGAAAGTATTAACCCGTCAAGGCAAATGACACTGATGATGGCTTTGTAGCGAAAGCCGAAAATACGTATTCTGTCTTGCTGGCCTTATCGAATTCTTTCAAATTTTTTATTCTTTGTAATTTGCTTGTAAAAATTGTATCAGAAAGAAATTGTGAAGTTAAAAAAAATGTTCTTGTTTTTGTATTTCATACCATCGGTACAAATAAATACAAATTTTATTTTTACCTTACTTCTTGTCAATACAAGAAAAAGCAAAACATTTTTCCTCCGTAAATGAGTGTTGTCAAAATGTTGGTTTTTAACTTTTATTTAAAAATTAAAATTGTTTTTTTCGACCTTTTTAATTGGTTAATTTGAAATTTATTAATTTGATTAATTATAAATTTTTTAAATTAATAAATTTCTAATTAATCAATTAAAAAGGTCGAAAAAAACAATTTTTATTTTTAAATAAAAATTAAAAACCAACATTTATTTATTTTAAAGTTTACCACATTGGCATAAAAAAATTAAAATAAATAAAATATTTTTGTTTTAGGTAGTGCCTCCTCTAAGACTCCCAAAATTGGGTAATGCAGTATTGAGTTTATCCTTTTTGAATGAATTCACTACAAACGAATAAAATTTTCTCTAGAATTGAATGAATTCCTTTTCTTAAGTAATTCACCGAATTCGTTCAACTGAACGCATTCATCAAACAACAAATTCAAAGAATTAATTCAATTACAATAATTTTTTTTTATTAAATCAAATGAATTAATTCACTGGTGAACGCGTGCAATTTTATAAATCGAACGGAAAAAAGTGAACTACTGAATTAATTCACCACTGAATTTGTTAAATTTCATTTTTGGTTCAGTGAATTAAAAAAAAAAAAATTACGTTCACTGAATTGAAAAAATAAATTACGTTCACTGAATTAAAAAAAAATACATTCACTGGATTGAAAAATAAAAATTACGTTCACTGAACTCAAATGAGAAGCAGCAACATATTTTAATAGCTTATAGAGTTCTTAGTATTGTAAAAACGTATAAATGAAATGCGTCATAGGGCGAGTAACTTATATCCAACATAACCAAGGTTAAACGTTAACCACAGATATTTCCATATAAATTTGACATTCATGACATGACATGTTTAAGCACTAACCTCAGTTTATGTATAGATAAGTTTGTAAATAAATGTTTTCTTCTACTGAACGGCAGAAAACAGGATTTGAATTCAGTGAACGTATTTTTTTTTTAATTCAGTGAACGTAGTTTTTTTCAATTTTATTTATTTATTTATTTTAAATTTAAAAAAAATAATAATTAATTTTTAATTCACTGAACGAAAATGAAATTTAACGAATTCAGTGGTAAATTAATTCAGTAAGAAATTAATTCACTTGTTTTTTTTTCGTTCGATTTATAAAATTGAATGCGTTCACCAGCGAATTAATTCATTTGATATACTGCATACAGAATTTTAAGGACCATATTTAAACGGTCGTCAAAAATTAAAATAACAATATTTTTACTATAATAGTTTTTTGTTTAAAATATATGTTATTGTAATGTTTTCGAAAAATATTAGTTTTAAATTTCTCCAACCAAGATCGCCAGGGTTGCCACTTCATTATTAGCCTTTTTTAAAAAAAGAAAAATCGGCTGCCACTGTACAGCCTTCATTAATTACCCAGGAAAATTTTCTGTTCCAAAGAATCGGTTGTACAATAGCTACCCAGGAAAATTTTCTGTTCCAAAGAATCGGTTGTGCAATAGCTACTTTTCATTCACAACCCCTTCTACTGTCGATTCTAACACCGATTCTTTTTGTTTGAAATTGTCCCAAAAGCAACCCCTTCTATGGCTCCAAAGTGGAACCGGTTGCTTTAGAATCGGTTCTGGAACTGATTCTACGTCACCCACACCTTCCATATAGGATCCCAGGAACTGGTTCCAGAACCAGTTCCATGGAATCGGTTGCAGTGGAACCAGTTGTAGAATGGGTGTGGTTGGCTACCGATTGTAAAAAATTTTCCTGGGTACTTTTCATTCACAACCCCTTCTACTGTCGATTCTAACACCGATTCTTTTTGTTTGAAATTGTCCCAAAAGCAACCCCTTCTATAGCTCCAAAGTGGAACCGGTTGCTCTAGAATCAGTTCTGGAACTAGTTCTGGAATTGATTCTACGTCACCCACACCTTCCATATAGGATCCCAGGAACTGGTTCCGGAACCAGTTCCATGGAATCGGTTGCAGTGGAACCAGTTGTAGAATGGGTGTGGTTGGCTACTGATTGTAAAAATTTTTCCTGGGTACTGGAAAAGAAAAGTGTAAAGTGATTCTTAATACCAGATAAATTCTCTAGTCCTTATCGTGATTTTTATTTAAAAATTTTTTTTTTAAACAAAGTTGCCACACAAACTTGAAAATTTCAAAAAAGGCAAGAAAAAACAATTTTACTTGGGAATATAAAATTTATTTGACTGAAATTCAAAAAACGGGCCACGATAAGGATTACAGTTTTTTGTTGACTATGAAAGAAAAAAACCGGATCGAAATCGGTTATCCCACCTTGGTTGCACAGTGGCAGCCGATTTTGAACTCATGGTTATGAGAAAAACGCGTTTATAGTCTAAAGTTAATTTTAAGCTAAGAAAACAGCTGGTATTAGGAATTCGAACTTTACTCCGACGGCTAAGACATACAGAAATTTTAACGGAAAGCGCGAAAATTGGAAATTTACAATATAGGTTCCCTGGATTATGGGATAATCTATTGATAAGCCACTGCTCCTTAACGAAGCATCAGCCATTGGTATCTTTATGGAAAGTATTGGTCACGGTTACTTGTGTGGAATTTTGTATACAATGATGGCCATTGATTTACCCCAGAATAACGAGGACTATAATATATTCTGGCACTGTCCGATAAACCCAGTGACTGAAGGAGCTGTGGTGACCGAAGGACTGAAAAAGCGGCGACTCAGATATATGGGAAGCAGATTCTTTGAAGATCTGGATTGTCTGCGGAATATATAAACGTAGGATCCAGTTTTTCAGAAAAATGTAATAAGAAACTACGGGGAATCTTAATAAATCACATAGTCTCCTACTGTACCCGACTGCTAGACTATTTTACATTTAATCTTACCTTATTATATATTGAATGTAAAACGATTTATTTAAAGAAAAAGACACAATGGAAGAAATGTGGTGTAGGATAGAAAATTCAAAAGAAAAAATTAAAACTGACTTATGTGCGTTATTTGTCTACTCGTAGGACCCACAGTGAAATATAAAGGAAATCTATTTGGGAATTAGGAACAACTACATTAAGTGAATAAAAAAGCACTAAATATGATTAATATTCGGAAAAGGAAAATGTTACAAAATACTTAATTTTTACGATTTTTTAACCTAAAGGAAACGATATATCCTTACTTTATGCTTTTGAATTTCCTTCAAATAGCATGAGAAATTGAATGTTTTAAGTCTTTCTGAATTATAATTCGAACAAATAGTTTGATGTAGGAAGAATTCTAAATCATTTTAATTGAAATGATGAATAAAAAAAGAGATGCATTATGTATATAAGAGAAAGAAATAAATACAATTGTACTTAAATTGTCACGGACACACATCAAGATATGAATGAATATGTTAAAATATGCAAGGAAAAACGATTTAAAGAAAATATGTATTTCAAAACAAAAATTGAATACTCACTATTTTCCATATAGGTTTTAGCCTTATAACCACCAAAATGATGAGAATAGTCCGATACGAAATGTAAACCCAAATATGAACCAGTCGACACATAACGTAACAATTTTAGTTTCGTACTCCAATCACCGCATAAACGTTTCGGTAAAACATCATGTAAAGTTTTGCTATTATGATTATTATTGTTGTTACTATTGCTATTACTCGAATGTTGATAGTAGGGATTTCCTTTGGGATAATCCGGTGTCTGTATTATAAAGTTATTACGTGGACCATATAGACTTGAATAGATGTGCAATAGCTTTTGATAATTATTTTGAGCGAGATCATAACCATTATAATCGGTATTTTGTGGAGCGTAACCATGATCATTCATTCTAAAATTAGTTGAAGTTGATGATTGTGATTGTGTTGCAGATGCATCATAAGAACTTCGCTTTCGAAAAGATCTTAAATTAGGATTATTATAGTTAAATTTTACATTAAGATTACTGTTGTTGTTAATATTGCTATCAATATTATGGGCATAACGATGCTTGGAAGATGTAGTTTTCGCTGAAGATCGTAAAGATTCAGAAAGTTTTGGTGCCGTAATCTCTAGATAATCATAAGTACAACTAGAATGAAACAATTAAATATTTATGAATCGAGGGAATTATTGGAGGATTATTTGTACCCAAAATCTTGTACCTACCCTTGTTCATTTTCTATAACAAGTTCCTCGAATTCAATAACTATTCGATAACCAGCTGGTGCTGTTATTGTTGTAAAACAATTTGCATTATCCGGATATTGGCGGGGAAACGAAGGACTCCATATGGAAGCCCGTGGATGTTCTTTGGTCAATGACACCGTTTTATTACAATCATTTATCCAATTGCGACGCAGGGAATCTTAAATAAAAAGTTAAATTTTTTTTAGATATGCTTGTCAATAAGCTGCAAAGAGGACTTGCTTACCATCGCCCATGGCTCTTTCACATATCAGAAAATTATTGGCACTACAATCCCGATCGTTCCACATGTATTTATTGGTAATGGGACTACGACTCGATTGCACTCCCGGTGGTGTACGAAAGTAACGTCTTAATTCTATGCAATCTTGACTGCTGAGCCCATCGTCATTGGGTTGTTTATTATAATGGCCATGTTGTGACCAACCGGGAAACCAATCTAAATGAAAAGCAAGGTTAGCGAAAGAATTTTTTAATATTTGATTTATAAAAGGTACTTCGTTTTTTTTTAAACTGCTTATTTTTAAAGGCACTTTTTTATTAAAAATTTATTTCTTTTATTAAAAAGGAACTTTGTTTTTTATAAAAGCCATTGTAAAAAAGATTAGATGTAATCAGATGTGTATAGATCTAAATAGATACGATTGAATCTAATTAGATCAGGTGCCAGATCTGTTTGTATCTAACGTGATCTGATTTGGTGCCAGATCTGGCAACAGATCTTATCCATTTGAGCTGGTAGCAAACTAAAAATGTACAAATATACTGTTGCGAAATTGGATTGGTCTATTTATAGAAAACTCTGGAATTTCCTGGAAGAAAATAGCCCAAGAGATTGGATATAGAAAATACGTCAATCTGGCAACATTACATTTAATTATACACCTAAGCATATGTTAAGGTTAAATACCATTAATAACACTATGCGACAGTCAAAATCGGGATGGGATGAAACCAACGGGAAATGTTATATCGGTCAAAAACAAGTTATACGTGTCCCGGCGTTTCGCTGGGTCACCCCTAGGAATCGAGATATATCTTTTTTTTTGACATAACTCGAGAACCACTAGTCCGATTTTGCTCAAACAATTTTAAAAAAATTAAAAATTACAATTCCTTTAATTTGTTCATATAACGTTTTTCTATATACTCAACAGTTTTGCCGGTAAAAATAAATGTTTGTTACCGCTACCATAAAAATCAATAACCTTTTGTTTATTACTTTTTTTTAATATTTTAAGCAAAAAATATTTTTTTCTTCATACATTTATTTTTACCGGCAAAACTGTTGAGTATATAGAAAAACGTTATATGAACAGATTAAAGGAATTGTAATTTTTAATTTTTTTAAAATTGTTTGAGCAAAATCGGACTAGTGGTTCTCGAGTTATGTCAAAAAAAAGACCACCAAAGGTCAAATCGATATATCTCGATTCCTAGGGGTGATCCAGCGAAACGCCGGGACACGTATAACTTCTTTTTTACCGATATAACTTTCCCCGGTAGTTTGAACCCTTCCCGATCACTGACCCCTACCATTTGTCTCACAGTGTAATAGTAAGTTGTATACTATTGTGTGTTACGTATTAGAATTGTATAGTTGGTTGTTTATTAGAGTTTGTGTGAATGTTGTATTTAAGAGTAATGTAGAGTTAAGTACGATAAGTGTTATAGCATGCTAGAATTTTCCACACTTTTATTGAAACATATATATTCCTCTAACTCCCACTGGAGCATAGGGCGCCAAAAAGAAACATGGCTGTTACTATATAAGGCGCGCATTAACATTAGTAGAGTTGAAGTTGTTATTAACATTTGTGCTGTTAAGACTGCGGTATGAGCTTGAGTGTCATATTAGAGTTAGTAGCGCTCTTGTAATAATCGTAATAAAGAGAGTTTGTGTATAAGTAATAGTGTGTAAATATTAGGGTATTCAATCAAACTTTTTTCGAATAATTTGAAATGTCCAAATTTCGAAATCAAAAAATCGATTAATCAAAATTGGAAGAAATTGCAAAAATGTTTAAAAAATATAAATTTTTTATTTAAGTAAATGTGCCAAAAACTCAAAACTTTTTTTAAAAATTGTGATAAGTAATTTGCTGTTTGCTTCTTCCTATCCGGATTTCATTGTGGCCTAAGGAAATAATTAAGGAAGGACCTTTTAGAATTTCTATAAATATTTGTTAGCTTCAACTCAACTCAATGAGAATTTAATGTTTTCAAATAGGAGCATGAATAAACTTCTTAAATTCTAAAGTAAAAATAGAAACAATTTAAAATTATCACAGTTTGCTTTGTCATCTTCCAAATTAATACCCTGTTGTTGTGACTTATCTAGTAAAGTAGTGGTATCTATTTACGTATAATAAATATTTAATTATTTTTTACTTTTAAACGTTGATATTAAATGAAAGCATTAACAATTATTGTAATTAATGATTATTAGAATTATTAATTATAATTAATGCTCAATGTAATAAAGCATGTTTAGTGAGCACTCTGAGTTAATAAAATAAAAGGATGGAGATACGGAAACGTAGAAGGAAAATCAATTCTCAACAAAATTCCTCACTACATTTATATTTTTTCTATATTCAATGCATACGAAAGAGATACAAAATTATTTACGGTCTTATATTCTTCTTTCGTGTGTGGTTCTCCCCGATTTGGATAAAATTTTAATATTTAAAAGAGGGGACAGAAAAATAAAAAAATATTGACAAAATCTGATCTCAATTATTACATTTTTTTATTTTTATGAATTTAGAAGAGTTATTGAATTTATTTTTGTTCCTTTTTTAAATAAAATTATTAAAAACACACCAAGTGCATGTATATTATTTTACATAAATTTTTTTCGATTAATCGATTAATTTTAAAATTTTGTTCTATTAACCGGTTAAGAAAAAAACCCGAATAATTATTTGCACGATTAATCGATTAAAATAAAAAGCCGATTAATTGAATACCCTAGTAAATATATACGAGTGCTTAAGCTTTTTCAAACTTAAGTGTATTTGTGTTTGGTTATTCTAATTGGTTGTTATTATTGCTGAGAGAGCACCAGTCCGGTTTATCTAAGGGAGATAAACGCACGTTTTATAAGGTAAAACTTAATAATTGGTGTCAGCGTTGGGACTGGTTATTTTGATTGCAATAGAAAATAACCCGGTTTATTTATTTTGTGAAAACGCCATTTTCACGCATCCTTTTCAAAAACAAAAGCCATCTCGTCGACTTTTTTAGACTTTTCATTAAAAAAAATATTATAAAATTCAGTAAAATCTTAACCATTTCAACTATAAATTCCTTCTATACAGCATTTTTGTTGAAAACATTCAAAAAAACGCATAAATCAATTACTATACTTTAACATTTTTGGAATAAAGCACCGTAAGTTGTTTCGATTTCACGTGAAAAAACTGTTATACTCCATATAAAAAACAAAAGATTTTTCACGATAATCAGTTTCACGTGAAAATTGTGTAGAGTTTGTTTTCACGCAAATTTAATGTACAAGACTATTATTTTTCTTGGCAAAAAGTAACATTTTGTGTTTATTGTGATTATGTCTTTGTTATAAAATTAAAAAAAATTTTTCACTTTTATAAATTAAATTGCGATTTGAGGCCTTTAAAGTTTGAGTAAAATTTTTCCACGTGAAAAACAACTTACGGTGCTTAAGCATGAAATTTTGCCCTGCTGATTATACACATATAGTTTGCCAGATCTACCTATTTTTTTTTTTATTTTATTTATTTAGTCTATGGAATTAATCCTTACAGACAATAATATTAAAATTTACATAATTACATAATTTACATAATTTTTAAAAAATATTATAAGCGAACTATGTGTTCAGAATTAAAATGATGCTACGTTTAATGCAATTAACGTTATTTTTAAAATATAATTATAAAATTCATCTGATTAGATCTAATTAGATCTCAGAATTGGAAAAATTAGATATGATAAAATCAGATCTACTGAGATCTGGTCAGATCTGGTCTTTTTCTCTTTTGTAAAAGCTACTTTTTATATTAAAGGCACCATTTGTATAAAAGGTACCTTTCGTATAAAAGGTACGTTTTGTACAAAAGGTATTTTTTCTATACAAGATACTTTTTGTATAAAAGGTACTTTTTGTATAAAAGACATTTTTTGTCTAAAAGGTACTTTTTGTATAAAATATACTTTTTGCATAAAAACTACTTTTTGTATAAAATGCACTCTTTGAATTAAAGGCACTTTTTGTATAAAAGGTACTTTTTGTATAGAAGGTATTATTTTTTATCAAAGGTACTTTTGGTACCAAATGTACTTTTTGTATAAAAAGTACTTTTGTATAAAAGGTAGTTTTTGTATAAAATGTAATTTTTTTATACAGGGTGGCTCAAAATTACCGAAGGGGTTTGAATTCCTTATAACTTTTTTATTATAATTTTTTGTTTTATTTTTTTTTCAGTATTTTGTAAAGAAGATTTGGGGAATTTAAAATAGAACAATACACAATTGAACAATTGAAGAAAATCCCGATTTTATTCATAATTTAATTATGAGCGTCGAAGACGAAGGTACTTTTTACAAAATTTATCTATAAAAGGTACTTTTGATAAACTGTACCTATAGAAGGTACTTTTTTTTTTTACAGAGGTTAAGGTACTAATTTTATTTGTTCTTTGGTATTTATATATTTTTTTCTTTCATTTATACCATTAATTTGTTTGCTTTAATCTTTCTTTACTTACTTGTATACTGAAATATTAAACCATCACTCCAACGAAAATCTCCCTCATAACTTTTATCGGAGCCACCAACCCAATAGGCATTTTGATCACCATATCCTGGACTATTGATTAGTAGTTTATCGATAATCTGCTGTTGCTGTTCGTTACGTATTGAAACTAAGTGTCCAGATAATTTCGAACAATGTTTTTCTGAATCATGCCATGACATTGACATTTCAATGGCAGCTATGCAAAATTGTTCCATAGCTATCCAACCAAAGGCACAATTTGAGATAATATCAGGTAAAGGTCTAGACTGATATGACAAATAAATGGCTGGCATATGTGGTAAAGACGGTTTAGTAGATGAGGACGATGATGAAACTGGTAGCTGATTTGTTTTAGTTGATGTGGAACGAAAAAGGTGTATACTTAAGATATTACTGGAGGATTCCAAAATAAAACCACGCATATTTTTTGTATTGTTTACACAATGAGACCATTTTGAATGATCATTCTCGAATACTTTTATTACTACACCCACACAGTTGGCCGTTCCCGATAAGGCCATTTGTAAATTTGCCTTAGTGGCAGCTAAAAAACCAAATGAATCTAAACCCAAACTGGCAAAAGCTTTTTGTTTTGTATCGGAATTTAATTTCCGATTTGTGGTCACATTCAAATCAGGCAGTTTAAATAATGGCATTAACATCGATGAAGAGTAAGCACCAAAGGTATTACCACCATTTACAGTTAAATTTATCACTTGTGCATCTACAGTGGTACCTTGACTTGTAAATATCGTATACAATTCTTCTTCCTGCACAGCGTCAGCACCATCGTTCATCAAAGTGGGCATAGGTAAAATATCACTATCATTATTGGTTACCATACGCAACAATACACGATTGCCATATGGTAAATGTATCCGAAAATAACACTCCAAGGAATCTCTCATACTTGGTCGTATATAAAATTCACCACTTTCATTACTCGTACTAACATTATAACAATAATCGACTAATTTAAAACTTAAACTAAACATAGGATTTCTATAGAACTGCACTGATGTATGATCCTCCACATTGAAATGATAGATACGATCTGTTGTAGACAGTTCCTCCAATTTGCCGCAGAGTATTTTATGACCATTGAACCGTACGAAACCTCCACTGACACAGGGTACGTTAAGTCTTTGTAATTCTACTAACATACCGGGAGGAGGTTTGCCTTCAGTTCTTCCTTCAGAATTTTCTGCTGTATTTAATTCTTTAAATGTGGGAAAATGTACTGTACAATCTATGCAGTATAAAGGCAAAATGGTATACTCCAATGTACCCATAGTGGTCTCACGTAATATAAGTTGGCAGTCTGTGGGAAAAAATAGATTAAAATGAAAGACTGGTATAAGGATTTAGATGAAAATATCAAAAGTTTAAATGTAGTCACGCAATTTCTCTCCAAATTATACTTGGGAGTAGTTAATTGAATGGACCAATTAATTGACGATTTTCGTGGCATTAGAATTGAACAATGCCAATGAAACACAAATTAACCCTTTAACTACCGACTTTTTGTTTGGGGATGTATCGTTATTTTGACTTCAGATTCTTATTAAGAGCCCTTAAATTAGAAAAAAATATGTGTCATGTTTGCTCCCCTCCCCCTCCTATCCACCAAAAATGACGTTCGAAAATCGATTTTTTCGAAAATCGAAATTTCTTATCCTTGTTTTTTACCCCTTTAACATTCGAATAGCTAAAAATACTTTGGTTGGTTCTCTTGTCATCATAAAACGAAGCTGTATGCCAAATTTTAAGTATCTGTCTTCATTAGGAGATTATGGTATATTCAAAAAATTGGACTTCATTAACAAATATCGCGACTATATTGCCATGTTGAACTTCTTATACATATAACGATTTTTATTTGAAGGCCAAGAGTCTAATAAACTTATTTACAAAAAGTATCAAGCTTTTTTTTTTTTGCATTATTAAATTTTATATATTCTTTTAAAGATGTGTATACTGTAGTTTACAAGGGTAGTGAAAGAGTTAAGAAAAAAAAAAATTAAAAATTCGCGTACTTCTTATCTATTCGTTATTTCGTCAGGTGTAGATTAATAGAGGCTGGACTAACTAGTGTTCAAAGAAGAGTGAACTGCGTGTTCTTAATACAACTTGTAAAATAGCGATTATTTATGTTTATAGCTCTCAAATTATACAATCTTGACTTAATTTCCATTTTTTTCAAAACAATTTTATTTATATACAATGTTTTTTTCTTTAATTATAATTGATTGCTTTGAAAAAAAGAAAATCATTGGCATTGAATTTTAATGAAATTTTTTGGTATTGACATCAAGTAGTAGTATTAAATTTCAATGCCAATAAAAAACTCCCAAGTATGCCCGTAACATACATTCTTTCTGCATGAGCTGACGATTTTTACCCGTCTTACAGCTAGAAGATTTATTTTTTTTCATTTATGGTAGCAACTACTGACAGTAGACCATCTCCTGACCTACATCAGATACAAAAAATCTAATTTTGGTCCTTTTAGAGATTTTTGAATTCCAGTATCGGAGAGTTTTTGAGATGTGCCGTTTTAAAACCGGTCACACAACATGGCACTAGCGGGCATTCCAATTTCCGGTTTTGAAATTTTGATCGAGTGGCCTAAATATATATTTAGACTAAAATTAGCTTTTGATAGCGGACCATCTATCCTGATCGGAATCAGACATCATAAAAGAAGCAAATACACTGAAAATATTATTACAGTAACTGACTGTAGTTTATTTGAAAAATTATCCGTACATTTATTTTTAAATGATTATACAGTTAAAATGAAAAGAAATATGTTTTTCAACATTTTTTGTCTTTTATTCTTTTATTCTGTTTACAGTTAATATTTTCATTTAAAATATTTTGTTAAAAAAGAAACCTTTTTAGATTTCTAGGTCAGTTAAAAAAAACAAAATGAACTAACGTGCCTATTAATACGAAAAGTCTGTGACTCTTAGTTGTAATTGTATTCCCCATGTTTTCGTTTTTGCAAAGTCACAATAAATTATATTTATTAACTACCTAATTTCGTAAAACACTTGGGTGAAGTGAAGGGAACTTTCAATGTAAATTGTTTTTGTAACAAAAACAATTTCTATAGAAATAACGCAACACTTCACCAAAGTGTTTTAGAAAATTACCCTTCAAAAAAAAATTAAGACCTGGTATTTAATCATAACATTGACAAATAAAATTAGAATTTTTTGAATTTTATTGTTGTTTTGTATGAAAAGTTATCGCTCTCGGTCTTAAAAATAGTCTTATGACGATCACAATAAGTCACAAGTAGGAATAGGCACCTAAATATCATTTAATTGTTCAGATTTTGTAGTTAATTTATTAACATTTAAAAATAAATGAAAAGTTCTTTTGATTTAAATGAAAAGTTAGTAAACCGGTTTTCAAGCGATTTTTCATTTATTTTAAATTACATTTTCAGTTAATTCAAACTACAAACTATTTTGAGTGTATTGGTCCTTTTAAACATTTTTAACCCCCAAAAGATAATATTTAAGAAGTCAAATCCTAAAAATGGTGACATGACAATTTCGGGTTTTGAGTTTTGTCCCAAAAGATTTCGGACATATCCCCCAAACCAGAAGTTTTGACCATGATCAAAACTTTAGTTCGTAGTCCCCACACGAAAATAAACTGAAAGCTCAGAATTATGATCATTATTCTGTTACCGGGTTAAAGGGTTTTCTGCTCTGGTATATATCCAACGACGGCTTCGGCTACTATAGTGTTTTTACGTAGCCGGCCTTTGGCCGAACTCCGTTATATGTACGATACAAAATTGTCTTCCCTAACTAATTGCTTTCGTTTGCATAAAAAAGAGCTGATATGAAATCTGGTGGCAATCGGATAAAAAAAGTCGCGCCGGAATTCGATTAAGAATTTGATTAGTATTTACAATGATAAAAAAATTAAGCTTTTTTAGATTTTTGAAAATGTTATTGAATATATTTTTTACACTAACTAATTACAGAAACGGAATTATTACTAAATTATCTTTCCAAAAAGATGCAAAAATTAATAATCGGTTTGAAAATGACCAAATTATTACAATTTCCCCAAGCCATTAATGTGTCAAAAATCACTTGACTATGAAATTCATTGACGACATTTTTATTTTCTACGAAATTTTCTAATACTAAATTTTTTTAATTCTTTAGATCCAAGAAAGCGCATAAAAGAAATTTTGCCTCTCAAAGATAATCCCAGCAAAACCTTGGTAATATATGGGTACTACTATGCATATTACCTGGTAATATATCAAACCGCTTACCCTTGCATTACCTTGTCTGTCCACCCTTACACTTTACCCTTCATTACTTTTAATACCAAGTTCATACGTTTGGATGTTTTATTGGTATAAATAATTCGTTTTTGTAGAAAATTTTAGAAATAAAATTTTTTGTTAAAATTAGAAATCTGATTAATCAGTAGTGTCCGACCGAACAGTTCGGCCAGAAAATGTATTTGTCGAAATTTGGTATGTTGAAGCACTATGGACAAATTTTTCTTATGCAAAAATGTTTGTTGGGCCGATTAGAATGCATTTTAAGTGTCAAATTTTAAGAAAAGTCAGAAGTTAAGCAATAAATTCATTGTTCGGCCGCCGAACTTTTTTCAATTTGGACGAACTTTCGGCGGCCGAACAGTGAATTTATTGCTTAACTTCTGACTTTTCCTTAAATTTGACACTCAAAATCGAATTAAATCGACTGATCAAACATTTTAGCAGTAGGAAAATTTCTCCAAAGTGCTTTCAAATAACAGAAAATCGACCAAATGCCACTTTTTGGCCGAACTGTTCGGTCGGATACTATTAATCAGTTAATTGATTAATTGAAAATTTGATTAATCAGAATTATGATTAATCGAATAATTTGAATTTTGATTAATCAAAACTTGAATAATTTTAATTAAAATTAAATTTTTTTTAGAAATATAGCTTATAGCTCTAAATAAAGAAAATCAAACAGATTGTTTGCTCACTGGTCAGACTTAACCAATGTCCATTCTTAAGTTCCATGTTTCTATATTGAACTGGCGTTAAAATGCGTCTTTAACGGAGAAAAATAAAATATTCAATTATTCATAAGTTTGATTAATCAAAGTCATGATTAATCAATTAATTATTATTTTGAATAATCGATTAATCATATTTTTGATTAATCAAAATTGTTGAATAATCGATTATTTGAATAATCGATTAATTGATTAATCAGAATTTTGATTACACCCCTATTAAAAACCTTTGAATTTAAATTTGATATTCGGTTAAAAAATTGTAATTTAAACAAAAAGAAACTGTAAAAACTCCTTACCTGTAAGTTCAGAATAACATATTTCTAGGTAAGGTTATTTCGCAATTTTTTAAGTGTGGTTTTTTAAGATTTATAATCTAGGGACTGTAATACCCAATTCATAGAACAAAGTTCTGTGATTAATTGAAAAAAGAAACCGCGAAAAAAGTCGCGGGAAAAAAATTTCCAAAAACGAAAATTCTTATATCAGTGTGTTTGTTTGCAAAATAAAAATCGCTGATTTAGTTTTTTAATTCAACTTTTGTACTATAAAGTATTTTTTCGCGTTCCGCGATTATTTTGCAATTTTTTAAGTGCGGTTTTTTTAAATTTATAATCTAAGGACTATAACACCAATTTCATAGAACAAAGTTCGGTGGCTAGTTGAAAAAAAAAATCGCGAAAAAATGTCGCGGAAAAAAATTAGCAAAAAGGAAAATTCTTACATCAGTATAAATATTTAGTTGCAGAATGAAAATCGCTGATAAAGTTTTTGTACCATAAAGCTTTTTTTCGCGTTCCGCCATTATTTTGCAATTTTTTAAGTGTGGTTTTTGTAAAATTAGAATCTGGTTACTATAATACCCTTAACTCATACCAAAGACTGGTGGTTAGTTTGAAAAAAAAAAGTTTGCGAAAATAATTTTGCAAAAAAGTAAAATTTTTCCATCAATATATTCCTTTGCATAATGTAAATCGCTGATTAAGTATTTTAATTAATTTTTTATACCACAAAACCCTTTTCGCATTCCGCATTTGCAAGCTCAGAAATGAATTTGAAATCTATAAAATGACGTTTACAAATGCAAATTCTTTCTTATAATTGAGGCATTAGTAATCGTAATGAATTTACTATACAATTGGCATTAGTAATGAAATCGATGTATTTCAAAGCATTAGCATTAGTCCAAGTAATAATAATGCCAAAAATTTCATTAGCATTAGTTTCAATTTAATGGTAATGAAATCACCAATTAATTTGTCCAAATAATTAATTAGTCTCATGTATGTTATATTATAATTACCTTTTATTAACATTGTTCTTTTATTTTTTAATGTATTATAGTGGTTTTGTGTAGTAGTTATTTCTTAACCAAGTATGGCCCTTAGGGCTCGGTTATGTAATTGAAGAATAAATAAAAAAAAAATTTAATATTCTCCTGTCCATTTTGGGTTAAAGCAGCATATCCGCGAATACAACATTTCAAAAATCTAGTTTTATCTTAAATATCACTGCATGCCCCTAACACTAAGCGCGAATCAGTAAATAGTATTTGTTGAAACAAAATATTTCCCGCTGGGCATTGGATTATTTATGGAATTATCCATAATAAAATCCCATTGCACATACACACTTATAACATGAGTGACTACATACAATACATATTCGTACATACATTTGCACTTACCTTTGCGTATTTGAAATTGAAAAGTTTTCCTATATACCACCATTTGTGCTTCATCGACATTTGCTTCATTGCCACTATGACCAATATTGCCAGTGGCATTAAACCATTCAAATTTGTTGTTAGAGTCTGAATTGCTATTGTTCTTCGTGCTACTGTTGCTATTGTTTGTTGTTCTGTTGTTGTCGGTTATGTTGCTATTGATATTTCTTATTTTCATACGAAAAAATACTCTGAAATTGTAAAACAAAAAATACTTTAATAAAAAAAATTTAAACTTTAATTTGGTTATTTTTTTTTTATTTTTTCGGGGAATATTAATTTTTTAGTTAGTTTGCGCTATTCAAGGGGGATATTCAATTTCTAACAAACTAAATAAAACGATTAAAAAGGTTAAAGTCGGGCATGCCGACTATACAATACCCTACACCACTCTGGTGTATTGTTTGGATCCGAAATTCGAATGGGTTAAAATGGGGCTTGTGTCAAAATTTTCTATAATGTGAGTCAGCGCACCAAATTTCATTAAAATATCTTAATATTTGCGACCTGCAGTTTGCAACCAAGCCAATTTTGGGGGGACCCTTATATGGGCACTAGTTCTAAACATGGACCGATGTTCACCAAAATCAATAGGCTTCGTCCTTGGGCCAACATAGGTCTATGTACCAAATTTCATCAAAATATCTTAATATTTGCGACCTGCAGTTTGTAACCAAGCCAATTTTGGGGGGACCCTTATATGGGCACTAGTTCTAAACATGGACCGATGATCACCAAAATCAATAGGCTTCGTCCTTGGGCCAACATAGGTCTATGTACCAAATTTCATCAAAATATCTTAATATTTGCGACCTGCAGTTTGTAACCAAGCCAATTTTGGGGGGACCCTTATATGGGCACTAGGTCTAAACATGGACCGATGTTTACCAAAATCAATATGCTGCGTTATTGGGCCAATATAGGTCTGTGTACCAAATTTCATCTAAATATCTTAATATTTGCGACCTGCAGCGTATAAACAGTATAATTTTGGTAGGACCCTTATATGGGCACTAGGTCTAAACATAGACCGATGTTCACCAAAATCAATAGGCTGTGTTATTGGGCCAATGTAGGTCTGTGTGCCAAATTTCATCAAAATATCTTAATATTTACGACCTGCAGCGTATAAACAGAATAATTTTGGTAGGACCCGTATATGGGCACTAGGTCTAAACATGGACCGATGTTCACCAAAATCAATAGGCTGCGTTATTGGGCCAATATAGGTCTGTGTACCAAATTTCATCAAAATATCTTAATATTTACGACCTGCAGCGTATAAACAGTATAATTTTGGTAGGACCCTTATATGGGCACTAGGTCTAAACATGGACCGATGTTCACCAAAATCAATAGGCTGCGTTATTGGGCCAATATAGGTCTGTGTACCAAATTTCATCTAAATATCTTAATATTTGCGACCTGCAGCGTATAAACAGTATAATTTTGGTAGGACCCTTATATGGGCACTAGGTCTAAACATAGACCGATGTTCACCAAAATCAATAGGCTGCGTTATTGGGCCAATGTAGGTCTGTGTGCCAAATTTCATCAAAATATCTTAATATTTACGACCTGCAGCGTATAAACAGTATAATTTTGGTAGGACCCGTATATGGGCACTAGGTCTAAACATGGACCGATGTTCACCAAAATCAATAGGCTGCGTTATTGGGCTAACATAGGTCCGTGTACCAAATTTCGTCAAAATATCTTAATATTTACGACCTGCAGCGTATAAACAGTATAATTTTGGTAGGACCCTTATATGGGCACTAGGTCTAAACATGGACCGATGTTCAAAAAAATCAAACTTGTTCGTCCTTGGGCCAACATAGGTCTGCGTACCAAATTTCATCAAAATATCTTAATAGTTGCGACCTGTAGAGTGCCCACAAGATTGCATGGACAGACAGACAGACAGACGGACGGACGGACGGACAGACGGACATCGTTAAATCGAAATAAAAAAAAATTCTGAACCGATCGGTATACTATAAGGTGGGTCTACGACCAATATTTTTTGGTGTTACAAACATCAGCACAAACTTATAATACCCTGACCACATAGTGGTGTAGGGTATAATGACAAAATTAACTATAACTGTCAAGACCGGCAAATAATATTTCAGGCCATAATTTTTTTTGTATTTGAGTTTACAAAATTCCACACAAATCTGTTATAGCCAATTTTTAAATTTCAATTTCTAAATATTTTTATTTTTTACCCAGCAAAAAAAATTGCAAGTAGTGCTTTTCAAACTACTTCTTTCAATGCTTCACAAGTATCCGTTAGTGTATTTTTACTGCTTTTTTATAAGTTATTCTGAACAACTTCAAAAAATCACTTCTTTCATTGCTTCCCAAGTATCCGTTATTACATTTTTACAGCTTTTTTAGAATTACTTCTGAACCACATCCAACAAATCACTTAAGTATTGCTTCTAAAGAGTTATTGCTCTAAAAGTGATCGTAAAAAGTGATTTTGGTATCATTTGGTATTTCCAAACAGGGACCCTCTGATTGGGAATTGGATTCGATTCCCGGCGGGACCAATATTTTTTTATTTTTTTAAAATTTTTTTAAAATTTTTTTTTTATTTTATTAATTTTTTTCTAATATCCCAGCAAACAAAGATGATCATTAATGACTCAGAAATGAGCTCCAAAAACATAAACATTTTTCCACTTTTTCCTATGAAAGTGGTCCGTCCAAAAGAGCCCCCTGTGTACTCAGAAATGACTCAGAAAAAAGAACGTATAAAATCGAAATTTTCTTCATAAATTTAAATAATTTTGGAATCTTCTTAGAGTCCGAAAAATGAACCCTCGTTTTGAGACAGCTTTTTAGATTGTAGAGACAACTTTTTGGATTGTTTTCTGAGGGTTCATATTTTCTACCAAAAAAAGATTATTTTCAAAAAAACGATAATCATTTCTATGAGGAATTTAAAAATCTTATTTATGAGCGCTCCGAAATTGCTGGCTGGGATTTATAATTAATTTGTTTAAATTCAATATTTTTTTAATTTTAAAATTTTTAAAAATGGTGAGAAATTGATATTTATGTACCTGTAAAAATAGTACTGAAAACAATATTGAATTGGAGTGCACCTTTTACACCTGTGTAATAAGTACTTTTATTGAAGAGAATGCCAGTCAACTTTCATATCAAAGAATAGCTCAGTGGTAGAGCGCTAGACTAGCAATCTTGAGGTCGCAAGTTCGATCCCCGGTGGCGGCAATAAAAAAAAAACTTTTGTAAAATAAAAAAAATATAATTTTTTTTTGTAAAGAATTTTTTTTAACTTTTAATTGGTGAAAAAGAGCTTCCTTTGCACTCGTTCAAAAAGTACTGAAAAAATTTTGAAGTAGTACTCCTCTCCTATGACAGGTTAGGTTAGGTTGAATGGGAGCCTGCCAGAACGGCGAGTTCACTCGGAGGCCATAGGGCCCATTGTGATTCCCTAAGTTTTCCCCACATGGAAAGAAATACCACGACCCGAGAAATCTAGAACCATCCCGATCCCCTTAAAAAGTTCGCAAGACCAGACAGAGAAACATCGCGTAGACTGTCCAGGTCGTCGAAGAACCTGCACCCCAGATATCTGAGTCGCCGTTCCTTCAGTCCCGGACATTCACAAAGCAGATGATGCACTGTCTCCTCCTCCTCCTCGTCCCCACAGCCCCTACAGTAGTCCGCCTGGGTGTAACCCCTACGCGCAGCCATTCGGCCTATCGCGCAGTGTCCCGTTAGAACTCCTACAAGTATCCCGACCGTCCGCTTGCCAAATCCAAGAAGAATCTTTGTCCTCCCCGGATCAGGCAGTGGCCATAGGGTCCGAGATATCCTACAATTGGTCAAGGTTGCCCACCTTGCCCTCGTCTCCCTATCCAATATATCCCCTATCACACCGAATAGCTCCACCAGAGGAACCAGGACCTCCGTCTGTATAGGGTCCTTAACCGACTCGGAGCCATTCCTCGCACACTCGTCAGCCCGCTCGTTCCCCGCAATCCCAGCGTGTCCAGGGACCCACGCCAGCCTTACCGAGTGCCGACGAATACGGTCGAGGGATTCAATACAGTGCCGCACACACCCCGATCTGACAGTATCGGATTCCAGGGCTTTCAAAGCAGCAAGACTATCCGCAAAGATGCTAATGGACGATGGATCCAAATCCCGTTCCATTATCATCCGTGCGGCCACGTCAATTGCATACACTTCCGCCTGGAATACGCTACAATCGCCAGAGAGTCGTATGGAGATTCGAAGGTCCAGTTCGCCGGAGTAAACTCCCGACCCTGTCCCCATGTCCGTCTTCGAACCGTCCGTGAACACTGAGATATCACCACTCCGAATAACGGAGTCGGCTGCCCAGTCTTCCCTGGTCGGTACAATCACCTCAAAAGTCCTCTGGAAATTCGTGACCGGTACATAGAGTCCGTTTCACGATCCAGTAGTGCACCACCAATCCCATGCAGAATGGTACTGTGCCCCCAAGTGCGGTGCCTCAGCTCCTGTATCTCCTTGAGTCTGAGAGCTGCCTTTGCCGCCGTGCCCCTGATATAAATTTCCAGTGGTGGGATGCCAAGCATCACCTCCAAACTTGCCTGGGGTGTAGAACGAGCCGCCCCCGTAATACCCAGACAGCCAGTCGTTGCACCTTTGCGAGAGTGGAGAGATATGAACCCGTGTCCACCGCCCTCCACCACACCAGTGCCCCGTAGGTCAAGATTGACCTGACCTTGGTCCTATGACAACTCAATGTTAAAATCATTAGTGTTTATGTTAAAAAAGAAGTAGATCTAGATCATCAATTGTTGTGCTTTTTCTACTCCTTCGGCATCTCTTTTTTTGCTGGGTAGTTTTAAATAATCTTGAAAATTAACACTCAAAATTAGTTAAATTACTGAGGATTTTTAGTACTGTGTTAAATCATTTGAAAACAGTTTGACAGATTTTTCTACTGACGTATTGTAACGACAGAAGTCGCACCGCTCGTTTCTGTCTACACATCTTGTGAATTTTTCAGGCTACAACTACAAAATAATAACGAACTCAGCTGCCAAAAAGGGTATAAAAGGCAGCACATCAAAGAAATGTGGATCAGTTGCTGGCAGCCTGCAAAGATCCTTTGAGGTCCTGCGAAGATCCTTTGAGGTCCTGCGAAGATCCTTTGAGGTCCTGCGAAGATCCTTTGAGGTCCTGCGAAGATCCTTTGAGGTCCTGCACACATCCTTCGAGGTCCTGCGAAGATCCTTTGAGGTCCTGCGAAGATCCTTTGAGGTCCTGCGAAGATCCTTTGAGGTCCTGTGAAGATCATTTGAGGTCCTGCACACATCCTTCGAGGTCCTGTGAAGATCCTTTGAGGTCCTGCGAAGATCCTTTGAGGTCCTGCGAAGATCCTTTGAGGTCCTGCGAAGATCCTTTGAGGTCCTGCACACATCCTTCGAGGTCCTGCGAAGATCCTTTGAGGTCTTGCGAAGATCCTTTGAGGTCCTGCCACATCCTCCGAGGTCCTGCAAAGCGTCGAGTGTGTGCCGAGCGACGATCACCTCTTTTTCAGCGTCGAGTGTGTGTCGAGCGTTGATCACCTCTTTTCCAGCGTTGAGTGTGTGCCGAGCGTTGGTCACCTCCTTTTTCTGCGTCGAGTGTGTGTCGAGCGTTGATCACCTCTTTTTCAGCGTCGAGTGTGTGCCGAGCGTTGGTCACCTCCTTTTTCTGCGACGAGTGTGTGTCGAGCGTTGATCAGCTCTTTTTCAGCGTCGAGTGTGTGCCGAGCGTTGGTCACCTCCTTTCTCAGCGTCGAGTGTGTGTCGAGCGTTGATCACCTCTTTTGCCGCGTCGAGTGTGTGCCGAGCGTTGGTCACCTCTTTTCCAGCGTCGAGTGTGTGTCGAGCGTTGATCACCTCTTTTCCAGCGTCGAGTGTGTGCCGAGCGTTGGTCACCTCCTTTTTCTGCGTCGAGTGTGTGCCGAGCGTTGGTCACCTCTTTCCCAGCGTCGAGTGTGTGCCGAGCGTTGGTCACCTCCTTTTCAGCGTCGAGTGTGTGCCGAGCGTTGGTCACCTCCGTTTCTGCGTCGAGTGTGTGTCGAGCGTTGATCACCTCTTTTTCCAGCGTCGAGTGTGTGCCGAGCGTTGGTCACCTCCTTTTTCTGCGTCGAGTGTGTGTCGAGCGTTGATCACCTCTTTTTCAGCGTCGAGTGTGTGTCGAGCGTTGATCACCTCTTTTTCCAGCGTCGAGTGTGTGCCGAGCGTTGGTCACCTCCTTTTTCTGCGACGAGTGTGTGTCGAGCGTTGATCACCTCTTTTGCCGCGTCGAGTGTGTGCCGAGCGTTGGTCACCTCTTTTCCAGCGTCGAGTGTGTCGAGCGTTGATCACCTCTTTTCCAGCGTCGAGTGTGTGCCGAGCGTTGGTCACCTCCTTTTTCTGCGTCGAGTGTGTGCCGAGCGTTGGTCGCCTCTTTCCCAGCGTCGAGTGTGTGCCGAGCGTTGGTCACCTCCTTTTCAGCGTCGAGTGTGTGCCGAGCGTTGGTCACCTCCTTTTCTGCGTCGAGTGTGTGTCGAGCGGTGATCACCTCTTTTTCCAGCGTCGAGTGTGTGCCGAGCGTTGGTCACCTCCTTTTTCTGCGTCGAGTGTGTGTCGAGCGTTGATCACCTCTTTTTCAGCGTCGAGTGTGTGTCGAGCGTTGATCACCTCTTTTCCAGCGTCGAGTGTGTGCCGAGCGTTGGTCACCTCCTTTTTCTGCGTCGAGTGTGTGTCGAGCGTTGATCACCTCTTTTTCAGCGTCGAGTGTGTGCCGAGCGTTGGTCACCTACTTTCTCAGCGTCGAGTGTGTGTCGAGCGTTGATCACCTCTTTTTAGCGTCGAGTGTGTGTCGAGCGTTGATCACCTCTTTTCCAGCGTCGAGTGTGTGCCGAGCGTTGGTCACCTCCTTTCTCAGCGTCGAGTGTGTGTCGAGCGTTGATCACCTCTTTTCTCAGCGTCGAGTGTGTGCCGAGCGTTGGTCACCTCCCGATAGAACCCGACCAACAGACCCCGTGAGCGAAACTAGGTTGTCCTTCTCCCTCTGGGGCCCTTCGTTTCTTTTCGTCCCGTTAGTCCTAAGTGTTTTGTTTGTAGATATAAGCCAATAAATTGAAATTTATAACGTTTAAAGGCGTGGTCACTCTCTGTCACTAGATCAAACAAATTTCTGTGACGATCCCTACCCCCGCGAGCTTACCCCAGCTAACGGAGGAAACTCGTCGTTACAGTATTATTTTAAATGTAGTAGTAGACTATTGTCAAATTTTGAACAAGTTCTGTAATTAACTTTAAAAATAGTAAAATAGTGGTTTATTGAGTTCCGTTGTGGTCGCACAAGCGCTAGTGACGCTGAAAGCTCTGTACGGCCAATTGAGGTGAATACACCCAAAAATGTCGAAAAAATTCATGATATGGTGTTGGCCAATCGGAGAGTAAAAGTGCATGAGAATTTGGAAGCCATAGGCATTTCATATGGCACTGTGGTTTCAATTTTAAATGATCAGTGGGGTTTCAATAAGCTGTGTGTCAATAGTGTGACAACTTCCAAGCAGTATTTGGCGGTATTCGTCCGCAATGCGGATAAGCGGATTTAACCTCGGAATATACTGATTTATCCCCCAGTGAATATTTCCTATTTTAAAACCTAAAGAAATGGCTCGGTGGAAAGAGTTTTAGCTCCAAAGATGAATTTATTGCTCAAACAAATGCCTATTTTGAGGACCTCGAGAAATCCTATTTTTTTTTGAAGAAATAATAAAATTGGACAAACGTTGTACAAGGTGTGTTGGAGCTAAAGGATACTATGTTACGGAATATTTTTTTTTTTCTAAAACAACTGTCTTTTATTCCAAAAGTCACGGACTTATTGATCCATTTTCCATTTAAAATTATAAAATTTTTTTACATTCATTTCAAAGCCTACTAAAAAAAATTTCAATTTGAGTGCTTTTTAAAAAAGTTATTGCAAAAAATGTGATAGAAAATTTTTTAAAACGCAGTCTTTACCTACCCATATACACCCATAAAAATAAATCTGTAAATAAATAACAGAAAAGGTTACTAAACATTAGTTAAAAATGATGCTGCAGAAAAAACTGCTAAAATTAGAATATTATTTTTGCTATATCTTAGTATTATAGGAACAGCAAATATAAAACTGTTAAATATACAGGATTTTATTTATATTTGAGTTCAATTTTTGTTAATGGAAAATAGCAAATTAACCTGCTAAAATTAGCAAAAAATTTTGCTAAATAATTAGTAACCCGACTAAAAAAGTTATTATATAATCATATATCACCATATATAAACCCATATATACGTCCATATCTAATTTGATCCAAATATTGGAATATATAATTATATCAAGCGAGATAAGCATGTTATCTAACCTGATACAATTTGATCCGAAAAATGGGTCTATCTAACTGCATCAAATTATATATTAATACATAAAATTTGATGAAGATTTTAAAATAAAATTTTAGTAAATATTGTTGAGATCACTTTTCATTCATATTAAATACTAATGCTTAATGTTTATAAAAATTTTTGCTAATAAACTTGGAAATAGCTGACAAAATAAAACATTACAAAAATTTGTCGGAACAACTTTTTCTAGGTTAGAGTTTTGGTCTTTCTTATAAAATGTGTGTCTTATAAAATAAAAAAAAAAAAATAACTTTCAGAATTAATTTTTTTTTCACGGAAAAAATAACTGAACTTAAACCATATTTATTTCAACATATGTTTTTCTAATTTCTATTTTTAAATTTAAAAATTGCAATTAAACTTTATAAAATTTTGTATAATTAGATATCATGTCAGATATAATTATATATAAAATTAATACAATTTTCTATTAACTTTGTTAAGTATATATTTTGATATAAGATTGTTTATAAAAGCTTATATGCCATTATATATAATTATGTATGAACTATATTTGCAGATCTCTTAATATATGGCTGGAGACAAAATCGCATATGATTATATATAACGTTATATCAAACATATTTATAAAACCAAAGTGTTAATATAAATGTATATGGTTATATAAAGCCACGCATATAAACATTTAAATTTATATCAAATCATATAAGATTATATGAAAACTTTTTTAGTCGGGAACCTAAATAATCACAAGAAAATTAAAATTTTCGAAGTTTTTTTCCATTCTTTTTTTTAAATGCAAATAAAAATCGAGTCTTTCGAAAACAGTAGTTTAAATTTTTTTTTAGCATATATTTCTGCTGATTTTAGCAGGAAAGACTGTTATAGGCATTCAACTAAATTTAGCTTAAAAATAGCAAAAATTACCTATATAAAATCTAATATGACAATATCATATTAGAATTTGGACTTGAGGTGGAAGAATATTCTAACTAAATATATGATAACAGTTTATTTTTGTTATTTTTAGTCTACTAATATTTGACAAAATTTTCTACAATGTTTACAGTACAATTTGTTATTTTCAATTAACTAAAAGTTAACTTAAATATAACTAAAATTCTGTACATTTAATAGTATTAATTTTGATGTTCTTATTTTACTAGTATTTAGCAAAAAAAAATCTGCTAATTTCAGCAGTTTTTTCTGCACCATCATTTTTAACTAATTTTTAGTAACTTTTTCTGTTATTTATTTACAGATTAATTTCTATGAGTGTAGGTTCAGACATCCTGCTCAAGATACCGTCCGTCCCTATTAAGAGCCTCAAATTTCCTACCAAAATGTGATTTAATCCCTCCGGACTATTGAAATACTAGGGTTAATCCCAGTTAATCACTTTTAAAGCAGAGTCCACTATTAGGGTGGGCCGATTTGTAAGGACAAAAATTTGTCAATATTGTGCCATAGATTTTACGATAGCTTTTGGCATGAAAAAAAAGTTCCACTACGACATATCAAAAAAATCATTTTCAAGGCGCCCAAATTTCAATTCAAAAATCATATTTTCCACCAAAACTCATTCAAAATTATTTTTTTTTTCGAAAAACTGATATCACCATCGCCTTTAACGTACAATTTTGCCTTGGATAGGATATATTTAAAAAATTTTAAATCGGCGAATTTTTTTTTAACATACCTACTAAAAAAACCCTAAAAATTAACGCGTAAAAAAAGATCGATTTTTCGACAAAAACTCGTCCAAAACCTCAAAAAAACATTGTTTTGGAAAAACTGCTATCGCCATCGTTTTTAGCGTACAATTTCACCTTGGAAAGGTAATATTTAAAAAAAAATTAAATCAGCCGATTTTTTTTGTTACTACCTACTTAAAAGACCTTAAAAATAAAAGTTGAGAAAAAGTCAAAAAATTGAAATTTGGGCTCCTTGAAAATGATTTTTTTGATATGTCGTAGTGGAACTTTTTTTTCCTCATGCCAAAAGCTATCGAAAAATCGACGGCACAATATCGATTGCTAAATCGACTCATCCTATCCACTATACTATTTCTGTACTAGTAGAATATAAAGTTTTAGAGTGATTAGTTCTTTGGGAACAATAATAGACAATAAAGTTATACCAAATTATGATATTTCTTTAACTACCTTTAAATTATTTAAACTTAATGACTGTCTATACACAACCCCAGCAAAATATTGGTAATGACACCTCATTGCTGTCTGCATTACCAATAATGAAATATCATTACCTTTTGCATTATTTTGTAATATAAAATAATGACTTCCTAATAACGGCCTATTGTAGTCATTGCTTTTAAATATAAAATAATGGCTTACTCGCAATAGTTTAAATAAGTACTTTTTACAAAGTTAAATTTTATACATTTATATTTATTACATGTAAATATGTTTTGTGTTAAAATTTTTGTGACGAGTTCTAAAATTACACTCTAGCAAGAACTATAATTTCTCTGAATGTATTTCCTGAAGCTAATAGTATTTGTGTAACTCCTTATTTTTAAGATTCAAGTAAGCAGTCGGATAACCACTTATAATTCAACTTTTTGTAAGCATGTTTGTAACCAGTTATTATTCAGAATCTCATAACTACTTACTTCTCATTTTTTCGTAAGCGAGCGGGTAAGCGTGACTACTTATAAAAACGACCATGCCAAACAAAAATAATGAGTTTAGACGCCAAAAAATAAGTTGTGCGGAGCTATGAATTTCTATTATATAACCACTTATTTGGTAATGAAAGATTTTGCTGGGACACTGCTATTAATTAAAAATTTTTGTAATTAAATAGTAATTGCACTCAAATTGAAAACAATTTGTAACACAAACTATGGTATGAGAAAAAAAAAAATAACTGACAACAACAATTGTTACTCGAACTTACCTAAACTCAATGATATCGTCTTGTTCGCAAAGCTCATTTACCAACCATAAGCCCATGGATTCTGTACTAATGCCGCCAGCAGCATTTGTATAACTCGTAGTGGTGCCTTGCCATTTATTATCCGAAGAACAGATGTTATCATTCCCAGTTTCCGATGATTTTCTACGTTTTTTCGATGATGATAAAGATGATGACGATGATATTTTTGTAAAATATTCTGTTGCTGCTGCTGATGATGAAGATTTTTTATATCTAGGCGCCATCGATGATGATGATGACGATAGTAAACTATCCTCAAAATGCCACTTGTTGTAGTCATTTTGAATATCATGCTGTTCTCGTTTTTTTAGCTTAAAGCCATTTTTAGTTTCTTTGAAAAAACCATTTGATGGTTTATTGTAAATATTTTCATTATTTTCTTCATCTACATTTTCGATAGATTCTTTTTCTGTTCTTTCCATTTCTTCAGACATTGAATTTGAATTATATACATTTCTAGTTAACGCATCAGAATTTATGTCTGTATGGTGGCTGTTGCCTCCGTTATTATTTTTCATCTGCCAATTCCCAGTATGCTGTGATGTGGCGAACCATGAAATTGGCAACTTGTTGCCTAAGGAATCTCTACTACTTCCGCTTCCATTGTTATCCCCATTCTCACTATTTCGAGTAACAAAACTGCCACGTTCTTTAGAACTTAATCGTGAAACAGTTTCAACAAAGAAATCTCCAGTGTACTGTTGTGGTTGCTTTGTTGGATTTTGCATTTCTGGTAATGCACTATGTTGCTTTTGTGTTGGTGTACTTGATGATGACGTTGACGACGACGATGTAGAAGAAGACTGCAATGGCGTTGTTAATGTTGACTGAGTTGTTATAAGCCGAACTAAGGTACGTGTAGTAAAGTGATAGAATAAGAAAGAAGAAAAAAAAAACTCAATTTTAATAGGTATATTTTTAATAAAATTACTTCTACATTTTAAGTATTTTTTTTTTAAATCTCAAAGGTTTTTATAAGTTCTTTTTTTCAGGGCAACATTAAACAAGGTGCAGAGGTCAGTAAAACAGCAATTTAAATATTATTTTGAGAGAGCTCATTGGAGTTACTGTTATATTGACTTTACTGTCGGCAAAAAATAATCACGAAGAAACAAAATGCCAAATAAATTGTATTGATGTATACATTAGAGCGTACCACCTTAAGCACCTTAAGTTGTTTCGATTTCACGTGAAAAAACTGTTATAAAAACATGATTTTTCACGACAATGAGTTTCACGTGAAAATTGTGTAGAGTTTGTTTTCAAGCAAATTTTTAATGTACAAGACAATTATTTTTCTTGGGAACAAGTGACATTTTGTGTTTATTTTGATTGTGTCTTTGTTATAAAATTAAAAAACAATGCCCTGTTGGCTGTCCGTCTCCAATATACACAAATTGCCTGCACTTGTACGTACAAACCATACGTCAATGTGGCAATATTTGTGAAAAGGTGACACGGAGGAAATAAGAAGATAAACAGAGAAAATCTGAAGTAGAATGTTTGTATATGTCTGTTTGATCACTTCTGAAATTATTCATATAGAGGCAATCTGACAATAAAAATATAAACAATAATACAATTTAATGGAAGATCACTGATGAAGCCTGTCCATAAAAAGGCAGAAACTAGATCTAGTCTGATTTGCAAATTTAATGTGTTTATAACTTTTGAGGAAGGTTTATTCTTCTTCTTAACCTCAAACCTACTAAATAAAAAAAATTTAATTTTTATAAATAAAATTGCAATTTAAGGCCTTAAAGTTCGAGTGAAATTTTTCCACGTCAAAAACAACTTACCGTGCTTTACAGGCAAAAAGAAAAGTGCGCCGTACACCCTCCAATATGAAGTGTTTTTGCAAGAAGGTTTCAAAAAAATTAGGGGTCGCCATTTTTCATTTTTCGTTATATCTTTGGCATTTACAGTCGGATCTTAAGGTATGATACATCGATGTTTTTCTCTCGAGGAGACCAGTGTTTTGTTCTAAGGGCCATTTACCTCAAGTATCCCATTCTAGTAGTTACCCACCAGATCTCAGTGGCTACCACCCTAATGCACCACCCTAATGTCAGAAAATTAAAGCTCGCAAAAAATCATTAAACTTTTGTTAAGGAAGTTTTTCGATTAACCCAGTAGAACATTTTTTTATATATTGGTTGCCGAACGTAGGGTACGCCTTTTAAAATTTTTTTATTGGATTTTTCTTTTTAGCAAAATACTGGTCTCCTCGAGGCAAAAAATCGATATATCACACTTTAAAATCCAACTTTAAATGCCGAAGCTATAACGAAAAATTAAAAAGGCGACCCCTACGTTCGGAAAAAAAAATTTTTTTTTTGAAATTGCCGTGCAAAAATACTTCATATTGGAGGGTGTATGGCGAACTTTTTTTTGAAGTACGGTCTAGTATACATCAATAGAAAAATGTCTGTAAAATTTTTTGCTAAATATATATAATTAATATTTGTTAAATTGACGCTGCAGAATTGCTGAAATTAGCAGATTATTTTTGCACAATATTAGCAGGAAAAGAAGAGCAAAAACAACATTCTTAAACATACAAAATTTAAGTTATATTTGAGTTAAATTTTAATTAATAAAAATAACAAATTTTGCTGAATAATAAGTAGGATAAAAAATTGCAAAAAAAAATTTTAATTTTCAGAGGAAATAGTTTTATTGATTTTAGCAGGATAGACAATTATGTGTATTCAATTCAATTTAACTTAATCTAATTTTGTAGACAAATATAACAATTTTTCATATATGTGACGCGCAAAATAGAAAGGTACCTAAGGGTAAAAACCGGTTTTGTTCAGGAGATCCATTTTAAAGATTTAAATACGTGTATCTTTGGTGAGCGTGTTGGTATTGGTCTCATTTGAAAGCGACAAATGACGTCAGGAACATGTTGGTCAACCTTGAAAACGCGCGTAGGTCGTCCCTACCTCTTGTTTTGTGTAGTTGGTTTTAACTGTTTTCTACCTACCGCTGTTTCCATGAGTTTGATATCAATTTTGCTCGCGGTTTTTCGAATCCAGCTTTATTTTCTGAAATTATTAATTGTGAATTATAATAAATACTCATTTATAATTCTTTTAAATCGTGAATATCACTCTGTTAGTACGAACATTTTTTCACATAACCTTATTATGTTATTCGCGAAAATAATTTAAAACTGACAACATTCTTACTGTTTGTTTTAGGATGAAATGGTGGACGAATTCGAAGAAGTAGATTTACTTTATCGCTTCCCTGATGACGAGGATGATGACGATCACTTCTCAGAATTATCGGATAGTGACTCTGAAGATGATACCGATAATATGTACCTTGATAAATCTGATCTTGATTTACGCGAAGAAAAGGTAGTTGCTCGACTGTATGGTTCAAAAATACCACCGTGTTCTTCAAATCAATGCAATAAAGTGATCCCTAAGAAGATGGCTGTGGATTTTCGTACGTCTTTCATGAATTTAGATAAGGAATCCCAAGATTTAATTATTCTCGGACATCTGGCAGCTCCCCGTGACAATGCAATGCTCAGGTCAAAAGTTGGTGATCGATCGCGAGCTATGAAGAAACGGTACAATCAGATATATTATTTTCGAAGTTTGCCGATATGCCGTTATATGTACTTCTTCCTGAATACAATGGGAATTAAACGCTACAAAAATCTAATCGAACATTACGACAAAAATGGTGTTTATCCACGCGAACATGGCATGACGAATAAAATTAATCGTACAGATGCTTTAACTACTTTGGAAAAAAAAGAAATTGTTTCATTTATCTGCAGTTTTGCTGAAACTGTTGCTATCACTTTATCTGGACGTCAACCAAATCATCGTGATTATCGTTTATTGAAACTTCCAACTACTGAAAGTAAGACTTCTGTTTACACAAGATACACCAACAGCGTCGAACCGGGTGGTAAAATCGTATAACTTCGCACTTTCCAAACGCTGTGGAAGAAATATTATCCCCACATCGTCACTATGAAGCCGGCATACGATTTGTGCGAATTGTGTCGAAATCTTGCAAAAGATGCTATTAATACAGTAAACGTTACTGAAATTGAAAAAGAAGCAGCATTGAAGGTGTATTCTGATCATTTGCAATCTGACAGCACTCAGCGAGAGTACTATAACGACTTTAGAACATTAGTCAAGCCTGATCCAAATGCCATGTATCCAGGTATTCCAGAGGAGGATTATCTAGTAATATCTATGGATTATGCTCAAAATGTTAGCTTTCCGCCGGGTCCACAGCAAATAGGAACTGCATACTTAAAATCGGGTCGCAAAACAGCAATTTTCGGAATTACAAACGAACGTCAAAATATTCAACACATCTTCTGTATTGACGAAAGCGATTCCATTGGAAAAGGTCCGAATTCAGTAATATCAATGCTTGATTACTACACTCACAATAACTTTACCGTAAAAGTTCAACAGTTGTTTAAAAAGTAAATCAGTAAAGTTGTTTTAATTGAATAAGTAGTTAAATTGGAAAGAAATATATTTTTTAACTTTTTCTATCAGTCATTCAAGAAATAAAATACACAAAATACGGACTTTCGGTAGAAGTTAAAATATTCAATCAAAATTTTCTGTTAAAAACAATCAGTTTTTAGAATACAATTAATTTTAAAATAAACGATAAATCTATTATTTTTACCGACTTTGCCAGTTAATAAAATAACAATTAAAAATAAACGACAAGATACAATTGTTTTAAACGAAAAGTGGGTAGTCCTTTTTTTAACTTATTTTCTATTGTTTTAATGTATATATTCGGTTGATTTTAAGGAAAAAATATTGTGAGTGTACCTACGAGAAGTGCATTCAACTAAAAAATTAGTGATATTCGCTGATAACTGTGTTTCACAAAATAAAAACAATGCGATTATACGATATTTACAACACCTTGTCGATACTACCAGATGTGAGTCAGTTGAATTGAACTTTTTGTTAACCGGACATACAAAGTTTTCACCTGATCGTTTATTCGGAGTTTTCAAATCAAAATATGTCCAAGCTAATGTCGACTGCTTCATGGATGTAGTTGATTATGTTAGAAAATCATCTCGTAATGGATTTAATGTTCCTGTACCTATTCGACTTCCAAACTCAAGTGAGCCTGTTGTTGAGTGGAGAAAATGGGACGAATACTTCTCCACTAAATATAAAACTTTAATTGGAATATCGAAGTATCATCACTTTGTATTTATTGCTCAGTCACCAGTGCAATGTAAACTGTTTGCGAATTCAGCCAGCATAAATGAAAACATACATCTGAGTAACAATACCAGTTTCGATGACAAACCAATTATAATTCCGTCACCAGGGTTATCGATGAAGCGTCAATGGTACTTGTATAAAGAGATCCGGTGTTTATGTTTTGACGATTCAAAAAAAGATTCGGTTGCTCCTCTTCCTTTGGTCTCTGGAAATGGAAACGAAGAGGAGGATTCGGAGGAAGTGGACAATCCTCAAGAAGTGGAGGCAGCAGATATTAAGAAGAAATCGAAAAAAAAATAAAGGACCGGTACCGTCAAGCTCTAAGGAACAAATTCGCAAGAACCGTCGATTAAAATGATTTTTCTATTTTTTTAAACTGTTCATAAGGAAAAAAATAAATTTTTTGTAGTTTCGTAAAATCAAGTTATTTTGTTAATTTAGTAGGGGAAAAAATGAAAATAAATAACCGTTAGGTCCCTTTCTATTTGCGCTTAGAATCGTCGACTTCACTTTCATAAAACGCGCATATCTCTGGGAGGGAACACTTTTGGGGCATGCTCAGATGTTGTCCACATCAAAAAAAAAAAAAAATTGATTTTTTACCCTTAGGTCCCTTTCTCTATGCGCTGTCACATATATATTGAGTTGTATGTATTTTAATAACTACCCAGGAAAATTTTCTGTTCCAAAGGATCGGTTGTAGAATAGATACTCTTTCTTCACAACCACTTCTACTGTCGATTCTAAAACCTATCATTTTTTTTTGAAATTGTCCCAAAGGCAACCGCTTCTATAGCTCCAAAGTTGAACCGGTTGCCCTAGAACCAGTTCTGGAACTCATACTAGAATTGATGTCAGTCAGACCTGCCATTTAGGTTCCATGGAACTGGTTCCGGTTGCAGAGAAACCAGTTGTAGCACTGGCATAGTTGCCAACCGATTGTAAAAAATTTTACTGGGTAAGTTTTACACATCTAAATAAAGTTATGATTAAATTAATTTTAGTTATCACTTATATAAATAAGAATAAATTATGAAAACATGTGATATCAGAAAACATGTGATATTTTCATCAATATTGTTTTACCGCTCAAGTCTAAATTCTAATATGATATTGTCATATTAGATTTTATTTGTTGTTTCAAAAAGGTTGACAATTTTCATGATAGACAATACAATCGTTTCTTGGGCATCACCCCAACTCTTCAGTTGTCCGCAATAAGAAAATGATGATTGGAATACGAAAACTAAATGATGCTGCAAAAAAACTGCTAAATTAGCAGATTACTTTTACTATATAAGATAAGAACAGCAAAAATAAAATTGTTAAATATGCAGAATTTTTGTTATATTTTTTAGCAAATATTTCTGCTAATTTAACAGAATAAACTGCTATTTGCATTCAACTAAATTTAGCTTAACACATTTTTCGCCGCTACTAGTTCCCATCGACAGAATTTGATAAAAATTTATATCAAAGCTATTCTGGGACTAATTAAGAAAATTCAAAATTTTGAAGTCAGTGGATTTTGCATGCATTCGTAATCCATACACACTGAAAGAAAAGGTTTTGCTTATTTGCCTCCAATGAATAGTTTCATAATATTTATGGCACAAATAAAAAACGTTTCTGGCAGTATAGTTTTATTGTTTTATTTCTATTTGTATTTCCTTTCGTATTTGAATTTAATTTGGCAAAATTAACAACAATACATTTATTTAATATTGAGTTGCATGTGCCAATTAAACTTTCAAGTACCAAATTAATAAGAAAGTTAAAGAACATGTTTATGATATGTCCATTTAATTTAAAACAAACTACGTTTTCTTTTGGCCAAAGTCCATTATGGCATAAACGAAGCCAAGGCACTTATTTACGATGTCATTAAAATGTGTTTTGTTCTTGTTAAAAAAGAAAATCCATTTATTTAATAGAACTGCAAGAAATTAAAAATTCCAAAATAAAACTGTAAAAACATAAAAAAATCTTTAATGTATTGGAAACATTATTGCTTATTTTCCGTTTGCTCTTTGAAAATTTAATGGAATTTGAAATTGCTTTTTAAAAATTTTAAGATATTGAAGATATATGCATATTAACCCAATATGAACCGGTTAGGTGGGCTAGTCTCCTACAATCGGCTGCAATTAATAGCATTTTCTTGGAATACTTCACGACTCCAGGCCGACGAACTCTTACTATCGAGAAGTCACTGGGGTATTTACGGAAAGTTTTCCTGTTATACCGTGAAATTTAACTATTTGGAGCCCTGCGGTATTTTTTGCTAATTTTAGCAACGCATATGTTTCCATATATTTCAATTGATTTTTCAATTGAAAACAAACTTTATCTATTACTTTCAAATAAACCTCAATCGGTTATGGAAAATATATTGTGAGTGATTATAATGAACTAGATTTGGGATACACTAATGAGCTTGCGAAGAAGAAACCCTGAATTCACAACCCCAACTTCGCTGAAGAATTAATTTGGACCCGAATCTGGTCTTGTAGACACACGTGTCAACCTCCAAATCTGATGTCTTCGAACTCATGTCAGTAAGATCAATCACTATTTTCAGATGCAAAGAGCAAATAAATTACTTCTCAACCACACAAACCTCTTTTATTCTTTTAGGGCTGAACTAAGTGAATGCACTGTTTGCACTAGTAGAAAAATGTGGGATTACGCGGGAATAGGTAAGACCAACAAGATTCAAGGGGAAAGCCCAGAAAAGGGGAAACAAAGGAACTTTTGAAACTCGGTAAGAGGGAATTTTAAAAACTCGTACGTATTCTCAGCGACAATCTAACGATGAGGGTACACCTTTCCCAAATGGGTCTTGCGAACTGAGCAACTTGTAAGGGCTGGCAGTAGGATGATGAGACCATACGACTCTATTTTTATGGCTGTGGGCATTTCAAGGGATACACTCACAGTATATTTACCATAAAAGTTCAATGGCTATATAAAAAGTTAATCAGTAAAGTTGTTTTCGATTGAAGAAGTTGTAAAATTACACGGAAATATATTGGGTATACAAGTTAATAATGTCGATTTGGACAACATATGGCATAACTGTCACATATGGTTTGTGTGAATAATAAAAAATATGGTATTTTGGTAGGTAAACATCTGTCATTATAATTCAGTATTCGATAGACGCCACAGTGTAAACACACATTTTTTCAATCGCTATAATAATGTCGAATTTTGTGCCTAAAAAAGATGTTTTGCGGGGAAGTCTGATAACCTTCTTTCATTTGAAGAAAACGGCTGCTGAAAGTTATCGATTGTTGATAGAAGCTTACGGTTAACATGCTTTTGTAGAAGTAATATTTTCAGTCAAATGTTCTATTTTTAGTTTTCTATTTTTAGAAAAAATAATTTAAATAATTTCGTTGTTTTCTGTTTTAAAACAAAAAAATCAAATATTTTCGGGTTTCTTTTTTGTTAAAATATTTTGTTTATATACAAAATTATTTCAATTCAAACTACAAGAAATTCTATACGCATACATACGCACAAACATATCCAATAAAAATATGAACGTGTGTGTTGTAGTGTGTGTAGTGTTTTGAAAATTCATTGGATGTTTATTTTGTTATCGCTGTTTCATATATTATGTATATTTTTAAATTCTGATTTTAATTTTTTATACCCTACACCACTATGTTGTCAGGGTATTATAAGTTTGTGCTGATGTTTGTAACACCAAAAAATATTGGTCCTAGACCCACCTTATAGTATACCGATCGGCTTAGAATTTTTTTATTTCGATTTAACGATGTCCGTCCGTCTGTCTGTCTGTCCATGCATTCTTGTGCGCACTCTACAGGTCGCAAATATTCAGATATTTTGATGAAACTTGGTACACCGACTTATGTCGGCCCAAGGACGACGCGTATTGATTTTGGTAAACATCGGTCCATGTTTAGACCTAGTGCCCATATAAGGGTCCTACCAAAATTATATTGTTTATACGCTGCAGGATAAGATATATTAAGATATTTTCATGAAATTTGGTACATAGACCTATGTTGGCCCAAGGACGAAGCCTATTGATTTTGGTGAACATCGGTCCATGTTTAGACCTAGTGCCCATATAAAGGTCCTACCAAAATTATACTGTTTATACGCTGCAGGTCGCAAATATTAAGATATTTTGATGAAATTTGGTACATAGACCTATGTTGGCCCAAGGACGAAGCCTATTGATTTTGGTGAACATCGGTCCATGTTTAGAACTAGTGCCCATATAAGGGTCCCCCCAAAATTGGCTTGGTTACAAACTGCAAGTCGCAAATATTAAGATATTTTAATGAAATTTGGTGCGCTGACTCACATTATAGAAAATTTTGACACAAGTCCCATTTTAACCCATTCGAATTTCAGATCCAAACGTTAGTTGGTTTTTAACCAGACTGGTGTAGGGTATTGTATAGTCGGCATGCTCGACTTTAACCTTTTTACTCGTTTTAATTTAATTATAATTTTGTTTAAATTTTTTTTTTTTTGATTGTTTTGAAATTAAGGAAGGAAGCATTTGCCCACGTATATCATATAGGCCTAATGTAGAGTTTGCATTTTGGTTTTAACCGTAACTGAAACCGCGGTTCACCGCACTAATTAACCGTAACCGCGTGTAAAAATCGTGCGATTACGGTTAAATTATTACACTAGATTTTGTATCAAAATTTTGTACCAAAATTTTGGAATTTTTACAAAAAATAAAAATTTCTGCAAAGAAATCACGCAGTTTTATTAAACCTACCTAAAAAAAATTAAAAATTATTAGTTTTTTTTGGTTTTGTGTTTAATCTGGAACCGAAATGTTATATTTCTTCAAGCGATGATCAAAACTTTAATAACTTGTCGTGCGATATTTGAATAGTTTTGGAATGATGCGAAAAGATTCTACTGATTTCACAAATTTTTTAAATTTATTTTGTAGAAAAAATATGAATTTTAGTATTAGAAACAAACTTCTTATTTATTCGGATTTATTTATTTAATATTATTTTAGCAACGGGATCTGATGTTTGTTACACCAAAATATATTGGGCACGCCTTTTAGGGTACCGGTCGATTTAGAATCACTTTTTGGCTCGATGTAACGATGTCAATCTGTCCGTACGTCTTTCTGTCCATGAAGCCTTGTGCGCTACAGGTCGTAAATATTAAGATATTTTGATAAATTACACCGGCTTATATCGACCCAAGGACGATTGGTTAAAGTCGGTCTATGTTTAGGCCTAGTAGCTATATAAAGGTCTCCCCAAAATTGGCTTGTTCGCAAGATACATGTCGCAAATACGAACATATTTTAATGGAATTCGGTGCACTGATTCACATGGACCCATGGACAAAGCCTGTTGATTTTGTTTACAATCGGTCAATGTTTAGACTTGGTGCCAGTATAATAAAAATGGATTTTTTTTACAGACGAATTTTACTCAAATCCATTTCAATAAATTTCAATTTCGGATCAAAACATTAGTTGGCACAGAGTGGTGTAGGTTATCATAAAGTAGGCATGCCCGACTATAACTTTTTTAAGTTTTTACTTTGGATTTTAATAATTTTGCCGTTATTAATTTTAGTAATTAAATAATTTTATGTTAATCAAGTAAGTTAACAAATGTTTTATTATGAGTGCGATTAACCGTTAACCGCGATTAACCGCACCAATTTTAACCGTAACCGCGGTTAAGCAAAATTGCGGTTAAATTAGGGTGACCATTCGTACTGATTTCATCAGTACATGAACTGATTTTTGGTCACGTGTACTAATGAAAAAGTCGTGTACTGATTTGTACTGATTTTTTAAAATTTGTACTGATTGCACTGATTTTTGGCATTTAAAAAAATATTAAATTTTTTTAGTAAAAAAAGCCAAAATGCAAGTACAATGTAGTATTTTTATAGGATAAATTTTTGTGAATGTGAGAGGATTCTCTACCATAAAGCATTCAAAATGATTTTTCTACATGTAAATTTCTTAATCTAACATGTAATAATACACAGAGAAGATTCGTAGTGACAACCGAATTTATGAAATAGTTCCATTGCGATAATAGAAAATCAGTTGATTTGACTGTGATAAAAATATTTTATTTATCCGGCTGTCAGAGCGGTTGTTAAAATGATTCTGTCTTCTGAGTGTAGGAGACGACATCAAAAGCTGAAGAGTTTTCTGTACAAAAATCCTTAAAATCTGAAGAAATATATGTGAGTACAGTAGACGCTCGCAAATTAGAGCTTTCAGTAATTCGAACGTCCAGAAATTAGAATCAATGTTTGCAATACATTAAACGCTCTGAAATTCGAATTTAAAATTCTAATTTCTGAGCGTTTTTTTTTTTTTTGGTTATTTGAATACACAGGAGATCCCCAATTTATTTTTATTCTGTTTGAATAAAGTAAAACTAAAAAGGGGAATCACCAAATTATATACGTTTTTCCCTATTTGTTTTTTTTTGTCGCATTTATGTACATTTTTGGCTAGTTTATTTGTGAAATTTGATACGCGTGTACATATTATTTGGCAGTCTCTATTAAATAGTGAAATTGTATCATTTAAAATGTTAAATAAACGTAAAAACAACAGTTTATCATTGTAAACTAAAGTCAAAATATTAGAAAAGCTTGACAAAGGCGTTCAAGGGAACCGGTTAGCCCTAGATTTTAATGTGACAACATCTTCAATCAGCTACATCAAATCACATAGAACAGCAATATTAAATGCTGTTTCAAACACATATCAGGAGGCAAACAATAAATCTTTGCACAGCGCTGAATATCCAAAAATGGAAAGTCGTCTGTATGAGTGGTTTTTAAATCAACGAGAAAAAAAGTGTACATTGACTGGGCCAATATTAAAAGAGAAAGCTAAACAAATACTTAGAGAGGAATATCCCGATAAAGATGAAAATGCATTCCGGGCAAGTGATGGATGGTTTACCAAATTTAAGAAGCGACACGGTATCCGTTTTTTAAAAATTTGTGGCGAGATTCTTTCCAGTGATGTTGCTTCAGTCACTCCTTTTATTCATCGATATCGTGCAAAGATCGCTGAGATGGGTTTAATGGAGCCACAAATATATAATGTCGACGAAACCGGATTATTTTTTCGTTGCCTATCAGACAGAACATATGTCTCTGCTTTTGAAAAAAACGCCCCTGGACATAAAATTCAAAAAGACAGAATTTCAGTCCTACTTGGTGCAAACTCTGATGGATCACACAAATTAGTTCCATTGGTAACACTGTGAGACAAATGGTAGGGGTCAGTGATCGGGAAGGGTTCAAACTACCGGGGAAAGTTATATCGGTAAAAAAGAAGTTATACGTGTCCCGGCGTTTCGCTGGGTCACGTCTAGGAATCGAGATATATCGATTTGACCTTTGGTGGTCTTTTTTTGACATAACTCGAGAACCACTAGTCCGATTTTGCTCAAACAATTTATTTTTACCGGCAAAACTGTTGAGTATATAGAAAAACGTTATATGAACAGATTAAAGGAATTGTAATTTTTAATTTTTTTAAAATTGTTTGAGCAAAATCGGACTAGTGGTTCTCGAGTTATGTCAAAAAAAAGATATATCTCGATTCCTAGGTGTGACCCAGCGAAACGCCGGGACACGTATAACTTGTTTTTGACCGATATAACATTTCCCGTTGGTTTCATCCCATCCCGATTTTGACTGTCGCATAGTGTAATTGGAAAAGCAAAAAAACCCAGGTGTTTTAAAAATTTCAATAATCCTCTGCATTACAACTTTTCAAAAAATGCTTGGATGACTTCTCGGATTTTTCACGAATGGTTTCACGGAATATTTATTAAAGAGGTAAACAAAAATATTGATTTCAGGTTCAGTACATAATTTTAAAATTTTTTCAATTCACAGGTGATCCGCTTTTCTCAGGAAAATAATTTGCCTCCGAAAGCCATTTTGCTTATAGATAATTGCTCCGCTCATACACCCATTGAGAAACTTAAAAGTGACGATGGAAACATAGTTGCATTATTCTTTCCACCAAATGTGACAGCAGCTTTACAACCAATGGATCAAAACCCTATTAAGTTAACAAAGCTCAATTACAGAAGTATGTTTCTTTCTCAGTTAATTGCTAAAGGTGGTGAACTGAAGAATCATTTGAAATCCCATTCGATCCGCAATGCTATATTATTACTGAAACAAGCTTGGGATGCGGTACCACAAAGTGTTATGAAGAAATCTTGGTCAAAGTTGTCCGTCCAATTGGGACTCTAACCAATACGACAGCGACGATGACGTGCCAATAGCACAATTGTTACAAATAGATCAGGACTGCAACGAAGTTATTCAGATAACTCAAGCTCTTTTAAAAGAAATAGCTCCCAACGATTGCATCGGTATAGAAGACATCGACAGATGGAATGAAGATATGTTTGATGACGGATCTGTTTATGTTCTCAGTAGCGATGGTGAGTCTTCAGATAGCAGCGAAGACGACGTTGTTGCAGTATCATCAGTTGTCTCTAATACTACAGCCATTGAAAGCGTAAATAATTTAATAAAATGGTGCAATAACAGTGAATTGTTTTCAACTAAGCACATAAGTAATCTTTTGGCTCTCCGTAATGATATTTCGGATTTAAAGAAACCAAAAAAACAAACAAATATAACTGATTATATGTCAAACAAAGATTAGTTGTTAACTTGGCCATTGTTTAATTTTAATTGTTTAATTTTTTTTAAATACAGTTTTTTAGTTTTTAATTAAAAAAAATACATGTGATGTAATTGGACTGCATTGCTATGTTTTCTTGCCATTAGTTTTTTTTTTTTTTATATTCATATTTTTAATTTAAAAAAATACATTTTATGTATTGGACTGAATTGTTGTGTTTTGTTTTCTTGTTTTTATCAAATAAAATTGAATTAAAAAATATTAAAAAGAGTTTTATTTAAGTTTTTGGAAGTAAATTTACTCAATTTTTTTTCGAAAAAAAACGTACAGAAATTAGAATAATTCAGAAATTAGAATTGCCTCAAAAACAAAGCGGTTCTAATTTGCGAGCGTGTACTGTATAACCACTTATTTGCTAATAAAAGATTGTGCTGGGCACATATAATATGATAAATGCATGAGTGTTCGTATGTAGTAAATTGGTTTATTTTTTAGTGTATACATATTTATTAATAAAATTAATCCAGTTTTCATTATTTGAAGAAAAATATTAATGAAATTATTTCATAAAAGTAATGAATTTAATTCATTAAACACATGAAACTTTAATAATGTTTATCTTAAAATTAATGAAAAAAAATTCATATATTCAATGAAATTTTCATTAGATCAATGAATCCATTCATCAAAATTGATTTAATGAAACATGTTTCATTAATCCAATGAAACCGTTCTTTGGGGACTTTTCAATGAAAAAATTCATTGTATTAATGAACAAATTCATTAATACTATGTACAAAATTTTATCAGTGTAACCCAAATCGTTATGGAAACGTAACAAACACTTTGCCAGAAATTTTCTACACACTAATTCCGCAACTGGTTACATTAGAATAGATTCCATGAAACCAGTTCTGGAACCCATTGCATGGATCTTATAGATAAGATATAACTGATGTACAATCAGTTCTAGAACCACTTTCGGAACTGATTCTAGTGCAACGGGTCCCATTTTTGGGCTGTAAAACAGGTGGATTTTGTGACAATTTTAAAACAAAATTATTGGTGTTTAAAATTGACAGTATAAAGGGTTACAACGGAAAAGTAGCTATTCTACAACGGATTCTTTGGAATAGAAAATTTTCGTTGATTTTATAGAGAAATCGTTTAAGCTTTAATCTTTCCCATTATTTTTATGTAGTTAAAATACTGCGAATGGAACACTTCGCCTCGTATGGGATAAACATAGATGTATGTGCTTAAGTGTTAATTTACTTTCCTTTCAATTCATTTTAGTTAAAGTACAGAAATAAAATATTACAGCAAACAATAGTATAGAGTACGTACTCATAAATGGTTCTTCTGAACATTAAGTGATGTCAATTGTTGTGATGTTGCCATTGTGTCTGTTAAATGACATTGGACACTCACATGTGTGTGTATTAGGGTCGTGCTTATTTTTATGTCGAAAATCCGAAAAAATGCAAAAACTAAGGGCTATCCTAAAATGTTTCTTTAGTCAAATTCAGTTCAAATATTTTTGTACCTCCAGATATTGGAGCACTCAAGATAATATGTCCGCAAATTCCTTCTAAATTCTGGCCTAAAAAATCTACAAAAGTAACTCTTTTTGTAATTTTAAAAAATTCTCTTTTAAGCCGAAAATTAAAAATTAAATTATTAAATTATAGACATTTTAATTTGAGTGTACTTCATGAATACCAAGTGGTGCTTTTTTTTGGAGTCTCGCATAATACTTCTAAAATTTTTGAATATAATTTATGTTGAATAAAATTTGTTGTCCCTTTATCATTTTCGAAATAAAACTCGTACAAATTTAAATATTGCATAAAATGCAGTTTAACTTTCGACACGTCATTTATAAAATGTTAATGACGACGATGACATTTTAAAAAAGGGAAAATATTTTACATCCATCAATATAACTACACATACACTTAAATAAATGGTAACAACCAACTTTGTATATTGATGGATTAATGTAGAAAGGCCCTAACTTGATTTTTTATTTCTTTAGGAACAAAAACTATAAATGCCAATTTTATAGTCAGAGCTAAGGTCGATCTTTTTTTCTTAAATATTTCTTAAGTGGTCCTTGTCGTGTAATGGTTAGTGTGTTGGCTGTTACATATAAGGCTGCGGGTTCGATCCTCAGCAACAGCAACATTAATATAGATAACATAACAGGGCTATGAACTAAAAATTTTCAACAAAGTTCACCAACTTTTCATCAAATGGCGCACAACAACTATTCTAAGATTTAGCATCTTGCGCAATTACAGTGTTGCCATATTTGAAGACCTTCCTCATTCACCGCCTTTCATTTCTTCTCTATCCTAAGAGAGCAACTCGTTAATTAATAGGAAGAATTTCTTGAGTGTTGCTTCTCATCAAAAAAAAAATAAAAAAATAAATAAAATAGAAAGATTTTAAACAAATTTTCGTACTTCAGAAATATCTAAGAAAATTTCAAGCTTAGTTTTGACTATAAAATTGGCCCTTAGAATTTGAAGGAAAATATTTAATAATAATTAATTCCTTATACGCTGCATTTTTATTTTTTTTTGCTTCACGACCAAAGAAATCAAAATTCGAGTTGGGGCCTTTCTGTATTAAGCCACCGATATAGTACATATTTTATTTAGGCAAACAGGCGTGTTGGGTAAATGTTTAACCAACACGACCACCAACAAAAAACTCATTAGTATGCGATGAGATTTAAATCTTTGGGAATTAAAAGTTTTATACTTTGTAACTCTGACGCAGCATGAAAGTGTAAATTGCAATTGAGTAAAGGATTTCGTAATGATGAAAGTTGCTACCAGAATTTTGTGGATATTTCTTTTTGGAGTGTGTTTCTTATTCAAGTATAGCAGGGACGAATGCTTAAAGTAATTTAAAGGCTATTATAAAGAGGTGCTTTAGAAGCTCCAATAGCGGATTTTTAAATATACATAAACAAAAAGAAAACATAGTAAGTTCCCAGTGTAGAAACGGTAATGTCATACTGTGAGCGTCCAAAGAAACTGTACACTAGACCGTACCGCAAAAAAAAGTTCACCGTGCACCCTCCAATATGAAGTATTTTTGCAAGGCAATTTCAAAAAACATTTTTTTTCCGAACGTATTTCAAACAAATTTCGTTATTCGTATTCGTTATTCGTTTCGGTAACCAACCTTGCTTTTTGTAATTCTACTTTATTTAACATTTTATGTTTTATTTACCCGAAATTATATATTTTCTCCTCTCTTAATTTATATACAAAAAACTACAACAATAAAAATCATAAATCACAAAAACAAAAAAATTTTACAACTTGTGCATCAATTATAACAGAGAATTGTAATGGTAAAAATTACTGTTATTTTTATTGATTTGTTTTATTATCACATTATAGATAGTATTAACCAATTATAATTATTATTAATTAGCGTGTTTTATAATCACCTGGATTTAGAATTTTTCATACAAAAAGTGGATTTATTAAATCCAAAAAAAAAAGCTGGATTTAATAAATCCATAATAAAAGCACAAATATATGAAACAGCTTATTAATTTAATGTCAAAAAAAAAAAAAAAATACGAATAAAAATTAAAAGAGAAACAAAAAAATTGAAAAACTAACAAATAAAAGGTTTTTATTAAATTTTTTTTTTTATGAAATATGTTTAGAAAAAAAAACTACACCTCACCAAATACATATTTTTAATTTTGGATATGGAGAAATAGCTGAAATAGGAATGGCAATTTTTCACTCTACAGTAAGTAATTTAATTAAATCCAATTAGTGAATATTAAATATTGCAATGGAATTTTTCAATTGTGTAAAAATATAAATTGAAGTGATAAAACTCAAAATGCAGACTGTTTATCGCTGTTTTATATAAAATATAATTAAAAATTAAAAGTTAAGGCAAAATCCTTCATCATCGAATTCGGTATTAAAAATTAGGGTGAAAGAAGTGTCGGACAGAAAATTCTTTTTAAAATAGGGAGAATCTAACGCCATCTGTTGAGCACTTTTAGAAATACTTTTTGGATTTATTAAATCCAAGTGATTAGAAAAAACACCTATTACCAGTCCAAATCTGAAGATTTCTGTGTTACTAACTTAAAAAATTAAAATTTAAACAAAATGTTTTTAAAAACTCCTTACCTAACATGTTATTCTGAACTTACAGGTAAGGAGTTTTTAAAAACGTTTTGTTTAGATTTTTATACCGATTTAGTATTTTTTATATTAATATTTTATTTATTGATTTGTTTTGAACATTTTTCGAACTGAATAGAAAAATTTCCGAAGTAAGAACTTATTTAATCAATATGTTATTTCAAAATACATAATAATCACATATTTTCTAACATCTGAGCAACCATTTATTCTATCTTCGTGAGTAACTACTTATCCTTTCACTATGCATAACCACGCTGGTAATTCATTATTCGCACTTTTTTGTAAGCGAGACGGTAATGACCATCCATGAATTTTGGGACATCGCGAACAAAAATAATTTAACGAGTAAATAGTCTGATAACTGGTGAAACCCTTTGTAAGGTACTTGGTAATGTCTGTTTTTGTTGGGTTTGTCTTTTCAATAAAATACTCTCTCTGTGTAGGATAAATTTGGATCGCAAAATATCTAATTCGATCTGCCAAAATTATATTATATTTTGTATTTAATTGGATCTAAATTAATCGCATGGGCTATTTTGGGATCTATCGGGATCCTAATTTGAAACAATTACATTCCCCAATTTTGATATCAACTCCGACCTAATATAATCCTGTAATATATTTGAGCGATCTAATTGAATATTAAATGTCGATCTATATCAAATGATATATGACTACATATGCTTGATATAATTTTTTTTTTGATCGGGAAGCAAAGATTTTGTTGATTTATTTTTACTAACAAGAAATTGGAATTATTTACAGAGGGTAGTCAAAGTCGGAGTGATTTTTTTCTTTCAATATTTGTTGTTAATTTTCAATATGAAAATTTTGTACACTCATAAAAAAAAGCCTGCTAAGAATTTACGCGTGCAGAATTTGCAATGAAATTGGAAATAATCGTCTGCTTAATTTAGGTAAGCTAAATTTAACACTAAGCTAAGAAATTCAACAGAAACTTTAACTGATTTAACTGAAAATTTCCGTTAAAATGTCGCTTACAATCTGGAATCTGTCCCCAGACAGCCCCATATTCATTGTTGGGAGTATAGGTGGTTAATAAGGATTGTTACGTATAGAGTAACGAATTTTTGCTCTATCTCGTTTAGTTTCCGAGATATAAGCCATTTTATGTGATTATACAATGAAACATGTGCTATCTATCTGTGATATTGTTAGTAGAGATTCAAAACTACACTGATAGAATTTTGTGCATAGTATTAATGAATTTGTTCATTAATCCAATGATTTTTTTCATTGAAAAGTCCCCAAAGAACGCGTTCATTAAATCAATGAAACGTATTCATTAAATGAAAATTATTGGAAAAAAATATATTTGTTTGCGTCACTTTTTTTTATTTATTATTTATTTTTATTTTATTAATTTTTATTTATACATATATTTCTTTTTTGTTTTATAACGTTTTTGACATCTCCCTGAACTCAACTTGAACCCGCAATCACCAGAATGTAAACATTACCGCGTTACCGCTTGATCTAAATAGCCAAAACAAAATGATGTCATTATTTGGACTTTTATATTTAAATAATTTCAGTTTGCAACCCTAGCGTTCATTACTGGAACATATATCTATTTTAGTAATTAGCAAATTCAAAACCCTTATAGATTATAGCTTATCTTACGGTTTAGTTGAAAATATATAATGAAAAAGTTCATTAAATTAATGAATTTTTCATTAATTCAATGAAATTTTTTCATTAAATCAATGAATTCAGATTAATGCAATCGATTCATTAGTAGTATGAACGAAAATTCTATCAGTGTATGATCAATTGAAAATAATTGCGATTTAAATTAGCCGAAAAATTTCTAAAATTAAGGAACACAAATTACTAAAAATAAACATAAAAAGTTAGTTTAAATACGGATGAAAGTAATTGTTATGTTAAATTGAATTTACAAAAAATATTAGTTCAATCCAAAATAACAGAAAAATTAGTTCAATTGCATCACAACACGTAGAACAAACTTTTGTACTAACTATTTTATGAATGTGGGATTTAACTCAAATAAATATAACTAAAATTTTGTATATTTAACAGCTTTGTTTTTGCTGTTCCTATTTTACGAATACTTTTAAAAAAATAGTCTGATAATTTTAGCAGTTTTTTTCTGCAAGGTCAGTTTTAACTAAAATTCAACTCAATTATTACTAAAATTCGTTAATAGTTCAATAGTTTTATTTTTGCTAATTTCAGCAATTTTTTCTGCAAGGCCATTTCTAACTAATTTTTAGTGGTTTCAACTAAAATTTTTACTGATTTTTTCTATTTGTGTATAGAACTTTTAGTGTATATCCAAAAACCAATCAAAACTCATTACAACATTACAGTTTTGTACTGAAATTTAACAAAAAACACAAGGTATGAAAGTTAAACTCTTTATATATATTTTTATTGTTATTCGATTTAAATAATCGATACCCTAAATAAAGCCTTACCTTAAAAAAAAAAAAAAAAACACTGCAATAGGATAACTCCTGCAAAAGTTATCGATTTTTTACCGCCTTCTCTGAAAATGTGCCACTGTGCGCATTAACGTATACAAGAATCGGCGCCACTATATGTCGATGGGTTACAAACAAAATGACACAAATTAGTTGTCACACTGTTTTGAGACCCTTTCAATTTAAATCCCCTTTAAGTGACTTTTCCAATAACAATAGTACTGCAGATTTTTTTTTAAGGGTTGTATTAACTTTATGTTATAATTAGTTTTTGCCATTCTTTTTTGTTTCTACATTTTGGTAATTGCTCAAGGTCTTTATGACAAAAAAAACTTTTTTCATTAGGCTTCTAATAGTTTTAAAAGTTTAAACAATTTAACAATTTTTCCCAAATGTTATTCACACACATTTAACTTAAATCTTTAGCTCTATAGACGTATTAGTGTGATAGTGTGTGTATTTTCTAAAATTTTATTTCAACATTTGTTGCATATTCCCAATACTCGTACACACTCATTTATACAAAAAAAAAAAAAAAAATTAAATGACAGTTGTCAATACTAGAATTACAAGTGGTAATTAACCTTTTTGCTATACTTTTTTCTGTAGCATTTGATGACTTTTTTATGGTAAATTGTCAGCTGTTGATTGACAATAACATTTGCTATCGTTGGATGGCTTTTTCTGTTTTGTGAATTTGTTTGGGCTCTTTACGTAAAAGTGTCAATTCTCAATTATTTATACAATTTAATATTATGATACAGCAACTGATACTTGTACCTCGTATCTTCGGTATAAAGATGAAATGTCTATATTGCAAATATTGTTGTTTTTGTTTGTTTTCGAATAAATTTACATATCAAAGTTATGTCACTGTGGGCTAAAGACCTTTAAGTTTTTTGGGTTTTGCCAAACAAAAAAAAATTAAATAATGGTTTTGGAGAAATGTTTGTTCACTTGATTGCTAACACACTCAATTGGGCATTTGAATAAATAAGCAAATATTGATTGGCTTTAGATTGTCAAAAGGCTTTGCAATACTCCAGCCCATAGTCCAACAGACTTTGTATAATACTAACAAGGAAGGTATTCCAATGGATTCTCTCAGATCGTAATAAAATTCGGATATGTGATAGATCATGAATTCGAAACAAACAGATATGGAATCACATATGTATAATGATATCTAGTTATGTCTCATGTGATATCAAAAATTTCTAGGTCTAGTTGCCACGGAATGCAGTGGTCTCACATGGTCCTTTTTAATGGCAATACCGGTTTTTAATGCAACAGGTGGCGCTGACTGCTGTTTTGTTTTTTCTGGCAATCCCCAATGTTATACCCAACTCATTTTAATTTGAACAAAAACTCAATTTAAAAGAAAAAAAAAAATAGGAGAAATGTTAGCATCGCTCTTAAGTCCAGAAAATTATTAACGAATGACTCAGTAAAGTAAATAAAATTGAATATTTTACGAAGAGATATTTACTTTTTCACTCGAACTTTAAAGGCCTCAAATATTTGCTAAAATTGTGAAAGTAAAAAATTTTATTATACGAAAGACAAATCACAACAAGCTGAAATGTCACTGTTTCAAAATAAAAGTCGTACATTAAATTTTCGAGACGAAAAATTCTACACAATTTTCAGTATGGTGAAAAATCTTTTGTTATATAAAACTTTTATGGAATTTGACAAGTAAATACGAGTAGTTTTCAAAAAATAATAATTTCTGGTTAAGTGTAAATCTATTAGGTGTAAGTTTGCATAAGTCGAGTTTACACGATTTAGAAGACTTTTTCCTTGATTTAATCCTATACTAAAATTCTTATTCACATTTAAATACTCAATGTTGAATAAATCAATATCATGCAGCTGAACGAGTAGTTCGGATCAGTTTGAGTCGTCTGTCGAACATTATTCACATTTAATCGCACAAAAAAACTCACTGTTGAATAAAATCACACTGTTGAATAAAATCACGCTGTCGAATAAAATCACGAACATTTGAACTCACATGAATAAATAAAAGTATTATAAAATTAAAAAAAAAAAATCATATTGTTTTATAATGGGAATGTACACTATACCATTTATTAAATGTGTTTCTACAAAACCTGATACTGTGAACCCCCTCTTTGTTGTTATGAAATTATTTTTCTTTTATTTGGTTGCAATCATGAATAAACTCATACGCGTTAACTTTTGTCTACCGGTCGGTCTACTAACTTTTCATTTAAATCAAAAGAACTTTTAATTTATTTTTAAACGTTAATAAATAAACTACAAAATCCTTAAAAAATTGTGATTTTTAATTTAGTTCGTTTTTTTTTTAATTTCAAAAAATTAACTACAAAATCCGTAAGAATAAGAATTTAGTTTATTTCGGTTTTTTAACTGATCTACACTCAAAAAAATAAGTTACTAGAAAAATTTGTAAAACGTCTTGTATATTAACTGTACTAGTTTTCAGCAATTTTTTTGCTGAAATTCCGTTTTCAGCAAAAATTTTAGTTATATTTTTTTTAGCACTAAACTAATTGTGAACTAATGTTTTACTAATTTATTTTGCAACAAAAATTGTGCTGATGACATGCATAGCGTGGATAGACAAGATGTAGATGTCGCAGCTTGTCTGGAAACGGAAATGACAAAAAAAGAAAAACAACTGTACACATATTCTATATTTAAATTTTCAGCAAATAAATTAACTAAAGTAAAATTTCGCTACAAGTTTTTTGAGTTTTTTTCAGTCTACTAATAATCAGCAAAAAGTTTAGTGATTTTAGCACGCTTCTTCGTTAAGAAAGTATATGGTAATAAAATATTCAACAATTGTAAAATGCATTAAAGACATTTTGCAAAAAAGTGAGATAAATTGTTCTGTTGAGTTTTTGTCAATAATATAAATTTTTAATTATGCAATAAAAACTTTATTAATTAATATTTTTTATTGAAATTTCACAACTATATAGATTTATTAATGCTTAATACAAACCAACTGAAATATTTTGGAAGAATTCGAAAGAATCCCACAATTCCCAAAAAACTTCTGAAAATGCCCAAAAATGAGTTTCTTTTAGGGTTTTGGGAATATTTGCCTTACCAATTATGGGGCGCAGGATGTCCTTTACACAATTATTAGAAACATATTGGACCATAAAAAAAGTGCTTAAAATTTTTAGCTTTGTGTTTGAAGTAAATATGGCATAAAGTAGAAATTTGTAAAAAAAACTAGGTAGAGAACTCAATTAGTAGATTCTACTGATAAAAATTTTTTTAAATCGGAGCAAAATTAAAAATTCTGGATAGTTTTTGATTTTTGTAATACCCGAGATGCCCGACTTTGGGGACCTATGGCGTCTCTCCTGATAGGTCTATAGACCCCAAATTCAAAACATAAACTCGAATACAAGCCCTTATTTACCACAGAATTATTTCCATTTTTTTTTCCAAAATCTCCCACTGTGCGCTTTGTAAAAACAAATTTAAATTTCCTAATCTTCAAATATGTTTTCATAGAAAATAGATTAGTTTTTGATACCAATTTTTAACCTTAAACGTGAATTGTAGCCGGTAAAAAAAACTACGTGTCTCTAATTTGTTTTCTTCTTCTCACATATTATTAAAATCTAAGGGAACCCATTTGGAAACATTCCTTGTAAGTCTACAAGTATCAATTGTTTATTTTTTATTTTTGTCTGCCTTGCTGCATATCTCTCTATTTATCTACATATTTACGTATTTTTTCTGTCCGTCCGTCTGTCTGTTCATCCATATAGAATATTTATACATATGAGAGAAAATTGTTCGAACCGTTGCTTTCCAAAAATAAAAACTATTAAAAGAATAAAATGTGCTAAAATCCCAAAACTTATTTAACAAATTGTGAAAAAGTCGTCTGTTGAAGGCAGATTATTTTATCACATTCTAAAATAAATGGTTTCCTAGCTGAAACAAAGTTTGCTAAGAACAATATTTTAAATGAATGAGGGGAATGTTTAGTTGATCTCTTATTTTGGTAAATGAATGTTCTTTAGCTTGACTCTAGATCATAAATTAATATCACTTTCTGTTTAAATTATTTTCAAATTAAAGAAAGATGATACAATTTTTACAAGTAAATTACAAAGAATAAATATTTTAAATTTTTGTGCAAAATGGGCGTGGTGTGCAAAATTTACCAATTTGGACATGACGCCCCTTAATATTTTAGGGTTTTTTTATTTTGGAGTGGAACGATTCGACTAATTTTGCCTCATATACCATATATGTTATATAAATATGGTAAATATGTTCTTGAACTCGTACTTCCTTTTACTGGCAATTTCCATAATATTGTTTAGTGTTTTATTGTGTGCTGTCTATTTATTTGGTTATCGTAATCTGTTTAAAGAAACAAAAATCAAGAATATATATTCGAATGACTTTAGGTTAAATTATAATAAATTTATGATTTTTTCGGTTGTATTTCATTTTGATAAACATTTAACTTATTTATACCATGTTTATACAATTTATTTAACCTAATAAAAATACAAAATAAATCAATTTCAATTTATTTATATTGTTAATTTCATATATCAATAAATTTAATCTACATAATTAGATTTTTAAATACACAAACAAAAATATTTGAGTTTATAACAACAGATATTATTTTAAATTGTTATAAAGAAATTTTCAATCAACCAATGTCGGGTTTTTATCAATCTCTTTGATTAAAGGCTTCGTTTCTTCGCTGGATTTAAAATTTTGAAAACAAACAACTACGTTATTAGTTTTTGTTCAAAGCATTTTATATGTTGGAATTAACAGTTAAGTCATACCACAAAAAACAAGAAAAAAAAAAAGAAACAGCCTAAAACGTTCCCATACAGTGGTGAAGCACTGGAATACACAAAATAAAGGATGTTTTTTAAGCCCGATAGAACTTTAAATTGTAAAAAATAAAACAAAAAAATTAGCCCCTGTTTCTGTATTATGAAAATAGTCTAAACGAAAGCAAAGTAACGAAAATTTGTTTTTGTTTCCCATATATTTTTGACGAAAGTAATTGTCAATTGCTATCGTTTTGAGTATTTTCGTAATAGATAAACAGGCCCTTAATTTTAATCCAAAATTTTTTTTATTACAAAGATCAACACATGGCATTAATATTTGAAAATTATTTCGGGACTGTTCTTGACGAAGCGCATTCTGGACGTCCAATTTTGGGCCACTTTTCGAAGATTGCTGGCGGTATGTCACGAATAACACGAACAATGTTGGTCTCCAAGGTGTCAATTGTTGCTGGTTTATCAGCATAAACCAGTGACTTCAAGTAGCCCCACATGAAATAATCGAGAGGTGTCAAATCGCACGACCTTGGAGGACAATTGACAGGTCCATTTATCGAAATCAACTTATCGCCAAATTTTGATTTCAATAAGTCGATGTTTGCGGTCGTCATATGGCACTTAGCGCCATCCACACGTATTCCACTTAGCGAACCCACATCTCTCCCGGATAAATTTCATCCATATTTTCAAACAAGAAATCATTGATCATGGTGCGGTAACGATCTCAATTGACCGTAGCGCCACCAGTGTGTAAACCGCACCAAACGGTGCATTTTTCTGGATGGAGTGGATTCTCTAGGGCATGGTGTGGATTGGTTTCACTCCATATGCGGTAATTTTGCTTATAAACAAACCCGTTAAGCTATCGCTGAACACAAGTTTGCGTCTATAAGTTGCGCGAATTGATGACTGACTTTTAAAGTTGTGATGCAGTTTTGTCTGAGGCCGGGGTAAAACTCAGTTTGTCCAGGTTCGTCAAAGGTCTGCCTCCTTTGAAATAAAACAGCAATCGTTTCTTTTGTTCAATTCAATTGTACGATCCTGTATCGCACACAGTTTTATTTACCAAGATCTTAAACTACTTAAATTACTTATTTAATCTAATGACTGTTATTGTTTAAACGTCTTCGATGATTCGGTGCTCAGGATGATCTTCGGCAACTCTGGCAGTGGTTGCAGTTCCTCCAAACGTCGATAGCTCTGTCACTGGTTAGATATGATTAGGTATTAAACTAAGTATCTCACGAAAATAGTAAGCAGGTGAGTCGGGTTATTCCAGGAAAACGAGGATATGTTGTAAATACGATTAGTAAATATTTCTAAATAACTCACGGGAATAGTAAGCAGGTGAGTCGGGTTATCTCGGGGAAACGAGGGAATATGGCAAATACGATTAGTAAATATTTCTAAATAACTCACGAGAATAGTAAGCAGGCGAGTCGGGTTATTTCGGAGAAACGAGGGAATAGTGTAAATACGATTAGTAAATATTTCTAAGTAACTCACGAGAATAGTAAGCAGGTAAGTCGGGTTAATTCGGGGAAACGAGGGAATATGGTGACTACGATTAGTAAATAGTTCTAAGTAACTCACGAGAATAGTAAGCAGGTGAGTCGGGTTAATTCGGGGAAACGAGGGAATATGGCAAATACGATTAGTAAATATTTCTAAATAACTCACGAGAATAGTAAGCAGGCGAGTCGGGTTATTTCGGGGAAACGAGGGAATAGTGTAAATACGATTAGTAAATAGTTCTAAGTAACTCACGAGAATAGTAAGCAGGTGAGTCGGGTTATTTCGGTAACTCCGACCTTGTTGGCTTATTCGTGTATACTTCGCCGAAGGACGAAGTATAGTAAAACTCCAACTGGGTTCGGGTTACCTCGGGAACACGAGGAGATGTAAATACGATTAGTAAAATATTTCTAAGTAACTCACGAGAATAGTAAGCAGGTGAGTCTGGTTAATTCGGGGAGACGAGGGAATATGGTAAATACGATTAGTAAATAGTTCTAAGTAACTCACGAGAATAGTAAGCAGGTGAGTCGGGTTAATTCGGGGAACGAGGGAATATGGTAAATACGATTAGTAAATATTTCTAAGTAACTCACGAGAATAGTAAGCAGGTGAGTCGGGTTATTTCGGGAACTTTAATCGGGCTGGCTTATTCGTGTATACTTCGCCCACGGGACGAAGTATAATAAAACTCCAACTGGATTCAAGCTCTCCCCTAGGCTATACAACTTTTCCCTTATAAGCAATACGTTCTATTAACCTAATAAGAATTATTAGAATATTTGCCCAGCCCAGTGAAAATATATTGTTGGTTAGGGGTATCAGCATTTCCATTAGGTATATGAATAAGTAGGTTATTTGTAACGGCACGTTACAAAGTAAGTCCGGATAATTTGGTAGCGTTGTTCAAGCGTCAATCTATTCGTGATGATTTGCCAGAGTATACTGATCATAAATGTCAAAAAGTGAGCGCAGCATGACAGTTTCTTTGACAGTTAATCTTTTCGTAAGTCCTATCGGGCTTAAAAAACACCCTATATAATAAAGAGTATTTCAACAATTTCAAAATTTCAATTTCAGTAAAGGATATAATTTCAGACAATAATTTATTGATGACATTTATAGTTCGAACTTTTTCGAGTAGTCAATATTTTGCATCTACTAATTATTTAACAAAACTTTTTGCTGATTTAAGCGGTTTGATTTCTTAATTTCTATTAAAACTGAAAACTGAACTCAAATATAACTAAAATGCTGCATATTTAATAGTTTCTTTTTGCTATTCCTGTCTTACTAATATATAGCAAAAATAATCTGCTAATTTATAATTTTTTTTTTGTCTTCAGCATCATTTTTAACTTTTTTAAATTAAATTAAATTGTAAAAATTCCAAGGACCGAAAACTTTTTATTTTTTGGTTTTTATCAAATATAATTATCGTAAAAGTATTAAAATAAAATTTCATACGTACAAAAAATAAAAAGAAAGAAATATTTAATTAAAAATACCCCTCATGATAAAAATAAAAATCTTTCTCAATTTTAATTTTCTCTAAAAAAAAAAAAAATAGATAGATGAAGAAAAAGAAACTTTTTTTGTGTTGATAAAAAAAAATGGTTTCAACAATTTGAAAAAAAAAATATATTTTTTTAAATTTTCTTTTGCTGTAAATTTTGTTTAATCGTAAAATTTAAAAAATAAGGCTTTGATATTTGCAAATCTTTTTTCCGCGAGATTTTTTCGCGATTTGTTTTTTGCAACTAGGCACCGAATTTTGTTCTATGAATTGGGTATTACAGTCCCTAGATTATAAATTAAAAAAACGGCACTAACAAAATTGCAAAAAGTCTTTTTGGTACAAAAATTGTATTAAAAAACCTTATCAGCGATTTCCATTCTGCAAACAAATATACTGATGTAAGAATTTTCCTTTTTGCAAATTTTTTTCCCGCGACTTATTTTCGCCATTTTTTTTCAATTAACCAACTACAACAAAGTTTGTTGTATGAAATGGGTATTATATTATAGATTTTTTCGCGATTTGTTTTTTGCAACTATGCACCGAACTATGTACTATGAATTGGGTATTATAGTCCCTAGATTATAAATTAAAAAAAACCGCACTCAAAAAATTACAAAATAATCGCGGAACACGAAAAACGTTTTTTGGTACAAAAATTGAAGCAAAGCATGAAGCATTCTGCAAACAAACTTTATTCTATGAATTGGGTATTACAGTCCCTAGATTATGATTTTAAAGAACCACACTAAAAAATTGCAAAATAATGGCCGAACGCGAAAAAAGGCTTTATGGCACATAAAATTAATAAAAAACTGAATCAGCGATTAATGTTCTGCAGATGAATATAATGATGCAAAAATTTTATTTTTTTCAAAATTTAGTTTTTTGTTGCAAAACAAAAACAAAAACCCATGTAAGAAACAAAATTTTTGCATCATTAATTCGTTTGCAGATTGTACTGAAACTAAAATTTTATAAATTGAAAAATAAAAACTGTTTTTCTTAATAAAGAAACTTTTTTTCTCTAAAAAAAAATGTTTCTTTTTTTGTACAAAAAATTTTTTTTTCTACAAAAAAAACTTTTCTTTTTTTTTGTACAATTTTATATTTTTTCTTTTTCTTTTTTTTGTTTGGAGTTGAAAATAAAAAAATATCATTTGTATAAAAACATCATTCGAAATTTTCTTTTTCTTTTTTTTAAAGATAAACATATTTTCAATTTTGGATGGAGAGATGAGATAAGAAGATAAACAGAAAGTCTAAAGTAGAATGTTTGTATGTCTGTTTGATCACTTCTGAGAGTAAATTATTATATAGAGACAATCTGACAATAAAATATAAACGATAATACAATTTTCACTAAATCTGTTTAATGGAAAATCACTGATGAAGCCTGTTCATAAAAAAAGCAGAAACTAGATCTAGTCTGATTTGCAAATTAATAATGTGTCTATAACTTTGAAAAAATGTTTATTCTTCTTAACCTCAAACCTATTTAATTAAAATTAATAAAAATGCATATTAATTGCATTTGGTCTATATGACGCGTTTGAAAAAACAACACTTTATATATAAAAAAAAAATAATTTAGAAATTTACTTTATTTTGAACAGAATACTTTTTTATTTCTTGATGAAAACTTAAAAATAAAATTTTTTGTTTGTAAAATCCGGTGCCTGAAAAATTCATTAATAGCATGCAGATAATTCTCTCAGTGCAGGGTATGAAGGTTCCTCATCTGTTCTAGATATCCACTAAGATGTATTTTTTTAACACTAAAATTGAGAAACGAAGTGGATTAGACGAGAAATGAGTGGAATTTTAGGCATGAAAAGGAATGGAACTGGCTACGAATGGAACTGAACCACAATACAATGGAAACGAAATGGAATAGACAAAAAATCGAAATGGAATGGAGAAAAAAATGGTACACGGAACCAAATATGTTCGTAAACAGTATAACCGCCACAGCAAAACAAAAAAAATGGAAGTCATGCATTACAAACCACTTCTTTTATTGCTTTAAAAGTATCCGTTAATGTATTTGTACTGCTTTTTTAGAAGTAATTCTGAGCAATTAAAAAAAATCACTTATTTCATTGTTTCCAAAGTATCCGTCAGTATATTTTTACAGCTTTTTTAGAAGTATTTCTGAAAAATATCCAAAAAATCACTTAAAGCAGCGCTCTAAAAGTGATCCTAAAAAGTGATTCAGATACAGTTTTTTTCCAAACAGATGATCGCGGGTTCGAATCATGGCGGGACCAATATTTTTTTTTTTATTTAAAAAAAAAAAAATACATATTAAACAAATTAATTATTTATAATTAATTTGTTTAATATGTACTTTTATTAAAGAGAATAATTTACAGTATCTCGCAATGACAAAGTGTTGAAAAACAACGAAAAACCAAATAAAAGATCATTTATACATACCCCTCATTCATCTTAACACACAAGATTCGGTGAGTAATATAATTTAATAATATGCATTTAAATATAAATTTAACGGTTCGTTGTCGTTCATAAATCTGTGTTATCAGACAGAGAGTTGAACAGAACCAGCTGCGATACTTTAAAAATTAAAGTTCAAAGCAACAAAGGATAAAAATAGCATTGTTAGATTTCGTTCATGTTAGTCTAGTTGAGTGGTTAACATGTTATATTTGTGTTCAACTTGGCATAAGTAGACCATTATCAATAATTAACCCATCAAGGCAAACCACACTGACAATGGCTTTGTAGCGAAAGCCGAAAATACGTATTCTGTCATGCTGGCTTTATCGAATTCTTTAAATTTTTTTAAAAAAAAGTCAGTAAAGTCATCAAAAATGTTGTTGTGTCAGCAAATTTTTAGTCAGGAGCGTGCTTGCAAAAAAGTTGGTAATTTCAGCAAAAAGTTTGCTGAAAATCAGCGAGCTGATTTTTACCAAAAAAAATAGTAATATCAGCAAAAGATTTGCTAACACTTATTCGATTGCAAATGAAAAAAATCCTTGTTAAAATCACTAAAGTTTTGCTGAATATTAGAAGACTGAAAAAAACTCAAAAAATTTGTAGAGAAATTTTACTTTAGTTAATTTATTTGCTGAAAATTTAAATATAGAATTTGTGTAGAGTTGTTTTTTTTTTAATAATCATTTCCGTTGTCTGTACTACATATAGATAAGCTGCGACATCTACATCTTGGTTGTCGTCCATGCTATAAATGCGGTTATCAGCACAATTTTTGTAGCAAAATAAATTAGTAAAACATTAGTTCAAAATTAGTTTAGTGCTAAAAATATATAACTAACACATTTGCTGAAAACGAAATTTCAGCAAAAAAAATAGCTGAAAACTAGTTCACTTGATATACAAGACGTTTTACTAATTTTTCTACTAAGTTATTTTTTTGAGTGTACTTGCAAAAATTGTATCATCTTTTTTAAATTTGAAAAATAATTTAAAAAGAAAGAGATATTAATATATATGATCTAAAATCGAACAAAAACATTCAATAAAAAAAATATATATATACATATTTTGAGACTTTTTTTTATTAACTATCAATTGATGATCAAGAGTTTAATTTGCACTCATTCAAAAAGTACTAAAAAATGTTGAAGTATAAGTACTCCTCTCCTATGACAACGCAATGTTAAAATCATTAGTGTTTCTATTAAAAAGAAGTACATTTTGTATCATTAATTGTAATGCGTTTTCTACTGCTTTGGCAGCTCTTTTTTTGCTAGGCATGTGTAAACAAATTCCCGTACTCGAAAATTGGGTAAATGAGAGCGCTAATGAGAGTGTACTAGTGTTTCTCCTTTTACCAAATTTACTCAGACTTTTTCTTCGGGTAAACTTTGGTAACACAGCTGATGTAAATATAAACAAAAAACAAATATGAAAATAAATTTAAAATTTTGATTAAATCATTTTTTCTTCTTCTTCCTCTTTTTTTTGATTCCGAAAGAAAACGTTAAAATTTATAGACAGTTTTTAAAATAATCTTTTTATGTATTAAATGTTCTACAAATTTCAATATTTTAGTGAAAATACAAAGAAAACATTTCATAATTTTGTTCACAAATGTCTTTTTAATAATTTAATAAATATTACATAGAAAAAAAGTGCATTCGTTTTTACTTCCACCCAGCTTTTTATACACGGAATATTTCACAAAAATTTTTGTGAATGTGAATCACAAAACAGCAAAAATGTTCGGAATGTTCCACTTTAGAATTTCTTTATGTGGATTCGGATTTGATAATAGCGCCGAATATAAAAGTTTATCGATTTAAAATTTTAGAATATCATTACAGCAATGCTACATATTGATTTCAATATTTTAATATCGGGTTTTTTTGTTTTAAAGCTTAACCCTGGAAGGTCATTCTTCGCCGAATCGACGACGCATATTCATATGACCTTTTCGCAACAAATATAAGTAATATGACTTTCCAGGGTTAAAAAATCACAAAATAAAAATAAAAAAAAAGTCCCTAAAACTTGCGCATTCATTTTTATTTAAAAAATCTTGATTATATACGTAAATTTTAATTAAGAGAATAAACAAAAGATATAATTTTTAAAAAACGTGAATCCATTGAAAGAATCCATAGAGAAAAATCTTATTTGGGTACAGAATTCTGCAACTTACAAGGAAACACTCCCAACGTGGATCGGCAGATCTTAAGGAGCTTCAGATATGTTGTAGAGGAGAAACATTTAAAGGAAACGAATCTTTTTTGGCTGTCGTATCTCATACTTAAGGGTTAAAAAATGGGGTCAAAAATGACAGAATTTTTCGTTTTTTCGGGTTATTTTTTATTTGTTGCAAAGTAACTATAAGAAGATTTCGTGTCAAACGAAAGGTATTTGAGAGGCCTACTCACCGCTGTCTAACACATTCTTAAACATACACTCAACCAAAAAAGTCTGCAATGGCTACTGAAAATTTTGCTGTTATTACGGGAAATTTAACTGTTTTGAGGCAAGCGGTATTTTTTTGCTAATTTTAGCAACACATGTCTGCTGATCTGTAGTACAATAAAATTAGTAGATAAAATTAGTAGCCGCTACTAAATTTTAGTAAAATTTATGTAAACTGCAATTCAAATCGATTTGCTAAAATCAGTTAAAAAACTTACTAAATATCATAATTTTAGTACAATGAAATTAGTACAAATAATTAGTTGCAGCTACTAAATTTCAGTAAATTGTTTGCAAACTGTAATTTAAAATCAATATGCTGAAATTGGTAAAAAATTGTACTAAAAAAAACAAAAACTGTAAAATCTAAAAAAAAATTTTTTTCTTTCGATTGTAACAAGCGTATAATTACTTCATCGTACTTGAAATTTGGAGTCAAAATTGCAACTGGTTTTCCAGTTATGACCTTTTTATGCATTGGAGATACAATAAAATTTTCTGAGTGTTATTTCCAAATTAAGAATATATCAATAGTAACAAATATAAACTAAACAAGAATTGCAAAAAATCAAAAAAAAAAAAAAAAATTTAAATTAGTATATTTTTCTGCTAAATTTAGCACTCGGTTTTGAAAAATTAGTAAATGTTTTGCTAAAATCAGTAGCCAGAATTAGTAAAAAAATCCGTAATTTGTAATAAGAGAATAGGAAAAATTATTACTAAAAAATTGTACTAAAAATCAGTATAAAAATAGTAAAGTTCGATTGAAAACTGTTTACAAATTTTTTTACTAACGTTTTTATCTGAGTGTACTTTTTTGTTTATGGCATAACACAAAACATCAAAAGTTTACTAGGTTTGAGGTTAAGAAGAAGAATAAACCTTTTCTTCGAAAGTTATAAACACATTAAATTTGCAAATCAGACTAGATCCAGTTTCTGTCTTTTTTATGGACAGGCTTCATCAGTGATATTCCATTAAATTGTATTATTGTTTATATTTTTATTGTCGGATTGTCTCTATATGAATACTTTCAGAAGTGATCAAACATACACATACAAACATTATACTTTAGATTTTTTTGTTTATCTTCTTATTTCCTCCGTTTAGGTTGTTTTGTTTGGGGATGTATACCGGGTTAAGAGTTTCAACATATCCGAAGCTCATTAAGATCTGCTGATCCGCTGATACTCTACAAAAAATTTAAACAAATGTATTAAAAAAAAAAAATTTTTAGAAAGAGAATGCAATTTTCTTCAAAATATATTCCGGTTTAAAACTACCGGTCACGAAGTATCGGCCTCTTAAGTTGTATATTGATGAAGTGGTAGAAGAAACCTAAGTAGTTAGCTTTCCGAAAGAATTTTTGAATTCAATTGAATTGAATTAAATATACTTTAAGACACACTAACAGCATATGGTCTCCTATATTCGAATAGAATAGCCTCTTTTCCGGTATGTTGACCTACCATAATCAAATCTGTGAATGTTAGATCTCCCGAAATGTCTTCACAGATTTGCGACTAAAAAATTTTAATCTTAATTTCATCATTATAATACCATTCTAATAATTTAAAATTTAATATCTGACACAGACGTATTCTATACTACTGGCATATCAATAGTTCATTATGCAAACAAATATTTAGTTTCAATTTTATCAACGCATTAAGAGAAAAACCACAAAAAGAGGAAATGAATAGATTTTAACCCAAAGAACAATGGATATTATTCCCTAGCTGTGGCGTATTTTTCTCTCCAGCATTTATTAAACACCATTTTACTTACCTTTATACAATAGACCACAGTTGATGCCAAATGTGGTAGAGGTATCAAAGACATCATGATAAAGTTGCAATTGGATTTGAAAACCATGGAATAATGTTGATGATGACGACGATGATTCGGATGATTCAGAGGATGATTGTGTTGTGGTGGTAAAGTTGTTTGAATTTTTTGAAATACTGTCATTACTATCATCATCAGCTTCAATCACAGTTGCACCATTTAAAAAATCATTGAGATCTGAACGACACAAAGAGGATGTCGTTGTGGTTGATGTGTAGGAGGTGGAGGAGGGGGAGAATATTGATGAAGATATTTTAGCATTTCTATTGTTATTTACAGAATACGTTGATGATGATGATGATGATGACGATGATGATATGGGGGGTATTGTTATAGAGTGCTGTCGCAGGTTTTTATGTGTTGCTGTTGAATTCACGTTTTTATTATGTTGTGTCATCTTTTCCTGTTCTCCTTCCTCCACTGCTCCATTCGTATACATTTTTGTAGTTTTCTCATTTTGTTTGTGGTCTAGTCGGCTATTATTATTCTCAATTTTTGTTAATTGAAAATTAATTGCATCTTCATTACGAGTTGATGTTATTTCATCATCATTATTATCATTGTTATTAATATCCAATTTTGTGGAGGATGATAATAAATGTCTGTATGAATCATTATGTGATTCCTGCTCATATGCTACTTCCTGTTCGTTGTTATTGTGGTTTTGTTGGAAATTATTTTTGTTGTTAGTTTGTTGTTTTTGTCGTTGGTCTTGATTAGATTTTATAAACGTTGTTGTAATATTTATATTTGTCTCATCTCTATCGTCATCATTGTCATCGTTGTTGTTGTAATTGTTATTTATTAAATCTGCTTCGCTTGTTAGATTTGTTGTAAGATCTACAGGTGGTCCAGGTGAACGACCAGGCGCAGGGTCACTGTTCATATGTCCCACAACTGACTGTATTGCGTAGAGCCCAAAAACTAAAAGGTAAATAACTAATTTCCTCATTATCACTACAACAACTACAGTTTATCGTCGTTGTCGTTGTTCTTTGTTTGTATAGCAGACACGGCGGAAACGGACTATGTAACGTTAATGCTGTCGTTTTTGTTGTTTGTTTTATTGCGGTTACTTTTATTTTACTTTTTACTAGCTTGGGTGGTGTTGGTTGTAATGATGGCGGTGTTTTAGGTGGCGGTAATGTTGGTTGTTGTTGGGTGTGTTTTAATTGGATTTCCATAGACCTTACTTTTTCTTTCCAAACAACTCAAACTCTTAAAAAGAAACTTTAATTGAAATTGTTATTTTAAGCTGTTAGAGTTTCTTGCTTTTTCAATATTTTGTTGCTGCTGTTTGTATAAGTTGATTTTCAGGGAAGCTTTTTTTTAGTTGTTGCTGTGGCTGTTGTAGTAGATTTAGTAATTGTTTTGCTGTTCTTTGAGTATTTCTTTTTGTTGCTGTTGTTGCTTTTGTTGTCCTTGCTGTTGCTCTTATTATATAAATTGTTCTTATTTCTATGGTTGTCATTATTTAGTTGCTCGATTGTTGATGGTTTCTATTAATAAATTTTGCAATTAATTTGTATTCACCTTCTGTTGTATTATCTACAATTTAAAAATAATAAAAAAATTATTGAATAAATTTATATGTATATATGTCTTTTGTAAAGAAGATTGCAGGATATTTATAAAATTATAAACTCAACAACAGCAGACCTGTTTTTATTTGAGCTCAAAAAAATCATAAAAATAAGTGTTTTAAGTGCAAAAAATGACTCATATATCTAAAAAAAAATCGTATTCCCATATACAATCCCAATAACCAGTGATTTATCCGTGTTTTTTTTTATGAATTTTTGTGGTAAAATTGAAAATATATACAAAATCCAATTAACTCTTTCAGACCCAGCATACACGATTTTGAGTTGTGATGTTTTCTCTTAAAATTACAAATATTTTCAATACTAATTGGTTTAGTAGGTTTGAGGTTAAGAAGAAGAATAACATTTTTTTCAAAAGTTATAAACACATTATTAATTTGCAAATCAGACTAGATCTAGTTTCTGCCTTTTTTTAATGAGAGGCTTCATCAGTGATTTTCCATTCAATTGTATTATTGTTTATATTTTTATTGTCAGATTGCCTCTATATGCTTATAGTGTGGCTAATTCATAGTTTTCTTTCCTATTCAACTTTCTGTTATTGTTTTTACTCTCAGAAGTGATCAAACTGACACATACAAACATTATACTTTAGATTTTTTGTTTATCTTCTAATCTCCTCCGTGTCACCTTTTTCGCAAATGTTGCCACACTGACGTATGGTTTTTAAGTTCAAGTGCAGGCAATTTGTGTATATTCGAGACGTACTGCCATCAGGGCATTTTTATTTTTTTTTTTAGTAGTGTTGTTTTTTCAAACGCGTCATATAGACCAACTGCAATTAATGTTGTAATTAATATGCATTTTTATTAATTCTAATTTAGTAGGTTTGAGGTTAAGAAGAAGAATAAACATATTTTCAAAAGTTATAAACACATTATTAATCTGCAAATCAGACTAGTTCTAGTTTCTGCCTTTTTTATGAATATTTTTTTAACAACCTAATGATAATTTTTTTAACAACCTGTCGGCTGTAGGAATCGAACCCATGCACTCCTGCATTACAAACGTAAATATTTATACTAGAGTGCGACAGCTTAGGTTTATTTAGATAAAAAAAAAATTCAGTTATACTTTTAGCTAAATTTTATTTCATAAAATATCATAAATTTTAATAGTTTTAGTACCATTTTACCTTAAAGTAATAAAATCAATGAATTTTTGCAAGCTGCTTGGGGATAAAACACATTAGATTCTTAGAACTTTTCTATTGAAAAACGAGTAAAAAGGTTAAAGTCGGGCATGCCGACTATACAATACCCTACACCAGTCTGGGTAAAAGCCAACTAATGTTTGGATCCGAAATTCGAATGAGTTAAAATGGGGCTTGTGTCAAAATATTCTATAATGTGAGTCAGCGCACCAAATTTCATTAAAATATCTTAATATTTGCGATCTGCAGTTTGTAACCAAGCCAATTTTGGGGGGACCCTTATATGGGCAATAGATCTAAACATGGACCGATGTTCACCAAAATCAATAGGCTTCGTCCTTGGGCTAACATAGGTCTGTGTACCAAATTTCATCAAAATATCTTAATATTTGCGATCTGCAGCGTATAAACAATATAATTTTGGGGGGACCATTATATGGGCACTAGGTCTAAACGTGGACCGATTTTAACCAAAATCAATAGGCATCGTCCTTGGGCCAACATAGGTCTGTGTACAAAATTTCATCAAAATATCTTAATATTTGCGACCTACAGCGTATAAATAATATAATTTTGGGGGGACCCTTATATGGGCACTAGGTCTAAACATGGACCGATGTTCACCAAAATCAGTAGGCTGTGTTATTGGGCTAACATAGGTCTGTGTACCAAATTTCATCAAAATATCTTAATATTTACGACCTGCAGCGTATAAACAATATAATTTTGGTAGGACCCTTATATGGGCACTAGGTCTAAACATGGACCGATTTTAACAAAAATCAATAGGCGTCGTCCTTGGGCCGACATAAGTCGGTGTACCAAGTTTCATCAAAATATCTTAATATTTGCGACCTGTAGAGTGCGCACAAGAATGAATGGACAGACAGACAGACAGACGGACGGACGGACGGACGGACAGACGGACATCGTTAAATCGAAATAAAAAAAAATTCTGAGCCGATCGGTATACTATAAGGTGGGTCTAGGACCAATATTTTTTGGTGTTACAAACATCAGCACAAACTTATAATACCCTGACCACATAGTGGTGTAGGGTATAATAACATATTTTGGCGACATTTTCTTCATAAAGAAATATACATTTTTTTAAAAAATCTGAGGAATTGTATGGAAATAATATAGTGTATAGTGCTAAAATAATATCTGTAATTTGTATGTTTTAATTATTTGTGGAAATTAGTTGGTTGCCAATTTCAAGGAATCAATTCGGTTGGCAAAAAATTCCGTTGCCACAACGGAATTGTTCTGAGAGTTTAGTATTTCGTTTTGAAGTTTTATTTGAAATTCAACAGAATTTCTTCTGTTCGACATAAATAAATTTTGCAAATGCCCAAAAAATATTTGTTGAAATATACCTACAAGTGGAAATTCCTATTACTGGGAGTTCCAATCAAAACACAAACCGTAATTTTAAAAGCTTCCTTGAATATTTTTTTTTATTTGCAGAACAAAGACGTTCAGATTTTGGTTTTTTCAACTTTTATGTGCAAAATCAATTGTAATACGAGTACTTAGTAGTTGATATAATTAATTTCGTAATTAAAACTCGTTTAATTAAATTTTTCTGTATACACCCAGAAAACAGATTCGGTGCTGACAACCCCATTTGTTGCCAATCGAATGGTTCAGTTGCATCAAATGAATTTTTCGTTTGCGGTTACCAAATTATTCTTGATACACAACTGAAATTCCGTTGTCACAGTCAAATTAGCCTTGTCTCAATTGGATTTCAGTTGCCACAACTGAAAATTTCGGCTACCACAACCGAACCATGCGATTGACTACAAATGGTGTTATCAGAACTGAATCTGTTTTCTGGGTGTATGCCTGGGCTAGGTCCGGTGAAGTTTCCAAGACATTTCACTTAATTTTGCAATGTATTTCAAGTACCCTAGTAAAAATGATTTTTATATATTCATATATGATTTTTACACAATCATTTATGATTTTATACAATTATAACTTGTCAAGTATTGTGAAACTTATATTTTTATATGATTATATCAAAAGATATTTAATTATATAAAATTATATTAACCAGATCCACCATTTTTCGGATCAAATAATATATTTTTTATATAATTATATTAACCCATACATGGTTTGATCCGAAAAATGGTGGATCTGGTTAATATACTTTTATATAATTAAATATCTTTTGATATAATCATATAAAAATATATGTTTCACAATATTCGACAAGTTATAATTATTTAAAATCATAAATGATTCTATAAAAATCATATATGAATATATAAAAATCATTTTTACTAGGGTAAAAAAAAAAAAAAAAAACACACACAAAATGTCGATTTTAACAAATCTGATTCTAAGCTGGAAAACAGATATATTTTCTTTTGTTGATTCTACTGATTTATTATTTCGAGAGTAAACATTTCTAAGTGGAATATGGGCATTCAGTTTTTATTTGACCTTGAATATATTTTTTTTTTATTTTGTAGGCCATACGCATAAAACTTTCTCTTGCTTTGAAATTCAATTTCTTTTCCTAAATCATTAAATTATTTGTTTCTTTCTACTTACAAGGAAGGTCTGTGTGAGTGGTTCCCTCAGATTTGGCAACATTTGGATGTGTGATAGATAAGATAAAAATAATACGCGCCTTTCCAGTGTTCCAATCTCAAGAAATCTAAACAAATGTAATTCCATCGAAATCTGCCGGAACCAAGTAACAAACTCTCCTTGTTAGAAATGGTACAAATACATTTGAAAAGCAATTTCAACATTGCCCTTGATTTGAGTATCACTTCATTAGTTGCATTATTTTGCAAAATCTATGGAAGAAAATCTAAACATACCACAAAATGTTTAATGGCCTAACGACTAATGTATTTGCAATACAGTAGACGCTCGCAAATTAGAGCTTTCAGTAATTCGAACGTCCAGAAATTAGAATCAATGTTTGCAATACATTAAACGCTCTGAAATTCGAATTTAAAATTCTAATTTCTGAGGGTTTTTTTTTTTTTTTGTTATTTGAATACACAGGAAATCCCCAATTTATTTTTATTCTGTTTGAATAAAGTAAAACTAAAAAGGGGAATCACCAAATTATATACGTTTTTCCCTATTTGTTTTTTTTGTCGCATTTATGTACATTTTTGGCTAGTTTATTTGTGAAATTTGATACGCGTGTACATATTATTTGGCAGTCTCTATTAAATAGTGAAATTGTATCATTTAAAATGTTAAATAAACGTAAAAAAAAAACACTTTATCATTGGAAACTAAAGTCAAAATATTAGAAAAGCTTGACAAAGGCGTTCAAGGGAACCGGTTAGCCCTAGATTTTAATGTGACAACATCTTCAATCAGCTACATCAAATCACATAGAACAGCAATATTAAATGCTGTTTCAAACACATATCAGGAGGCAAACAATAAATCTTTGCACAGCGCTGAATATCCAAAAATGGAAAGTCGTCTGTATGAGTGGTTTTTAAATCAACGAGAAAAAAAGTGTACATTGACTGGGCCAATATTAAAAGAGAAAGCTAAACAAATACTTACAGAGGAATATCCCGATAAAGATGAAAATGCATTTCGGGCAAGTGATGGATGGTTTACCAAATTTAAGAAGCGACACGGTATCCGTTTTTTAAAAATTTGTGGCGAGATTCTTTCCAGTGATGTTGCTTCAGTCACTCCTTTTATTCATCGATATCGTGCAAAGGTCGCTGAGATGGGTTTAATGGAGTCACAAATATATAATGTCGACGAAACCGGATTATTTTTTCGTTACCTACCAGACAGAACCTATGTCTCTGCTTTTGAAAAAAACGCCCCTGGACATAAAATTCAAAAAGACAGAATTTCAGTCCTACTTGGTGCAAACTCTGATGGATCACACAAATTAGTTCCATTGGTAATTGGAAAAGCAAAAAAACCCAGGTGTTTTAAAAATTTCAATAATCCTCTGCATTACAACTTTTCAAAAAATGCTTGGATGACTTCTCGGATTTTTCACGAATGGTTTCACGGAATATTTATTAAAGAGGTAAACAAAAATATTGATTTCAGGTTCAGTATACATAATTTTAAAATTTTTTTCAATTCACAGGTGATCCGCTTTTCTCAGGAAAATAATTTGCCTCCGAAAGCCATTTTGCTTATAGATAATTGCTCCGCTCATACACCCATTGAGAAACTTAAAAGTGACGATGGAAACATAGTTGCATTATTCTTTCCACCAAATGTGACAGCAGCTTTACAACCAATGGATCAAAACCCTATTAAGTTAACAAAGCTCAATTACAGAAGTATGTTTCTTTCTCAGTTAATTGCTAAAGGTGGTGAACTGAAGAATCATTTGAAATCCCATTCGATCCGCAATGCTATATTATTACTGAAACAAGCTTGGGATGCGGTACCACAAAGTGTTATGAAGAAATCTTGGTCAAAGTTGTCCGTCCAATTGGGACTCTAACCAATACGACAGCGACGATGACGTGCCAATAGCACAATTGTTGCAAATAGATCAGGACTGCAACGAAGTTATTCAGATAACTCAAGCTCTTTTAAAAGAAATAGCTCCCAACGATTGCATCGGTATAGAAGACATCGACAGATGGAATGAAGATATGTTTGATGACGGATCTGTTTATGTTCTCAGTAGCGATGGTGAGTCTTCAGATAGCAGCGAAGACGACGTTGTTGCAGTATCATCAGTTGTCTCTAATACTACAGCCATTGAAAGCGTAAATAATTTAGAAAATGGTGCAATAACAGTGAATTGTTTTCAACTAAGCACATAAGTAATCTTTTGGCTCTCCGTAATGTTATTTCGGATTTAAAGAAACCAAAAAAACAAACAAATATAACTGATTATATGTCAAACAAAGATTAGTTGTTAACTTGGCCATTGTTTAATTTTAATTGTTTAATTTTTTTTAAATACAGTTTTTTAGTTTTTAATTTAAAAAAAAACCATGTGATGTAATTGGACTGCATTGCTATGTTTTGTTGCCATTCGTTTTTTTTTTATATTCATATTTTTACTTTAAAAAAATACATTTGATGTATTGGACTGAATTGTTGTGTTTTGTTTTCTTGTTTTTATCAAATAAAATTGAATTAAAAAATATTAAAAAGAGTTTTATTTAAGTTTTTGGAAGTAAATTTACTCAATTTTTTTTTCGAAAAAAAAAACGTACAGAAATTAGAATAATTCAGAAATTAGAATTGCCTCAAAAACAAAGCGGTTCTAATTTGCGAGCGTCTACTGTACTACTACTTTTCTCTGATGTTCTTATGCCTAATTTAACAAGAAGCTTATTTTATTGTATTTGTTTTTAATAAAGTGATTTAAGTAGTTCAATAAATTATGCAGAAAAATAAATATTATTTTTGCTAATGAAAACCCATTTAAAAAAATTTTTTATAATAAAGCGATTTTTAGTCAACAGTTTAAAATTATTAGGCTAACTGTCGCCTGTAGAGAGAAAAAGATTTATTAAATTGTTAGAATATTTTCAAGAATAAACCTTTTAAACTTTATAGACATTTGGCGTATTGAAAAATTGTAACACTTGAGCACTAAACTTAATATAAAAAATTTTAGTACTTATTTTTTTTTTTTTTGTACTGTGTTGAAATGAAAACGTATTATGCATGCAAATGTGTTGCACAATGGGAGGAAGACGAATAATAATAATCTAATATTTGTCGAAAGATATTTATAAAAGTTTGGTTTTTATTTATAAAAAGTTTTTTATTTTCGATATTTCGCTACTCCAATGTGTAGCATCTTCGAAAATAAAAAACTTTTTATAAATAAAAACCAAACCTTAAGCTCAAGAAAATAGTAGAGTTAAAAATTAAAAAAGAAGGTTAAATAAACGAAAAAATATTTATAAAATGTGATATTCTCGAAAATAGGTGAAATCAACAAAAACTTATCAATTCTTATGTGAAATTTTTATAAAAAATTTTAAATTACATTTTGTTCTTTGTTTTGTTGTTTGTTCCACAGTGCAATGCGGTTTAGCATCACAGTTTTTTTTTGGCCAAAAGTGCAATTCAGGTAAAGGGAAAATATGTCCATGTATTTAAAATCTATGACACCTAAATATTTTGTGAGTAAAAACTTGTATTAAACTTGCGGTTAATCGTTGCTTGTTAGCGTCAGGTCAAAGTCTAAATTTCATATTTTTGTGACATATTTAAATTTTTTAAGGATAGAATAAAAACATTTTTGGTAAAATTTATTTTTATCGGGATAAACATTAATTGCATTAAAGGAATTAAATGTGCTAAAATCCCAAAACTTAATTAATAAATTATGAATAATAATCTTTTTAAAGCATGGCCGCATCTATATTTCATTCTTGCCTAAGGAATTCGTCAGGGGAAGTCTTTTTTAGAATACCTAATAATATTTGTTAGGTTAAATTAAACTTAAAAAAATTAATGAACTAAAGTTAAATTTTCACCTTAAAAATAAATAAATAAATTTAAAATTGTATGAAAAACCAAAGTTCAAGTAGTGAACTCTTTTAAATTTAGTTTAAGTTTAAGCATTTTAACTTCTTCTTAAATTCTAGAAAATATTTTCTTTCACATTTTTAAAAATATTTTAATTCATGGAATTCTTATTTGGTTTGTAGTTTGTATTATACAAGTATTTTACTCTTGTGAAGTAAAATTTAAGTAATAAATTTCACATTAAAAATATTTGTATGAACGAAAAAGTTTTTAAATTATTTTTGTTAATAGCTGCTTAAAAAAATATATGAAATTGATTACTTATATTTTAGGTAGCGAATCTAAAGTACTTATACATTTGAAAATGTATATCTAATGAGAATTACAAATTAATAGATATTACATATTAATTTTTTGCTTGTTTATTTTGAATATACTTGCTTAATACGAGTATGTATGAACTAAAAATAATTCCCCTCTGCATTAGTAAAAGTTCAAAGCATCTTAAAATTTAAGAAAAATTTACTTGTTTTTAGGAAATTTTTCCTATTTCTAAAAACGAGTTTATACTAAATTTAAGCAAAATACATACTAAGTTTTAGTAAAATTCCAAAAATAATATAAGACAAAAATTACTCAAGTTAAGTATAAATGCACCTAATTTAAGTTTAAAACAATTAACTTAAACTAGGTGCATTTTCACTTAACTTGAGTAGTTTTTGTCTTAATTTTTTTTTGGAATTTTACTAAAACTTAGTATGTATTTTACTTATATTTAGTATAAACTCGTTTTTAGATTTAGTACACACTTTAGCTTGTTTTTAAGAAAAGGTGTACTCGATTTAAGTTAAAATTTCTTTGCAGCCAAATTATTCACAAATTTCTTTAAAATTAGTTCAAACGTCCTTAAATTTGGTAAACAATTTTTTGAGTGCACAATCTCAAAGAGAATTTCTTGTTCTAGTATATCAATCAAAGATTTAAAAGGCTTAATTATTTCATTCACTTTTTAAAAATTAATGTAATTTGGGTTATATTTCATTCCGTAATAGCATTCTTATGGACTTCATTCGATAGCTTCATTCCCAACAGCTTTAAATTATATGAATTAATTCTATTTATATTGGATTCTAATTGAATGAAACCAAATTTACTTGAATTCACTTAGTAAAACGGTGAATGAAAAAGGGTTTTCTTCATTCATTTAGTCAAATGAAAAATTTAAATTTGCATATAATTGCTGAAATATTAGCATAATATAAATGAAAAAAGTTTAAAATTCATCTAACTTAGATAGCAATATGCCAAAATCGAATTTTTGCGAAAAATAACTTTTTTATTGTTGAAAATGGTTCTTTAGGGCTTCAGCAGCAACTTTTGTTCTGCGACTTTTTCATGATTCCGTTATTTACAAAATTACCCTTATTTTTAGGCTATTGAAGAAAATCAAAATTTTGGCAAATTTGTACAAAATCCCTTGGGGAGTATTTTTGCTGAACATATGAACTCATAATATTTGCAAATACAGGGTGATTTGATGCATTTTTAAATAAAAATGAATTATGCGCCATCTAGCGGCAATAATTTATACTAACTATATTCAGAAATTAGAAAGGTAATTTGAATACTTTTTCAACAAAAAAAATTTTGAAAATCGGTTGAAAAATAACCGAATGAGAAAGAAAAGAGCCATAAGATAATGAAATAGTTTCAAATTTATATTAAAATATGTATGTTACATATTCATCTTATACAACTGGAGCTACTGCAACCGATTCCATGGAACTGGTTCCGGAACTAGTTCCTGGGATCCTATATGGAAGGTATGACTGACGTAGAATCAATTCTAGCACTGATTCTACGGCAACCGGTTCCACTTTGAAGCTATAGAAGTGGTTGATTTTGGGAAAATTTCAAACAAAAATAATCGGTGTTACCCAACAAAAATTTATTGAACTAGTTGCCTTCGAATCTGTTCTAGAACAGGTGTTTTTATCACCGGTTCCGTGGAACAGGTTCTAGAACTGATTCCTGGAAGGCTTCACTGTCGCAGAACCGGTTCTATAACTGGTTACAGAACCGATTCCAAAGCAACCTGTTCTAGTTTGGAGGAATAGAACCTGTTGCTTTTGGGGCAAACTCAAGCAAAAATCACCGATGATAGAACATAAATTAGAACAGCTTACATGCAAGTACAAGTTGTTCTACAACCGGTTCTTTGCATCCGACAATTTTGCTAGATAGAATCGACAGTAGTAGGGGTTGTGACTGAAAATTAGCTATTGTACAACCGATTCTTTGGAGCAGAAAATTTTCCTATCAGCTTCTGAGTATTTTATTATTTACAAAAAAAAAACTGTCAGGTTTTGTGAGCCTTTTCATATTTTAATGCTCTGAAATTCTGAGAATTGTTCCCATAGAAAAAGCCCCAGTTTCCAAAGACTTTTCTAAAGAAGCTAAAGTCGATCCCAGCACGTCACCAACCCCTGACGCCTGGGGAAATACCGCATGGCGAAATTGGAGCCGTGGTCATATTGTAGGCTGTGAAACCTTATTCTGGAGATAGTGACGAATGTGCAATACCGGGGTCCGTCAGGGAAAGCAGTCAATTGGCGAAAGCCTCTGATCTGTAACGAGAACCCTTAGCTGTATCGAGGGGTAGCTCACGGTGCATATTCGGGACTCCCCAGTTGGAAGTAACAGCTTGCGACCCTAACTGACACTGGCTGGGGGTCTAACCACCCCCCAGATTTTTAGATTCTTAGAATACTTTTTTATGTAACTTTTTCTTATAGAAAAAAACTACAGATCTGGAACTTTTTTCAATAGAAATCCCGTAGGTTCCAAGGAGTTTTTAATATAAAAAAATTCTTAGTTTCTGAGAACAGTTTCCTATACAAAACCCCTAGATTGTGAGATGCTTCTTTTTTTAGGAAAAACATTAAGGCTTAAAAGATATTTTTGTATAGAAAATAAATCAGATTCTGGTGGGAATTTCCCACAGAAACCCCCTAGCTAGTTAGGTTTGTTTTTCTTATTAAACTTGAAGACTTTTTCCTGTTGAAAAACTCTAAGATTCTGAGGACTTATTCCTACAGAATATACCCTCAGATTCTAAGGATCCATTTGTATTGAAAAAATAGAATGGAAAGAGCTTGAGGGGATTTATTATAGAACAAAACTCCTAAAAGAAAAATGAGGAGAATATGAGATTTTTTTTTTAATTGTAAAGGTCTTAAAAACTGAATACTTTTCAATTGGAAAAAGTCCTTGAGTTTAAAGGAAAATCTCCCAGCAAGAAATAGACACGATTTTAGAAGAAATGATGAACAAGCAGCGCATTTTTTATCACTACTCTTGTATCTTCCTTCCAAAAATGCAATAAAAGAAAGCGTATTTTTTGATGTTGCTGTATTTTTTTTTGTCATTTATTGTTTCTAAGTGGGAAATCGCGAACAAAAATCATTCATATACCCGTAATAAACGAAGTGCTACTTTTTGCTGACTTTTTGGAATCAATTTAGTAACTACAAACTACTACAACAATTATATAAACATTTATATAATTATAAAAAGTAATTTTTAAAAAATTATATTCAGAAAATACAAAAAAAAATTTAGAAAAATAAATAGACCACCATTTATAGCTTTTAACTTTTTGTTCCAGATTCGAAATTAGCGATACCATTTGCTTTAAGAAATATACATATATTAAAATTTAATACATTGAAATTCAATAATTTATGGCCGCCATTTTGCATGCACCAATTTGAGTTTTCTAAATTCTAATTACAGATTCGTATTCTACTACCATCTAAATCCTACTAAAGATACTTTTTAGACTCTGTATTCTAGTTGTGGTCCAAAAATTAAAACTTCCTGTCCCACAGTGCAATGTATTGTTAATCTTACCAACATTGAACAAAAACTATGTTATGTTTCCTTTTTTTCTTCATCCTTCAAGTAGACATGTCCTCTTTTGGTTACAATGTTTCATATGATTTTCTTTTCTTTTTTATTATTAATATGATCTCATAATCATAAAATTTTATATGACTCTTGACTACTCCCATAAGTTTATGGAAATGTTTAGTAGGAGGAGACTATTAAAAAATATTACCATGATTGATGCACTTATTTGATGGCGTGATAAAAATTTTAAAATTTTTTTATAGATTATATTATTAGGAGTTGAGGTCATCATATTAATGTGTACACATTTTATTAATAATCGGTATTATTTCTTTTGTGGTGTGCATGATGGTTTTATTAATATAAATGTTTTGTCAAGTTTTAAAAAATGTTAGCAATATTTAACTGCATGGGTTTGAAATAAAATAAAGTTTTATTTGAAGAAAAAAAACTATAAGCGCATTTTTTAATCGCCTGGATTTAGAATTTTTCATACAAAAAGTGGATTTATTAAATACAAAAAAAAGAAAAGATTTATTTATCTAGATTTACACATAGCAATAAAAATTTAAATATATGAAACAGCCTATAAATTTAATGTCAGAAAAAAATACGAATGAAAATTAAAAGAGAAGCAAAAAATGGTAAAACTAGCAAATAAAAGGTTTTTCTTAAATTTTTTGTATGAAATATGTTTAGAAAAAAACTACCCCTCACCAAACACAAATTTTCCATCTTGGATATGGAGAAATAGCTGAAATAGGCAATTTTGCACTCTACTGTAAGTAATTTAATTAAATCCAATTAGTGAATGTTAAATATTGCAATGTAATATTTTAATTGTATAAAACTATAAATTGAAGTGATGAAACTGAAAAGGCAGACTGTTTATCGCTGTTTTATATAAAATATAATTAAAAATGAAAAGTTACAGTAAAATTCTTCATCATTGAATTCGGTATTAAAAATTAGGGTGAAAGAAGTGTCGGATTGAAAATTCTTTTTAACATAGGGAGAATCTAACCCCATCTGTTGAGCACTTTTTGAACTACTTTTTGGATTTATTAAATCCAAGTGATTAAAAAAAGCGGTTAATAATATTGCACAAAGATTTGAAAGTGAATATTCCCAGCAAAAATAAATGGAATGACTTCCTTCATTACATCACAAAGAATTACTCCCTCAGGAATGGGTTTTGTATAACATCTAAGATGCAATAAATATATGCTAGTCAGAAGTTTTTTTTCATGGGTGATAAGAAGTTAATATTTTGTATGGGGGTTGCATAGGAACGTGTCGGCACAGAAATCAGAGGGTTGCGGGTTCGAATCCTACCAGGTCGGAAGAAAAATTTTGTAACTTTTTTTACACAATTAATAACTTTTTGTAAAATTTTTATTTTTTTTTATTTTTGTACACTCAATTAATTTTTGAAACGTTTTAATTTTTTTTTTATTCTATTAATTTTTAATGAAATTTTATGGAAATGTAAAAATTCTAAATAAAAATATAATTCTTCAAATATTTTTTTTTTAAATACCAAAAAATTAAATATTACAATTTCGTTTGTATTTAAAAAATTGTAATTTAAAAATCCATTTTGATCAAATTTTTACGAAATATCCCAGTGTAGAAACGGTAATGACATATCATTATTTTTTGGACTACCAGTAATGACACCCACTTACCTTCTGCATTATTTCAAAACATAATAATGAGTAACTGATAATGACTTATTTTTATCCTTATTTCAAATAGAAAATAATTTTCAAAAAAAAAAAATATATAAAATATATAATAGAAAATTATTTTCTAAATTTTTTTTTAAATTTTTTGAAATCTATTTTTAGACTCAATATTTTTTAAACACTGGTAAGGATATATGTAACCACATATTTTTTGATTTTTTGTATGTTGGCGAGTAAGCTTACTTGTGTGCAGCAGGTCAATTATGTTTTTATCTATTAAATATTACATGTCGATATAGCTCAGATGGTAGCGCTATTGACTGGCAATATATAGACCCAGGTTCGATTCCCGCACCAGCACAATTTTATTAAAAAAAAAAAAATACAATAAAAAATATTTTTTTTTATATAATTTATTTTTTTGAAAATCTATTTTTAGACTCATTATTTTTGTCAGTACTGGTAAGCACATAGGTAACGATATATTTTTTGATTTTTCGTATGCTGGTGTGTAGCCATAACTCATTATTTTTCGCGACATCGCCATATAAAGGTAATAAGAAATGTAATAACAAAAGTAACTAGTTACCATTACCAAGTATGTAGTTACATAACCACATATCTGGTAATGATTTTCTACACTGGGATATTTATTATTACACAACAATAAGAGAAAAAGAAAAATGCTGTAAATATTTTAATTAGAAGTACTAAAAATAAGTTAAAAATTACCTTGCAGAAGAAACTATTTTTTGTCTACTAATATGCTGCAAATTGTTTTGTGGATTTTATCAAGGTTATTTGTTATTTTTAATTAACTAAAAGTTAACTTAAATGAAACAAAAATTTTGTAAATTTAGCAGTTTTATTTCTCCTGTTCTTATCTTACTAGTATTTAGGAAAGAATCTGCTAATATCAGCAGTTTTTTTTTGGAAAGGTCATTTTTAATTACATAATTTTTAATAGCTTTTTCTCCTATTTTTACAGCTTTATTTCTTTCTATGAGTGTATTATTTTTTATAAAAAAATAACACTTACAAAAAAACAACTTTATATATTTTCCCAATATGTAATATATTTGTGTTAATAAAAAATTAAAGAAATTAAGATAACAACAATTTACTGAACAAGACTGTTAAAAGTCAGCTATCATGTATAACAAGCGCTAGCACAGGGGGTAGAGCGGCTGCTTGAAATGACAACAAGTCTGGGTTCAAACTCCACACGCTGCGTGATGATTTTCTTTTTTTTTTAATTAAATTAAAATAAAACGAGTAAAAAGGTTAAAGTCAGGCATGCCGACTATACAATACCCTACACCAGTCTGGTGTATTTTTTGGATATGGGATTGTGTCAAAATTTTCTATAATGTGAGTCAGCGCACCAAATTTCATTAAAATATCTTAATATTTGCGATCTGCAGTTTGTAACCAAGCCAATTTTGGGGGGACCCTTATATGGGCACTAGGTCTAAACATGGACCGATTTTCACCAAAATCAATAAGCTTCGTCCTTGGGCCAACATAGGTCTGTGTACCAAATTTCATCAAAATATCTAAATATTTCCGATCTGCAGCGTATAAACAATATAATTTTGGGGGGACTCTTATATGGGCACTAGGTCTAAACATGGACCGGTGTTAAGCAAAATCAATAGGCTTCGTCCTTGGGCCAACATAGGTCTGTGTACCAAATTTCATCAAAATATCTTAATATTTGCGACCTGCAGCGTATAAATAATATAATTTTGCTAGGACCCTTATATGGGCACTAGGTCTAAACATGGACCGATGTTCACCAAAATCAATAGGCTGCGTTACTGGGCCAATTTAGGTCTGTGTACCAAATTTCATCAAAATATCTTATTATTTGCGACCTGCAGCGTATAAACAATATAATTTTGGTAGGACCCTTATATGGGCACTAGGTCTAAACATGGACCGATGTTCACCAAAATCAATAGGCTGCGTTACTGGGCCAACATAGGTCTGTGTACCAAATTTCATCAATATATCTTAATATTTGCGACCTGCAGCGTATAAATATAATTTTGGTAGGACCCTTATATGGGCACTAGGTCTAAACATGGACCGATGTTCACCAAAATCAACTCATGTCGGTCCAAGGCTTCGTCCTTGGGCCGATATAAGTCGGTGTACCAAGTTTCATCAAAATATCTTAATATTTGCGACCTGTAGAGTGCGCACAAGAATGCATGGACAGACAGACAGACGGACGGACATTGTTAAATCGAAATAAAAAACAATTCTGAGCCGATCGGTATACTATAAGGTGGGTCTAGGACCAATATTTTTTGGTATTACAAACATCAGCACAAACTTATAATACCCTGACCACATAGTGGTGTAGGGTATAAATAATAGCTTTGTTAAAAACATGTGATTTTCGTTATAATACATGAAATAAATAAGTAAAAATGTTTGAGTTTACATCTGAAAATGTTTTGGAGTTAACATAAATACAAAAAAACTAAAATATACATTATACTCGTAACTTAGAGAGAACCCCATAAAGACAATCTCATGATAGTGCTTGGTAGCACTTGAAAATGCATTAATTGTCAACCATTGGTTCTAGGAAAGTTTTTTTCATACGTTTTTTCTCTATTTGTTGTAAAATAAATTGTGAATTCTATTTGTAATTTGTCATAATTGATCTTAAAACCGAACACAAATAACACTTATTATAAATATTTTTTTTTCTCAAAAATAAAAAATTTTTTTTTTTTAATTTTTTTTAATAAAAATTCCAAATATATCATAGGACAAAATTTGTTCTCAAAATATCGAATTCGATATTTTAGATCCATTGGATCTAAATTATATTATCCATTGGATCTAAATTAATCGCATGGGTTATTTTGAGATCGGTCAGGACCTTAATTCGATATTATTGGATGCCTCAATTGTCGGAATAATGGCATGCAAAATACCAAGATAGATTTAGTGAAATCAATTACAAGTAATTAGTCAGCAATTCCCGTCGTCTTTATTTAAAATGTATGTTTCTTTTAAATGTATTATAATAAAATGTATTTATTTTAAAATTTAAAATTGCCCATTCCTTTTGCACAGTATTATTTCTACAATTTAAATATCTTTTCAGTAGACCTTTATATTCAGTTATTATACACTGTATACCACATTTTTCTTTTCGTTTTCAATTTGTTCACAGAAGTGTTATTGATTAATATTTTTAGCTCAATACACAATCAACATTATTTATTTAAAATCATAAAAATGTTAGCAACTAAACATTTCTTAAAAATCAATAGTTGAAACAAAACATTAAGCATTAAAATGCCACTTTTGCATTAGGGTGTTTCGAAACTCGTAAAACTTACGTAATAGCACCCGTGCGATGCGTTTAAAGAGCTGATTATGAGGAAAAAAGCAAAAAAAAAAAACATTTCGAGAGTATTTATAGTTAGCTACCCGCATCTGAAGTTGGACTTCGTAGTGTGTTTTTTCATATTTGATTCTCGAATTTTTCGAAAAAAAATATGGCTCAAACGTTTGATGGTGCTAAGTATATTATGGGAAAAATATTAAAAAAAAAAATAATTTAATCAGCGGTCACATAAGTAGACAACATTGGGGATATTGGCCCACTCAAGACGAAATACACTGATGATGGCTTTGTAGCGAAAGCCGAAAATACGTATTCTGTATTGCTGGTCTTATCGAATTCTTTCAAATATATTTTTATTCTTTGTAATTTACTTGTAAAAATTGTATCATCTTTCTTTGATTTGAAAATAATTTAAACAGAAAGTGATATTAATTTATGATCTAGAGTCAAACTAAAAAGAACATTCATTTACTTTAAAATAATTTATGTTTGACAAATGTTTTTAAAATTTTTTCAAACTTTCAAATAATATAATTTGTTCATTTAATTGTTATTTCCTGAAGATGATACACAATGGAGTAGCGAAATATTGAAAATAAAAAACTTTTTGTATATAAAAACAAACCTTAAGCTCAAGGAAATTATGGAGTTAAAAATGTTTTTAAAAATTTCATTAAGTAATTTTGGTCTACTGGAGCATCATTTATTTTGAAACAAATCATTGTTAAATGTTTTGTATTAGAAAAGTTTTTGAAACTTGATTTTTTTTTTTAATAAATAACCCGAATTTTTTTTACTTCTTCCATAATTATCTCAATAACACATATAATTTGGGTATATTCTATTAATTCACGAAATTGGAAAATTTATGAATTTCGGGACAACCTATTATGCATGTTTCAGGCAATAAAACATAATTTATTACCTTTAGAGCACAAAACATTAACTTTAAACAAATTGATTGAATGTGAACAACAAACTTTGACCTGTTTACGATTTGTTGGTGATGCGTAAAATAGAATTTATTGAAATTTGTAATTAGATTAATAATTTTTCCCACCACATGTCTTTTTTAGAATTTTGTATACATTAGACTGGAGCGAGGATAGAAAACTTTCGATTTCACCATCGCTTCTTTGCGGAATCGACGGAAATGGTAATAAGATTATTATTAAGTTCCTACGAAATTCCGGAAAATTAGCGTAACTTTAAAAAAAACTGCGAAAGGAAAACTTGTCTAACATTTTATTTTTCAGCTTACTATTGAAATTGCTCAAATTATCTACATGAAGTTTCTGCCATTATCGATTCAAAACCCAGAGCTCCAAAGACTTCAATCCCTCATTCTATTTTCAATTCTGATTCACTATGGAATGATTGAATTCTTTAAATGCAGTCGTACACATCGAATAAAGTTTTAAGTGGTCGCATTCGATTTAATTTTTAACACTTCAATCATTTTGTCATCATTCGATTTGTTCAATCACTGAATTTAAGCGCTACAAATTCAATCGTTAGGAATTCAATAGATTTTTGCTCAATCGATTGAAAAGTTTGAGAATTCAATCGATTTCTACTTCATTCGATTTAGAAATTTATGAATGATATTCGATTTTTTGTAATCGATTTAAAATTATTATTTTCTATTAAAGGAATTTAATAAGCCCATTTTTTAATCACCTGGATTTAGCTTTTTTCATACAAAAACTGGATTTATTTAATCCAAAAAAAAATTGCATTTATTTATCTGGGTTTACACATAACAATAAAAACAAAAATATATGAAACATTATGTTAATTTAATCTCAGAAAAAAATACGAATGAAATTTAAAAGAAAAACAAAAAAATTGTAAAACTAGAAAACAAAAGGATTTTCTTTAAATTTTTTTTTTATTAAATATGTTTAGAAAAAAAACTACACTTCTCTAGAAACTTATTTTCCATCTTGGCCATGGAGAAATAGCTGAAATAGAAATGTCAATTTTTCACGCTACTGTAAGTAATTTAATTAAATCCAATTGGTGAATATTAAACATTGCAGTGGAATATTTTAATTGTCTAGAAATATAAATTGAAGTGATGAAACTCAAAAGAAAAACTGTTTCTTGCTGTCTTATACAAAATATAATAAAGAATTTAAAGTTAAAATAAAATCCTGCATCATTGCATTATTATTAAAAATTAGGGTGAAAGAAGGTCGAATAGAAAACCTCTGTTAAAATAGGTGAAAACTAACTCCATCTATTGAGCAGTTTGAGAACTAATTTTTGGATTTAATAAATCCAAGCGATTAAAAAAAGCAGCTAATATTTTTTTAACAAATACAAGAAAACTAAAAAAGTAATATTGGAATTAATAGTTAACACATCGGCTGAAAAGTCCGTAGGATAACCAATAAAATAACAACTTTTTGGCAAAATTCAACTTTATTCATCAACCTAGTCTCCATCAAGAGCGATACAATTACTCCAACGTCTTTCTAACATTTCGATACATTTTTTACACTCAAAATAATAAGTCTGTTGGCTGAACAGAAAAATGTGTTACTTAAACAAAATTTATTCCTGTTTTTTGGCTTAAAATAAAATTTGTTAATTTTAACAAATTCTTTTGTTAAATTTTCTTTCAAAAAAACAGGCGTATTATTTTGAGTGTATTTTTCCCTATATTTTCCATCAATTTGTCTTTGTGAATGCGGATAATCAAATTAGTGCAACACCATAATAACAACTGACATGTTGAAGGCCAAAAGGAACCTAAAATAAAGAATCTAAAAAAGAACTTCAATTTGTAACCCGCATTTGGGCAAACAAGTTTGTACAAAATGGTTACTTGTAACACCGTTAACTGGCAAAAGCAAATAAATTGCACTCGTATAAAGGGCAAATACAGTAGGAACAATTTGGTCAAATGACAACAAAAAAAACACCCAATATCATTTCAACTGCATTTTTTTGAAATGGTTATTTGGCAACTAAATAACCCACTTTATGTATTTAAATTTATTTTTGTGGCTCAACATTGTATGAGATGAGAATAAGAAAAAATAAAATTGTAACAACTGGGGTGTATAAAACTTTTTGCGCATAAATTAAAAAAAAGTTTTCTACTGCATAAATACACTATCATATGAGTGTTGTATGTTATATAAACATGTATCAAAAATAACTAAAAGACACATCACAAGTGGAAACATCACAATAGTGAGAATAGGGTTTGAAAGCACTTTAATCTCACTTTCAAATAAACATATAAAGGCACTAGAGCGTACCACCTTACAGGCAAAAAAAAAAAAGTGTGCCGTACACACTCCAATATGAAGTATTTTTGGAAGAAGGTTTCAAAAAAAATCGCCTTCCAAAAATATTGGAGGGTGTACGGCAAACTTTTTTTTGAGGTACGGTCTAAGGGCACTCTAATGGAGCAAACATTTTGTCCGATTTGCTCTACCTCGCTTAGTTTTCGAGATATGAGCCATTTAATGAAGTGTAAAAAAAATTCCGAGGGTCCAAGGCCCCGCCAAGTTCCATTTTTGGATAGAGATAACCCCTTTCGCTGGGTACGGTTAGGGGTAGTCGAAATTTTCGACAATTTTGCGCTATCTCTCTTAGTTTTCGAGATACGGTCCATTTTAAAAAATCGGGAGGGAAAGAAATAGCGCCATCTTTAAGACTTCGGATACATTGGTGGCGCCATCTACCGGGTAATAACAGTAACATGAAAATATTATATTTTAATAATAAATTTTGTAAAATTTAACTAATCGCTTATTAAAAATTAGTTATAAATAATAATGAAAATTAACACTCAAAATTAATTAAAGTACTGAGGAGTTTTAGTATAGTGTTAAATGAAGATAACTAGTCTTTAGTTAAATCAATGCTTCAACTAAAAATTTGTTAAAAATTAGTCAAATCGATTTGAAACCCGCTTGACAGATTTTTCTACTGACGTATTATTTTAAGTGTACTAAATATTTTATAACCACCAGTTCTGTGGCATTAGAGAGTTGCGATACACTTTGGTTTCTTAGCAAAAGAAACCAAATTTTAAATTATTTTATGTGGAGTGAATTTAACCTTGTTTTTATAAATTGAGCGGAATAATTCCGCCTTAGGAATATATGTATTTTGTTATTGTAACAAAAGCAAAATACGCACAATTCCCCTGGAGGAATAATTCCGTTCGCTTTGAATGGAAACGATTAAGTTTGCAGCACATTCGGAATTATTGGATGTTTTGACTGGTCATAGAGAAAAGACGTTGGTTTCGTCGTGCATCACTTTATTTTGCACAGCTCTCTACAATTAGGGAATTAAACATGTAAAAATAGCAGAAAATCTACACTCAAAAAAAAAGTCAGTAAAGTCAGCAAAAAATGTTGCTGTGTCAGCAAATTTTTAGTCAGCAGCGTGCTTGCAAAAAAGTTGGTAATTTCAGCAAAAGTGTTTGCTAAAAATCAACGAGCTGATTTTTACCACCAAAAATAATAATCTCAGCAAAAGTTTTGCTAACACTTAGTCGATTGTAATTGAAAAAAAAAAATCCTTGCTAAAATCACTAAATCCTTACTAAAATCACTAGACTGAAAAAAACTCAAAAAATTTGTAGAGAAATTTTACTTTAGTTAATTTATTTGCTGAAAATTTAAATATAGAAATTGTGTAGAGTTGTTTTTCTTTTTTATGATTTCCGTTGTCTGTACTACATCCAGACAAACTGCGACATCTACATTTATCTATCTGGTTGTCGTCCACGCTATAATTGCGGTTATCAGCACAATTTTTGTAGCAAAATAAATTAGTAAAACATTAGTTCAAAATTAGTTTAGTGCTAAAAAAATATAACCAAAAAATTGCTGAAAACTAGTAAACTTGATATACAAGACGTTTTACTAATTTTTCTACTAACTTATTTTTTTGAGTGTACTAAAAATAAGTTAAAAATTACCTTGCAGAAAAAACTGCTGAAATCAGCAGTATTTTTTGCTAAATGCAAGTAGTATAAGAAGAGCAAAATTAAAATTTTAATTTATAAAATTTAGTCAAATAGGGTTAAGTTTTAGTTAATTGAAAATGACAAATTATGCTGTTAAAATCTGCAGAAAATTTTGCAAAATATTAGTATACTACAAATAGCAAAAACAAACTGTTGTATATCTACAAAATTGTTGTTATATTTAGTTAAATGCAAATAGCGGTATATCCTGCTAAAATCAAAAGACATACATATTTCCTAAAAAAAATTATAATCTGCTGATTTCAGAAGGCCAGATTTTTATTTGTATTAATAAAAAAGTTTAACAAAAACTTTGAAAATTTTACATCTTTCGTGATTTTTGAGTCTACTGTACAACAATTTCGAAATTTTATTTTAGGGGCGTTAAAAGTTCCCCCTTTATGCAAATACCCAGTCAGAAATCGCCAGTGGTACAAAAAATCAAGCACTGGCATACCACTGGGTAACCATGGTATTAAAAATAAATGACTGGCAGAACACTCATTTGGGACGCTTTGCCAGCGTTTGCGAAAAGCGTTTTACCAGTATTTTTTTACAAAAATTTCGGTGGTTTATAAAAAAAACCACTGGCAAAGAATTGGCTTAGAGTGATATGCCAAGGTTTGCAACCAGTGGTTATCCAGTGCTACCTAGCCAATGCTACCAGGCGTACAAAAACCAATTCACTGGAAAACCAATGATTTTATAAAAATGCTGACGCTTCGTTAAAAAATGTTTGTAGTCGGAAGGTTCCGAGTACAAATCCGGTTGCAAGCAAAAAAATTTTTTGGGATTTTTTTGTTTTATAAAATCAATTTTTTTGTTTGTGGGAAAGCTCCTTCAAGACCAACTTTTTTTTTGCCCTCCAAACACTGGCATACTAGTTACTAAAAATTGTTTGCCAGTACTAGCATTTTGGCACAGCCAGTAGTTGTCCCGCTATCATCACTCATTTATGTGTTTAGCCATTAAATATTATATGTCTCGTTAGCTCAGTGGGTAGAGCAATCGTCTGCCAATCTGACGGCCTGGGTTCAAATCACGGCAGGGTCAAAAAAATACATATGAACTTTTTTTTAATTTTATTTTGGAAAATATATTTTCAGACCACCTATTTATTGGTTTTGCCAGCGTTTTGCCAAGGTTTAAAAATTTTGTTCCTCCAGTGCTTTTCCGGCGCTTTTTGAACAGCTGGTCCTTTTGTCTAATGATGTTATCATTTTGGGAATGGGAAAGCACTTTTTGCCAATACTTGTACCACCTGTTAAAGTGCTTTGCCACCGCTTTCCCGTTTGTATTTTTCTGACTGGGTATTTATTGTGAATCGGCATTTTATTGTGAATGTGCCATTGTAGGTATAGTATCCCAGACAGAAATTGCCAAATGTACCAAAAACAAAATACTGGCAGAGCACTGATTTTATAAAAATTAATACGCTTTGTTAAAATAAGGTAAAGTCGGAAGGTCGCGGGGTCGATTCCGGTCACGAACATACAATTTTTTTGTTTTATTTTTTTATATATTTTTTTTTATAAAATTACATTTTTTTTTATTAAATTTAAATGTTTTATAAAATAATTTTTCTTAATTTTTTTCACCAACTATATTTTGGTTTTCCTGACGTTACGCCAACATTGGCAAGTGAGGTCCAGCAGACGTTATGCCAATGTTTACATATTAGCCATTGTTATCATTCATTTATTATCTAAGCTATGTCGTAATACATGTCTCGTTAGCTTAGTGTGTATTGTCTGGCAATCTAACGGCACGGGTTCGAGTCACAGCCCGACCATGTTTTATTCAAAATAATTATAATTAACATTTTTATTGCAAATAATTTTTTTTTTTTTGCAAAAATAGGTTTTTCTAAGTTTTTTAGACCATACATTTTTTGGTTTTTCTAACATCATGGCAATGTTGGCCGCTTAGTGTCAACCAACCTTTTGCCGACGCTTGTAAGCTAGCTACAACTGCTGTTCTCATTGATATAATTTTGTTAGCTAGTAGATATTACAAGTCTTGTTAGCTTAGTGTGTAGAGATCGCGGCTGACAACATGGCGGCCTGGGTTAAATTCCCATCAGAACCATGTTTTTTAAAAAAAATACTAAAAACAATTTTTTTTTTTTAATTTTTAAATCTATTTTTAGACCACCGTTTTTTTAATTTTGACAACGTTGTGAAAACGTTGGCAAGTTAGGTCCGCTGTTATCAATCGGGTAACAGGACAATACTGTCAAGATTGTTAATCCCACGTTCTGCCAACGCATAACCGACCAGCGCCAACGGTATGCCAACATTGTGCCCATCGTATTTTTATGCTTGGGATGTGTTCAGCAAACTTACGTAAAACACTACGAGGAACATTTTTGTGGAACATTTCAACCCTCTAACTCTTCCATTAAAGGGACTTTTTTGGTCCCTTTTTAAAAAAAGAGACAAAAAAGACCCTTAAGTTGAGGAGTTAGAGGGTTAAAATGTTCCTCGTAGTATTTTACATAAGTTCACTGAACACATCCTATACCTAAAATGTATACCTAAATGGTTTCCCCCTAAAATCCAGGTCTGTTGGATATTTGAGCACCAATTCTGAATAAGTATGAAATTAACACCCTTAAACACATTTTAAGTTTTGACTTATTTCTACACTCATAAAAAAAAGTTAGTACAAAAGTCTATTAAACGCGTTCTGATTAAATTGAACTAATTTTTCTGTTATTTTCTCTAAAAATGCCCGTGCAAATAGTTAAAAATAACAGGAAATTGTACATGTATTTGCGCCAGCACAATTTTGACCTATTTGTACGGGATTTTTTTTATTAGTGTAGAATTGAAGTGAAATTTTCAACTTTGATGTCTTCAGAGACTTATGCTAGAATTTCATGACAAATATTTTTGAGGAACATTTTAACCCGCTAATCCTTTAACTTATGGGTCTTTTTTGTCCCTTTCTAAAAAAAGGTCTACCAAACCCGTTTAATTGAAAATTAAATTCCGATGTGATCTTTCAAAACGCCGACACACGTATATTTTTTTTGTCTCCTCTACCAGAATCCATTGTCAGAACAAAGTAATTTCTTTTCGTCTTGTACTGTGTTATTTAGGATTTTTTTTGCCAATCGATTTGAAACCTGCAGGTACCAAATTTAAATTTAAAAATCAAATTCGAAAGGAACATTTAAATAAAATTAATATAATTTGAATTTGAATACTGGAGCTACAGTGTGGGCCAAAAGTCACCCCTGAGTGTAAAAATTGAATAACTTTTTTGTTTATTATTAATTTCTATTTTTTTCAGATTTTATTCTTCGAACCACCATGCAAAATTTAACGACCGAGCAACGAACCAAATTGCTAGAATTTTTTTATCTCAAGAAATTTAGAATTCAATTGCCCAACACATTCACCAGATTTAACTACGCCTGACTATTTTCTATGGGGTTATCTCAAAGAACGAGTGTATGTTAACAAGCCCCAACCTATAGAACAGCTAAAGCACAACACTGAAGCTGAGATTAGGGCAATAAAGCCTGAGACTTTGCGTGCAGTTATGCAAAACGCCTGTTTAGGAGCCCAATTGTGCATCGATGAAAATGGTGGTCATCTCTCTGATATTATTTTTCATAATTAAAATTTAGATCATACATAGTTAATATTTTATTAAAAAAAAAAAGATAATAATAAACAAAAAAGTTATTAAAATTTTACACGCAGGCGATTTTTGGCTCACCCTGTATAAGGAACTTTAGAAAACTATTTGTATTATTATGGTTTAGGTGAATGGGTAAGGCGACTAACTAGTAAACACAAGGCTTCTGGTACGAATCTTGGGAAGTGTAATACCAACTGAAAAACTTTTAAAATTTAATAGAAGAAAAAGGAAAAGAAAGAAAGAATAATTGAGTATTAGAAGTAGGCGAGGATAAGAAAAACGCAAACATATTTTTTAATGATTTTAAATATTAAGATAATGATGACAACCTTCTGATCCATGCTGAAATGTTAGTGAAGAATTTCCAAATATATGTCATCATTTATGCATGAAATTAAACTCCTACTCAACTATCATGATGACATTTTTACATTTGTTTGCAAAATGTCAGCAGGTGTTTATATGTATTTTGTTGGGAAGAGGATTAGCAAATCAGCAATCACGGATAAATGTCGCTAAGCCATCATGAAGATGTCTTTATGTCGTTTCCAACTGGGTACTTATTCAAGAGATATGATGTTTTGAACATTTTTCATGTTTAGTCGGAAAGTGAGTAAAGATATTTTAAAACACTTTATTACTTTATACCTAATTTAAATTGAAAATTTTTTAATAGCGCAAAATTCAATTTTAATTATAACTTTTACATCACTTTACTTAATTTTCGACTAGACACGCAAAAAACATTAAACCGTCATAGTTTCCCTTATTAACAAAATAATTATTATTTAGTACACACAATTAAAAGCAAGCGCCAAGTATTTAGTTGCAAAATTTACAAGTTAAAAAATTTAAGTCGGACACGCCGACTGCATAATACCCTACACCACAGTACAATCTGAGTCAAGTTCCGTGAAAGGAATTTCAATTAACGAAAGTGTACACTTAAAATAATTCGTCAGTAGAAAATGGATTTCAAATAGATTTTAAAATTCAAATGGATTTCAAATCGATTTGATTAATTTTTAACATATATTTACATTCAGAATTGTGACCTATTGAGAGAATGTGTTTCTGAGTCGATCGGTGTACTGCAAACAACAGCTAAATATATTGTGTTCGACAGAGCGGTATGGGGTATAAATAGCGACACTAATGATGGTAGGGGAAACCATGAAAATCATAAACAGAAGACCAGACAAGAAATTAAATTACAAACAAGAACAAGCAGTTAAATTTTTAGACAACCATTTTAAATTCACTTAAGAAAAAGGATATTTACTAAATAAATATTAACTTTCTTTTACTATGGATAATATTTTTGTACAAAAATTCCTAAAGGAATATGCTTTTAAATAAAAATACCTACATTAACGCTAATCTAACCAAAAAAGTAAGAAATTACCCCTACTTCTTTGGGAAAAAATTTCCAAAAAAATATATTTAAAGGATATATGGAAAATTTCTTTTGGTCTTATCGTGAAATCTGAAGGTAAAATAACATATTTTGTTTGGTTTGGTTTATTTAAGCACGAAAGAGTCTCTTCATAAAAAAAACACAATTCAAGTCTATTGTCCTTGTAGCATCCCAGCAAAAAAAGTGGAAGTGATCTTAAGGAAGCAATTTTTTATTGATTCCAAAGTATCATTAAGTTCTGATTTTGCGCTTCTAAAGCAGTTATTTTTCTTAACTTACAAAAATGTGATTTTGAATAAAATTAAGTGTTTTCAAATCTATCTAACTACAGATATTTCTATATAAATATAACATTTATAACTATGATTAAGCACTTAACTTTAATTATTTTGAGACAAGTTGTCAGGTCCAAGTGATTTGCTTCAATTTTTTATGAATAAAAATTAATTACAATACTTTTCACCAATTAAAAAGAACATCAAAGGGATCATAAATTTTTTTTTTTACTGGGATGTTGTAACTGTTATTGTTGTTGTCATTGTAGCAATAGTATCTTGTGCTGGTATTTCTTTTGTATACCACTTAGCCGTGAATATATTTTATTTTTAGTTATCCTTCGGCAAACTTAAAAAAAAAGGAAACTAAACAAAATAACTTTTTCTGAATTTGGTTTTATTATTATTACATTTCTTCGTTCATTTTTTGTTATTTTACGGTTGCAAAAATTTAATCGAGCTTATTTAATTTTTGTATCAAATATTTTAAGAATATAAAAATATGTTTGAATGATATTAATTGCCGGCTGCGAAAATTTTAATTAATTTTTGGGTCATGGTAAAAAACAAACTAGGCAAAAACTAGATCTAGTGCGATTTGCAAGTTAATGTGTTTATAATTTTTAGAAAAAGATTTTTTCTTCTTCTTAACCTCAAACCTATTGAATTAAAATTGATAAAATGCATACAAATTACAATATTAATTGCAGCTGGTCTATATGACGTTAAAATAATACTGTACTAAACAACTAATGTTTCGTTACCCTAACTGATTTTTCATTAGTTTTTATTTGTAATTAAAATCTATTTCGACAAACACATAAATATAGCAGCTGCTGCAACCTAAAATGAGTTGTGGATTCGATTAATAAACCCCTGACAAATCGCAAGTTTTTTCTCTACATTCGAAATAAGAAAAATACAAAAATAAAATAACACAAATGCATCCTGTAAAAATAGGTACAAATTACCTTGCAGAAAATACTGTTGGCATTAGCAGACTTTTTTGTTAAATACTAGTAAAATAAGAACAGCGAAAATGAAACTGTTAAATTTACAAAATTTTAGTTACATTTCAGTTAACTTTTAGTTAATTGAAAATAACAAATTATACTGTAAAAATTTTGTAGAAAATTTTGCTAAAAATTAGTAGACTAAAAAAAATAGCAAATTTATTTGAATGCAAATAGTAGCCCAGCAAAAAAAAATAATTGGATGTCATGCTTAACCCATTTTTCGCCGCTACACTAATATAAATAAATCTATAAAAATAGTTTTCCTGCTATTACTGCTACTAAAAATTAGCTAAAAATGATGCTGCAGAAAAAATTGTTAAATTAGCAGATTGTTTTTGGTAACTACTAGTAAAATAAGAACAGAAAAAATAAAACTATTATTTACAGAATTTTAGTTATATTCAAGTTAACTTTTAGTTAATGGAAAATTAAAAATTGTACTGTAGAATCTGAAAAAATTTTTTCCTAAATATTAGTAGACTAATAATAGCAAAAACAAACTGTTATATCCCAGCAAAACCTTGGTAATGGGTTTGACCTTTTTCACGCATTGCCTGGCAATGGGTACCCCTTTACCCTTGGTTTTACTTAGAAACCTAAAGCAATACGTTACTAATATTGCGATACATCAATACTTATGTGGCAGGTATGAAATAATGAGTTACCGATATGGAGATATATCACTACTTATTTGGAGCCTTTAAAATAATATATTACCGATATTGTGTTTAATAATAACTTATTAATAAGGGTAAAAATAATAAGTTATTCGTATTATATTATAACTACTTATTATGCGAAAGTACGATTTAATAAAAATTTAGAATCTAATTACATTGCTCGGATCGGTGTACTTTTAAACAAAGTCATTACTGGTAACGTCTTATTTTATTCACTATTTGTAACCAATTAAATTTGTACTAATGTGTAACGATTTATTTCACTCCATACAAGTATGTACTTATTTTAGCTAACGAGTGAATTTAATATTACAAGTAACAACTTATTTCAGTACTTCTTTCGTAATCACTTATTTTAGCCTAGTGGTACAAAAAATCAAGCACTGGCATACCACTGGGTAACCACGGTATTAAAAATAAATGACTGGCAGAACACTCATTTGGGACGTTTTGCCAGCGTTTGCGAAAAGCGTTTAACCAGTATTTTTTTTACAAAAATTTCGGTGGTTTATAAAAAAAACCACTGGCAAAGAATTGGCTTAGAATGATATGCCAAGGTTTGCAACCAGTGGTTATCCAGTGCTACCTAGCCAATGCTACCAGGCCTACAAAAATCAATTCACTGGTAGACCAATGATTTTATAAAAATGCTGACGCTTCATTAAAAAATGTTTGTAGTCGGAAGGTACCGAGTTCAAATCCCGTTGCAAGCAAACATTTTTTTTTGGATTTTTTTTAATTTAAAATTTTTTTTGTTTTATAAAATCAATTTTTTTGTTTGTGGGAAAGCTCCTTCAAGACCAACTTTTTTTTGCCCTCCCAACACTGGCATACTAGTTACTAAAAATTGTTTGCCAGTACTAGCATTTTGGCACAGCCAGTAATTGTCCAGCTATTATCACTCATTTATGTGTTTAGCCATTAAATATTATATGTCTCGTTAGCTCAGTGGGTAGAGCAATCGTCTGCCAATCTGACGGCCTGGGTTCAAATCACGGCAGGACCAAAAAAAATACATATGAACTTTTTTTTAATTTTATTTTGGAAAATATATTTCCAGACCACCTATTTATTGGTTTTGCCAGCGTTTTGCCAACGTTTAAAAATTTTGTTCCTCCAGTGCTTTTCCGGCGCTTTTTGAACAGCCGGTCCTTTTGTCTAATGATGTTATCATTTTGGGAATGGGAAAGCACTTTTTGCCAGTACTTATACCACCTGCTAAAGTGCTTTGCCACCGCTTTCCCGTTTGTATTTTTCTGACTGGGTAGTTACAATTTTTGGTTTCTTATTACATTTCCCTTTACCTGGTAATAGAAGGTTTTGCTGGGATCTAAAACATTTTGTTATTTTTAAGCTAAATTTAGTTGAATGCAAATAGCAGTCTATCCTTTTAAGTTAACAGATAATAAATGTACACTCTTCAGCAGATGGCGCGCAACTACTGTTCTAGGATTCAATATCTCGCGCAATTGCAGTGTTGCCATATTTGAAGCCCTTCATCTTTCACCACCTTTCACTTCTCCTCTATCCACTGCTGTTTTCAAAATAGAACTGCTGTTTTCAAAACGCTCGATTTGTATTTGCATAAAAAAAATGGATAAAAAACTTCGAAAATTTTAAATTCTTTCGTTATTTTTTAGGTTACTAATTCTTTAGCAAAATTTTTTGCCGATTTTGCAGGTTACTTTGTAATTTTCTATTAACAGAACTCAAATATAACTAAAATTCTGTATATTTAATAGTTTTTGTTTTGCTGTTTCTATTTTACTGAAATATATAACAAAAACAATCTGCTAATTTAGCAGTTTTTTTTCTACATTATCATTATACCCTACACCACTACGTGGAGAGGGTATTATAAGTTTGTGCTGATGTTTGTAACACCAAAAAATATTGGTCCTAGACCCACCTTATAGTATACCGATCGGCTCAGAATCACTTTTTATTTCGCTTAAACGATGTCCGTCTGTCCATCCATCCGTCTGTCTGTCCATGCATTCTTGTGAACACTCTACAGGTACGAAGATATTTCAGTGAAATTTGGTACTCATACCTATGTCGGCCCAAGAACGGAGCCTATTAACTTTGGTTGCAATCGGTTCATGTTTAGACCTAGTGCCCATATAGTGCCCAAAATTGGCTTATTTACACGCTGCAGGTCGCAACTACAAAGATATTTCAATGAAATTTGGTACGGTCCTTGGTGTCGGCCTAAGGACGATGTCTATTGATTTTGGTTGAAATCAGTCCATGTTTAAACCTAGTGCCCATATAAGGGTCCCCCAAAATTGGCTTGGTTACACGCTGGATGTCGCAAATACGAAGATATTTCAATGAAATTTGGTTCGTTGACTCACATGGTCCCAAGAAAAAAGCCTATTAATTCTTAATAGGATTGATCGATATTTGGACCTATCGCCTATATGGGCTGTATTTTTGATTTTCTTTTCTTTTATAATTTTATATAAAATTTTGACACAAGTCTGTTTTAAACCATTCAAATTTCGGATCCAAATATTATTTGGCTTTAAATCAGACTGGTGTAGGGTATTATATAGTCGGCATGCCCGACTTTAACTTTTTTACTCGTTTTAAGCTAATTTTATTAGTTAATTCTGGCTCTTCTGATTACAAAACATACATTGTGTAGGCTGTGATTGAAAAAACTTCAATTAGCCACACTCAGCCCTATGCCGACCATGGTGTATCTTTTTTTTTTTCTCTTGTTAAGAGATGATGCCTGTGCAGAGGGCTGCCGGTTTAATCCCCGGTCGTGGCAATACACAAAAAGTTTTTCATGTATAGAGACAAATTAACAATTAAAAATTACTTTGATCAGTTGACACATAAACTAACCACTGACGAGTCTTTGTGTGAAACGAAACTGCGGCAGTCTGGTGATTCCCTTGTGTCTGCTAAATTTTTCAATAAAAATGTTTTCTTCTAATTCTTCCTATAAATCAGTTCTAGAAAAAATTCTTTAGTAATATTAATATTAATTACGATTGTTCTATGCGACGCACTGTAGACCATATTTTGAGAAGGCGGCCAAAAATATTTTTTTTGTGGTTACCGACTTTAAAGTTATGTTATTCATTTGAAAGTAAATACCAGTCAACCTCGGGAGCCAAAAAAATTGCGACTCTATTTCCACTATATCACAGCGAACAGGGTCTTCGAAAATGGACGTTTATCAGTATTTTGCTAAAATTAAAAATTCTTTTGTAAATTTTAATTTTTAAATGACTGTAACTTTTTTGTTTTAAACGATTTTAAAGTAAAAAAAATTTTGTATAATTTTGTAACTTCTAAACTATTAACGTTAGAAATATAAAGTCACTGAGTGGTTTAGAAATTAAAAATGTCCTACTTAATAGAATTCTTGCACTCTTCTGTAGTCGGAACCCTTCGCTACACTCCTATACCCCATTTATACCCACCAGTTTCCGCCCGTGTGCACCAGAAGAATTTTTCTGAGCCAAGATTAGATATTTTGTGCAAAATTTATGAATACAAAAGTTTTCCACTATGTGGGTAGGGTATAATGCTTTTGCCCTGATGTTTGTAACTACCAAAAATATTGGACCTATACCCACCTTTTTTATATACGGATCGACTCAAAATCACTTTCTGAGTCGATTTAACGATGTCCATCCGTCCGTCTGTGTGTTATGAATAGAAAAGTGAAACCCTAATACGCATGCAACTAGACACCATTGCGTATGATCAATATTATTTGCACGGTAAATATCAATTATGCGCCCAGTAATATATTAAAATTATAATTTGTTAATATTACTTACTAAATTACAAGAGCACGTGTAGCTGTAAATAAAAAGAGAACAAAATATTGAATTAATACGAGTGACTAATAGTATTTGCATATTTATACAACATTTAAAATTAGTTAAGATGTGTAAATTATAATTTATATAGTAAATTATAACAATTAACGCTGTATGTCTTTAAAAAATAAATAAAAACAAGTAATTAATTATTTTAAACATTTACTTAATTTGCATTAAACGTGTTTGTTTACATAGAACTTCTTGTTTATTTACATAGAGCTGTTTGTAAAAAAAAAAAAACAAAGTGATAATGACATAAGTATGTACCTACACTCAAAAAAATAAGTTAGTAGAAAAATTAGTAAAACGTCTTGTATATCAATTGTACTAGTTTTCAGCAATTTTTTTGCTAAAATTCCGTTTTCAGCAAAAATTTTAGTTATATTTTTTTAGCACTAAACTAATTTTGAACTAATGTTTTACTAATTTATTTTGCTACAAAAATTGTGCTGATAACAGCATTCATAGTGTGGACGACAACAAGATAGACTAGATGTAGATGTCGCAGCTTGTCTGCAAACGGAAATGACAAAAAAAGGAATATTTAAATTTTCAGCAAATAAATTAACTAAAGTATAATTTCGCTACAAGTTTTTTGAGTTTTTTTCAGTCTACTAATATTCAGCAAAAAGTTTAGTGATTTTAGCAAGGATTTTTTTCATTTGCAGTCGACTAAGTGTTAACAAAACTTTTGCTGAAGATTACTATTTTTTGGTAAAAATCAGCTCGCTGATTTTCAGCAAACCTTTTGCTGAAATTACCAACTTTTTTGCAAGCACGCTCCTGACTAAAAATTTGCTGACACAGCAACATTTTTTGCTGACTTTACTGACTTTTTTTTTTTGAGTGTACTATTTTTACAAGAGAGAGCCAACACTCAAAAAAAAAGTCAGTAAAGTCAGTAAAGTCAGCAAAAAATGTTGCTGTGTCAGCAAATTTTTAGTTAGGAGCGTGCTTGCAAAAAAGTTGGTAATTTCAGCAAAAGGTTTGCTGAAAATCAGCGAGCTGATTTTCACCAAAAAAATAGTAATCTTCAGCAAAAGTTTTGCTAACACTTAGTCGATTGCAAATGAAAAAAATCCTTGCTAAAATCACTAAACTTTTTGCTGCATATTAGTAGACTGAAAAAAACTCAAAAAACTTGTAGCGAAATTTTACTTTAGTTAATTTATTTGCTGAAAATTTAAATATAGAAATTGTGTAGAGGTGTTTTTCTTTTTTATCATTTCCGTTGTCTGTACTACATCCAGACAAGCTGTGACATCTCCATCTTGTCTATCTGGTTGCTGTCCACGCTATAAATGCGGTTATCAGCACAATTTTTGTAGCAAAATAAATTAGTAAAACATTAGTTCAAAATTAGTTTATTGCTAAAAAAAATATAACTAAAACTTTTGCTGAAAACGGAATTTCAGCAAAAAAAATTGTTGAAAACTAGTACACTTGATATACACAACGTTTTACTAACTTTTCTACTAACTTATTTTTTGAGTGTATTGACTTTACTTTAGCAAAAAAAAATATTGTAAATTTTGTATATTATTTTAATTTTTGCATTATAAAATACAATGACAAAAGTTTATTGTACCAATTTTATACAAATACCTTAAAATCTCAATTTCGACATAAGCGATTATGTGAAAATTACACATACATGTATTATCATTTTATTTAATTTATTTTTACTTATTTTCATTAAAAATTATTTTCAGTTATTGTAATTTATTGTTTATTTAAAAAAAATGTATTTTTGGTGGTTTAACTCTAAACACCGCTGTGGTAGATGTATGTATTTTTGGGTTTTTACAAATTTAGTAAACTAACACATTTGTTTCAAAATTTAGTAAACAAAACATTTATGCATTTTCAATGTAAAATTACACATTATTTGTGCACCAACTTACACATAATATGCGTATTTTCTGCGGACTTTTTCCTCTGGATTCTAATCCCTTTCAGACCCAAGCAGTTTGCAAAAATTTATTGATTTTATAACTTTAAGGTAAAATGGTATTAAAACTATAAACATTTCCCAATCTCAATTCATATTTTATGAAATATAATTTAGATAGAAGTATAATTGAAATCTTTTTATCTAAATAAACCAATTAGTATTGAAAATATTTGTAATTTTAAGAGAAAACATCACATCTCACAAGCGTGTATGCTGGGTCTGAAAGGGTTATAACATTTTCCTATAGAAAAACCCTGACAACTTCTTCAAAAAATTAAAAAGGCTTCATATAACCCTGAGGACTTTTCGCTTCAATTCTGAACAGTTTTTTGGATTCTGAAAACTCTTCCTATAAAAAAATCCAAATTTCCAGAAAAACTCTTGAATTGCGAGGACTATCCTCACTCATAAGAATTTTTTCCTATGGCAAAAAAGTGAGCTTTCCTCAAAGTCTGAATTTCTTTCTATGAAAAAAATTTTATGAATCTGATGCTTTGCTCTGTAGAAAAAATAACACATAATAAAGGCTCTTCCTAAGGAAATACATTTTTCTATAGAAAAAAATTTTCATAAAGTGATGTTCTTTAGGAAAAAGTGTCCAGAATCTAAGAGAATTTTCCTGTACAAAAAAGTACACCTACAAAAAAATCTAAATCTAATGTGTTTCAATAAAAAAAAATCTCCTCAGAATATGAAGCTCGTATTAAAGTTAAATAATACACTCAAGGAAAGAAATATACTTCCAATACAAAAAATTTAATTGTTTCATATAATTTAACTTTAAAAAATCAATGCTATTTACATTTTGTTAGAGGATGTAAACAGCTCTTAAATGAGCACAGATACAATAAAATTTTCTGAATTTTATTTCCAAACTAGGAATATATTCATAATAACAAATATAAACTAAACAAGAATTCTAAAAAATCAACGAATTCTTGTAAATAAAATTTCCTTAAAGTATCCACTTGTTGTTAAATTAGTATACAAAAAGTAGTAAGGTGCGATTGATAACTGTGTACAAATTTTTTTACTACTTTTTTTTATCTGAGTGTAAATAAAAGTACAAAAAGTAGAATAAAAACAATAAATTTGTAATTTTGTGTTCAGAAAGTATGAAAATTCAAAGTATTTATTAGGTTTGAGGTTAAGAAGAAGAATAAATAAAATTTGCAAATCAGACTATATCTAGTATCTGCTTTTTTTTTTCTATGGACAGGCTTCATCAGTGATTTTCCATTAAAATGTAGTATTGTTTATATTTTATTGTCAGATTGTCTCCCATGTGATAGTTTTTCAACAACCCGTTGGCTGTAGGAATCGAACCTGTGCCTATTTTTACTTTACAAACGTACCTATACTAAGGTGCGACCGCTTAGCCATCTCATCCAAGTAAGGCTTCGAATGCAATGTAACTACTTCACAGTTTTCTTTCCCATTCATCTTTCTCTTAATGTTTTTTACTAAAAAGTGATCAAACACAGACACATACAAACAATGTACTATTAGATTTTTCTCCTCCTTTTGTATTAAGTTTTCAAATATTTTGTTTAAAAAATTGTTTAAATTTTATATATTAACTATTTAACCATTTTTATTCAACGACTTCTTTTTTGCATTAAAATCACATTATATTTGACAGTCATTAAATGTCATTTAATTGAATTACTGTCGTTCACATTAACATTACACTAATTGTTGGAATGCGAGGACATGCACAAATGTGTTAGTTATTTTCAGACTTTATGCAATACTCGTATATATATAAATACATATGGGGCTTTCCATTTCTCTATCTTTATATTTGTGACCTGTAGCGTGTGAATTGGGCTTGTTAGAAGGACCTCTATATGTTTATTAGGTCTAAACATGGACCAATTTTAAATAAAATCAACACGCTTTGTCATTGGGCTGCTATAAAGTGAGGTGAGAAACATTCTTACAATATCTAGATATCGTATTTGCGACCTGTAGCGTGCGCACAAAAATATATGGACAGACCGACGGACGGACATCGATAAATCGAATCAAAAAGTATTTCTAAGTCGATCTGCGTACTGAAAGGTGGATCTAGGTTATGGTATTCAATTAATCGAGTTTTTATTTTCATAGATTAATCATACAAATAATAAATCTTAAGGGGTTTTTCTTAACCGATTAATCAAATAAAATTTGAGAATTAATTAATTAATCGAACAAAATTTTATATAAAATAATATACAAATTTTAAAAATTTTGTTAGCAAAAACAGTTCTATTTTTTTATTTCTAAAAATTTTTTATATTGCCACCACCGGGTATCGAACTTGCGACCACAAGATTGCCAGCCTAGCTCTCTACCGCTAAGCTATTCTTTGACATGAATGTTGACTGGCATAAAAACACCACTTTGTCATTGCAAGATATTGTGTCTTATTCTCTTCAATAAAAGTGCAAGAGATGCACTGAAATTCAGTATTTTTTTAAGCATTATTTTCACAAAATTAATTAATTATAAATATTAAGAAAAAATAAAATGTAAAATATATTGTTTCTGCCAGGTATTGAACCTGCGATCATCTCTCTGGAAATAAACTGTATCAAAATCACTCTTTAGGTTCACTTTTAGAGCAATAATTCTTTGGAAGCAATAATTAAGTGATTTTTTGGCTGTTGTTCAGCATTACTTTTAAAAAGCGATGAAAGAAGTGATGTTTTTAAAGTTGTTCAGCATTACTTCTAAAAAAACATTAAAAATAAAATAACAGATACTATGAAGGAATGAAAGAAGTGGTTCGTAAAGCATGACTTTATATTTTTTTTTTTTTGCTGGGGTATTAATGTCTTCGCGAAAAGAAGGAGTTTAATATACTCGTAGATATTGCCTATGTTTACCATAGAAACCGGCCTAAAAATAATACCAAAAAAGGATTATTTTCGAAAAAATCTTGGCAAACTCAAAAAAGCAGGAATATTGAAAAATGCAAAACTATGTGCACCTGATCAAAAAAAATGTATATATAGTCATATATAGTAACATTTTCCTTTTTCTAAATTGGTTATACGTAAATATATGCCACTACATATATTGCTAGATCTGTGAAAACAACAGAGTAGCATTTCGGAAGATAACAGAGCAAATTGTTACAGTTTTGTTTTGATATTTAAGACATTTAATAACGCTCCTAGACAAAAACAAGAAACCTAACAAATATTTAAAAAAATTCAGAAAGGCCGTCCCTTGATGATTTCCTTAAGCCAAAATGAAATCCGGATAGATACAAGCCTATAGCGAATTATTTTTCACAATTTTTTAAATATGTTTTATGATTTAAGCCGAAATGCCGAAATTTCGAATATGTAACGGATGTTTGCAATAATAAAGAAAAATTATTTTTGAAACAGTTTTGTAATTTTTGACCAATACCGATTAATGGTATTAAAATGTATTAAACTATTCATTACACTATGCGACAGTCAAAATCGGGATGGGATGAAACCAACGGAAAATGTTATATCGGTCAAAAACAAGTTATACGTGTCCCGGCGTTTCGCTGGGTCACCCCTAGGAATCCAGATATATCTTTTTTTGACATAACTCGAGAACCACTAGTCCGATTTTGCTCAAACAATTTTAAAAAAATTAAAAATTACAATTCCTTTAATCTGTTCATATAACGTTTTTCTATATACTCAACAGTTTTGCCGGTAAAAATAAATGTTTGTTACCGCTACCATAAAAATCAATAACTTTTTGTTTATTACTTTTTTTTAATATTTTAGGCAAAAAATATTTTTTTCTTCATACATTTATTTTTACCGGCAAAACTGTTGAGTATATAGAAAAACGTTATATGAACAGATTAAAGGAATTGTAATTTTTAATTTTTTTAAAATTGTTTGAGCAAAATCGGACTAGTGGTTCTCGAGTTATGTCAAAAAAAAGACCACCAAAGGTCAAATCGATATATGTATCTCGATTCCTAGACGTGACCCAGCGATACGCCGGGACACGTATAACTTCTTTTTTACCGATATAACTTTCCCCGGTAGTTTGAATCCTTCCCGATCACTGACCCCTACCATTTGTCTCACAGTGTTATTTGAAATTTGGACATTTTAATTAATTGAACAATTTTTGAGCAAAATTGTTCGATTAATGGTACAATGATTAATGTATTGAATACCCAAGTCCAGGTCCAATATGTTTTGGTGTTACAAACTTTGGTGTGAAAAGGTATATAGTATTGTTACGAAATTGGATTGGTCTAGTATAGAAAACTCTGGCATTTGCTGGAAGAAAATAACCCAAGAGACGGGATGTACAAAATACGTCAATCTGGCAACGTGATACTACATTTAAATATACACCTAAGCATATGCTAAGGTTAAATGCTATAAATAGTGTTAAGTTGTATCCCTACGGGGAATGAGGGGTCAATTGCCCTGAAAGTACCTATCCTGTGAGTGGTTAAATCAAGACTTGTCACGGGATTGGTATAATTTACCATTGCTGTGGGTTAAGCAGTGACAATTATACTTAAAGGACTAGTCCCATGACTGGTGAAACGGTGGCATACCACTTAATCGTCCTCAAAGTACCTATCCCGTGACTGGTTAAAGGACTTGCAGCAGGACCGGTATACTTTACTATTGCTGTGGGTTAAGCAGTGTCAATTATACTTAAAGGACTGGTCTCGTGACTGGTGAAATGATGACATACCACTGAATTGTCCTCAAAGTACCTATCCCGTGAGTGGTTAAAGATGGTCTTGTCGCAGGACTGGTATAATTTCTTATTTCTATGAGTTAAGCTCTGTCAATTATAATTAAAGGACTGGCCCCAAGACTGGTGCAAAGAGGACATATCACTTAACTGGATAAGTGTGTTATAAAAAAACTCACAAGACTTAATTTTTTTTTTAAAGAGAAGCAACACTCAGGAAATTCTTCCTATTAATTAACGTGTTGCTTCCTTTGGAAAGGGGATAGAGAAGAAATGAAAGCTGGTGAAAGATGAAGGGCTTAAAATATGGCAACACTGTAATTGCGCGAGATGTTGAATTTTAGAACAGTTGTTGCGCTCCATCTGATGGTGATTTGGCGAACTTTGTTGAAGCTTTTTAGTTCATAGCCCTGTTATATTATTTTACTTCGGTGGGGTTAAGTGCTATGGGAACACCGAAGGAGGACGGTGCGATATGTATGAGGGATAGAAAAACGCATACATATTTATATTTTTCATAAATTGATGTTGCCTTGGTTGGGGATCGCACCCGCAACCTCACGTGTAACAGTCCAACGCGCTAACCATTACACCACAGCGCCATTAATTGGTCGGTTTCCCAGTACACTGATAGAATTATCCGTCATGATGAACAATTTCATAGAATTTTTTTCGTAAGTTCAATGAAGAATTTCGTTAAATAAAATGATCAAAAAATCGTAATTTGTGAAAAATTACGATTTTTTTGATAATTTTAGTTCTAGTTCTAAGCACTTGGAGTTTTCTTTAAATTTTAGCATCAAGAACCTTGAGCTTATTGCTAACAACTTCAGCTCCAATCTTTTGGAGGATTTTACAGGAATTTTAGAATCGGTAAAAGGTTCGACGCATATATATATCTTAGAAGAATATCTTAAAAAAGAAATATGTATTTCATATTTTATTTCTGTGAAAAAACATACCAAAATTCTTCAAAAAAAAAACAAATTTTTATATTTTAATTTGTTGCCAAATGCAAATATTTGTGGTTTTTATTACATAACAATTTTGTCAAGGTTTTGCTGTGACAATTTTGCTTATAATACCAAAACCATAACAATTTCCATTCACCTCAGTTTTGTCACTTTTGTAATGGGACTGGTTCTGTATCAGTTCCTTTTAGGTTAGTTGGGTGACATGTCACAAAATATACAAAGTGTGACTCATTCTTTGACGGATCCTTTTGGATTAGTTCGGTGACATGTCTCTTTAAGTCAGTTAGGCGACATGTCCTTTGGGACTAGACCTGCGACATGTCGAAAGGTGTCTAATCTGTGGCAATACGTCATTTCCAATGACAACGCCATGTTAAAGTGATATGTCTCTTTCAAAGAAAAAGACCGATCAACGACCTGTCTCTGCCCCCTTGGGACCTATCCTGCGTGTCATCTGGGACCGGTCCCTTTCCCCGTAGGGATACTAGTGTGTGTTATTTACGTATTAGAATTGTATAATTGGTTGTTTATTAGAAAAATCATGATTTTATTCATACTTTAATTATGAGCGACGAAGCCAATTTCCAATTTAATGGGTTCCTTAATAGGCAAAACTGCAGGATATGGGCTACCCACTTAAGTATACTATTTGGTGCGGTGTTTTGTCGGAAAGGATAATTGGCCCGTATTTTTGTGAAAATGAACACGGTGTTCGATATCGGACAATGTTGGAAAAAATTTTAAGGCCATATCAGCAAGTTTGGTTCCAACAGGATGGAGCAAAAGCGCACACTGCGAGAGACAGAATGGCTCTTTTAACGCAAACCCCTTTGGTAATTTTGGTCCACCCTGTAAATACGAGTGTTTAAGCTATTTCAAACTTAAGTGTATTTGTGTTTGGTTATTCTAATTGGTTGTTATTATTGCTGAGAGAGCACCAGGCCGTTTTATCTAAGGGTGATAAACGAACGTTTTATAAGGTAAAATGTAACAATTGGTGTCAGCGTTGGGTCTGGTTATTTTGATTACAATAGAAAAGAACCCGGTTTAACGGTTTAACGTTTTCAAAAGATAAAAACGTAACAGTATTAATGTCAGACTTACAGTAATTTTTATCCAATATGATACGAATAAAAATTTAAACAATTTTTTTCAAAAAAGTGGGCGAACTAGGCGTGGTTAAAGATTGATCAATTTAATTCTCATTTTTAGTATATTACTAATTTTATTTATAATTTAGTGGAATGTGGAAAATGCTTGAAATTTAACAGTTTTTAAGAGTAATTCAAAAAATTTTAATTTTCTAATGTCTTCCTATCGACTCTTAAAGTCGCTGAATATTGGCTATCTCAAATATTTATTAAAAACACAAATATTTGTTTTTTTAATTTTATTTTATCGGCATATACATTAATTTCATCAAAGGAATTAAATATGCTAAAAATCCCAAACGTATTTAACAAATTGTGAAAAATAATCCGCTGCAGGCATGTCCCTATCCGGATTTCATTCTTGCCTAAGGAAATCGTCAGGGGACGACGTTTTTAGAATTTCTGGAAATATTTGTTAAGTTAAATTACAAACTCAATGAGAATTTTTTGTTCTCGTCTAGGAGCATTATTAAACATTTAAAATATCAAAGAAAAAACAAAAACAACAACAGAAAATTTTCCACAATTTGCTTTGTCATCTTCCAATGTACTGCTCTGTTGTTTTGTTTTGTAATAAGCAGAGAAGACAGAAAAAAGCAAATGTGTTTAAAGCAAAAAATATTGTAAAAACCGCGAAAAAAAAGCAAAAGTAAAAAAAAAACTTGAAAAACAAGAGTTTAAAAAAAAATTCAAAGTTAAAAGAAAAAATATTTTTTTGTGAACAAAAAAAGTATTTTGGGCAAAAAGTCTTAAAAAAAATCACTTCAAAGCTCAACAATCTTAAGAAAAAGCTTCTCTGGTTATAAGTTAGAACCACAGTGCGTATGATCAACATCGTATTTATAACATTCGTATTGCCTGGAAGTATTGCACTCGTTCCCGATGAAGGAAACTTCCGCAATACGAAAGTGATATTGCCGGCAATAAATGTTTTATTCCTAGCGATGTAATCGGAGAATCTTCTTCGTATTGCCATGCTTGCTGGGTGATGTTTGATATAATACATTTAGTATTGGTTTGAGTATGTTCCTGTTCGAAAGCACATTATAGAACAAATGCTTTCTCAGTGAAAGAGAGTATTTGGGGACTCTTTATTCTGTATACACTTGGCTTCTGAGCACACTTGTGTTGTTCCTATAATCAGCATGCCCAACGTTATCTTTTTTACACGTTCTGTGGCTGGACAGTTGTTATGGAAAGCCTCATATCTTTAAATAGCTTTTATGTGTATGTATTTATAATTATTAAGTAATAGTAATTTATATATTTTTTTCTTTCATTTAAACATTTTCAAATTACTTATATACAGGCTTTTTTACCGGATTTAAAATGCATTTTTCATAGAAGAGAATATAGATTTGCAAATAGTTGCCAAATGTAAGGCAAAATTTCATTAAAAATTTAAATTTTCCTTTAAGAGGACCATTTTGTCAACATTACTCTTATCTGACAATACCATTTGTCATTTACAAATCCATAAAAATATCCTTGGGGGGGGGGGGGGGGGGGGGGGGTGGAGTAATGACATTATACACATTTGTACAAATTGAACTTACAATAGTCAGTGATAATATTATGTATTAATTGTGGTTAAATCGATTTTATATTTTATACAAAATGTTGCAGAGTTACACAAATTGGAAAAAAAACAAAAATACAATAGTTTTTAATGGAAACGGAAATTAAATACACAACTGTTATGCGATATTATTTTTGTTTGTTGAATAAACAACTTTTTAAGTTGACCTAAATTAATAGTCAGTTTCAAGTTTGGAAAATAAAAAACCAGAATACATACAATGAATCAATTCACAAATATATACACTTATAGAAATAAATCTGTAAAAATACAGAATTTTAGTTATATTTGAGTTAAGTTTTAGTTAATTCAAAATGACAAATTATATTGTAAAATCTGCAGAAAAATTATGCTACAAAATAGCAAAAAGAAACTATTATATCTATGAAATTTTTGTTATTTTTAAGATAAATGTAGATGAATGCAAATAACGGTCCACTCTGCTAAAACCAACACAATTATTTGCTTAAAAACATAGTAAACTACCGATTTCAGAAGGCTAGATTTGTATTTGCATTAAAAAAAACGAAAAGAGACTTTGAAAATTTTAAATATTTTGTGATTTTTTGGTCAACTAATTAAATTTTTTTGCTGATTACAGGCCCTATAAACAATTTCACTGGAATTCAAATTAAAATAAAGTTCAATTCCAGCCCTGTTTTCCAGTTTCAAGGCTTGCATACAACTTTCATTATATTTTATTTCAATAGCATAGTCCAGCAAAAGGGAAACAAAAATTCAAGTTTGAAATATTTTTGTTAAATAAACAAGTGCTAGAATTTAAAATATACTTTACTTCAAGCTAAATTTAAAGCACTTGAATTTTTAAAACCTATGTGCTTATTGGGAGGAGTTTGATGTATTATTTTCTATTAATTAAAATTTAACTCAGATGCAACTAATATGCAAGTGCTTGTGCAAATTTAAATGTTACCGACACTTTAGAAGACATAATATTTTCATATTGTTGTTTATACATGAATGGATGTCACTACATTGCTAGATCTGTCAAAACAACAGAGTAGTAACCTGGAAGATGACAAAGCAAATTGTGGTACATTTTTTGTTCTTGTTTTTTCTTTGATAATTTAAATGTTAAATAACGCTCCTAGACGAGAACAAGAAATTCTCATTGAGTTTGTAATTTAACTTAACAAATATTTCTAGAAATTCTAAAAACGTCGTCCCCTGACGATTTCCTTACAGATCATTTCTCATAATTTGTCAAATAAGTTTTGGGATTTTAGCACATTTAATTCTTTTAAGATTCTGTATATTTAACAGTTTTATTTTTGCTGTTCCTATCTTACTAAAAGTTTGCAAAAATAATCTGAAAATTTTAGTCGATTTTCTGCAAGGTAATTTTTAACTAATTTTTAGTAGCTTTAAATAAAGTTTTTACAGACTTTTTTTTATTTGTGTAGAAACTTTTAAGGCTGATTTAAGTCTAGATTTAGCTTAGCCAGTATAAACACCACTCATATTATTACAGTAACTGACTGCAATTTATTTAAAAATTTATCCGTATATATTTTTTTTTTAATAATTATAAAGTTAAATTGAAAAAAAATATATTTTTCAACTGTTTTTGTCGTTTATTTAAAAAACAAACTACATATGAATACGGATTTTCTGTTACAGTTAATATTTTCATTTAAAATGTTTTGTTAAAAAAAGAAACCCTTTGAGATTTCAGTTAAAAAAACGAAATAAACTAAATATCATTTATTTCTACGGATTTAGTAGTTAATTTTTTTAAAGTTAAAAAATCAAAATGAATGAAAAATCATAATTTTTTCAGGATTTTGTAGTTAATTTATTAACATTTAAAAATAAATGAAAAGTTCTTTTGATTTAAATGAAAAGTTAGTAGACCCGTTTTTAAGTGATTTTTCATTTATTTTAAATTACATTTTCAGTTAATTTAAACTACAAACTATTTTCTGTGTACAATCATGTTATTATTTGAACTGAGAGAGATCATGTTTGCAAATCATTGGTATTGTTTTGACAACTATAAGATGTTCAGTATATTTTTTATGAACGTCATCGATAAATTAGCGTCAAAAAATTTTCGAATTCGTAAAAAGAAAAGTTTTAGCAAAAATCTTACTTTTTGAATTTTTATGTGTAGTGTACAAGGTTTAGGATAAAAATAAATTAAAAAGTAGAATTTTTATACAGAATTATATTTTTAACAATATTTGCAAGATTTACGATTTGATTTTAAATTGATTTGCTTTTTAATTTTGTACACTTACATGGAAAAATTATAATTGAAGAACATCTTTAATTACGCGGATAACATATTTTAGTTTTTTACGAAAGCAAAATTGTAATAAAAGGTACACTGAAAAAAATAAGTTAGTAGAAAAATTAGTAAAAAGTCTTGTATGTCAAGTATACTAGTTTTCAGCAATTTTTTTTTGCCGAATTTCCGTTTTCAGCAAAAGTTTTAGTTATATTTTTTTAGCACTAAACTAATTTTGAACTAATGTTTTACTAATTTATTTTGCTACAAAAATTGTGGTGATAACCGCATTTACTTAGCGTCTTGACGAGACATTGATTTGTTTGCCCAAACCAAAACCGTCAGCAGAATAACGGGAAAAACTTTGTCCATTTGTTTTGGCTGGAGAATACGTAATGGCAGACAATTCAATATTTTTTGTTTTTGTTTGGAGTAGGTCACAAAGGAAACTATTTATTTTCATGTTTTCAATGTGTTTTTCACTAATTTTTTTCCAATAATAAAAAGTAAATTGCATTAAATTTAATAATAATACAAATTATTTACTTTTTTATAACATTTTATTCATTTTCTTTTATTTTCTTTATTTTTTAGTAATGCCACTAAGTAAAAATTAGATCTGGCATCGTGGTTGTTGTTGCACATAGTTGTGAGAACAATTGTGCTAACAACGTTGTCTCAACAAGAACAAAACATGAACAAGAGTGGTCCACACGAGACAAATTCATGGGCGAACAAGAAATTGTTCGTTAGTTGAACAAATCGATGTCTCGTCAAGACGCTAAGTTACAGCGTGGACGACAATCAAATAGACAAGATGTAGATGTCGCAGCTTGTCTGGATGTAGTACAGACAACGGAAATGAAAAAAAGCAGAACAACTCTACACAATTTCTATATTTATATTTTCAGCAAATAAAATAACTAAAGTAAAATTTCTCTACAAATTTTTTGAGTTTTTTTCAGTCTACTAATATTCAGCAAAAAGTTTAGTGATTTTAGCAAGGATTTTTTTTCATTGCAATCGACTAAGTGTTAGCAAAACTTTTGCTGAAGATTACTATTTTTTTTTTGGTAAAAATCAGCTCGCTGATTTTCAGCAAACGCTTTTGCTGAAATTACCAACTTTTTTGCAAGCACGCACTGAATAAAAATTTGCTGACATAGCAACATTTTTTGCTGACTTTACTGACTTTTTTTTGAGTGTACAGATTGGAAAAATGTTTAAAGTGCACGAAATAATTATGTTCCTAATGATCATAGTATGATCCTAAATGGTAACAAAATTTCATACATGCCCATTAGGGTATTCAATCGATTAATCGTTATTCGATTAATCGAACAATTTTTCTCAAAAAATGTTCGAATAATTTAAAATATCCAAATTTCGAATAATTCGAATAATTTCATACGATTAATCGATTAATCGAAATTAGTAGAAAATTGCAAAAATGTTTAAAAAATATAAATTTTTTATTAAAGAATGCGCTTAAACCTCGAAATTTTTTTTTAAAAATTGTGACAAATAATTTGCTGTAGGCTTGTACCTATCCGAATTTCATTCTGGCCTAAGAAAATAATTAAGGGACGACCTTTTATAATTTCTAGAAATATTTGTTAGCTTCAACTCAATGAGAATTTCATGTTTTCAAGTAGGGGCGTAAATAAACAACTTAAATCCCAAAGAAAAAAACAAAAACAATATAAAATTATCACAGTTTGCTTTGTCATCTTCATAATTACTATCCTGTTGTTGTGACTTATCTAGTAAAGTAGTGGTATCTATTTACGTATGATAAATTTTTAATTATGTTTACGACTTTTTAAAAGTTGATATTAAATGAAAGCATTAATAATTATTGTAATTAATGATTATTAAAATTATTAATTATAACACTATGCGACAGTCAAAATCGGGATGGGATGAAACCAACGGGAAATGTTATATCGGTCAAAAACAAGTTATACGTCTCCCGGCGTTTCGCTGGGTCACCCCTAGGAATCGAGATATATCTTTTTTTTGGCATAACTCGAGCACCACTAGTCCGATTTTGCTCAAACAATTTAAAAAAAAATAAAAATTACAATTCCTTTAATATGTTCATATAACGTTTTTCTATATACTCAACAGTTTTGCCGGTAAAAATAAATGTTTGTTACCGCTACCATAAAACTCAATAACCTTTTGTTTATTACTTTTTTTTAAGGGCAAAAAATATTTTTTTCTTCATACATTTATTTTTACCGGCAAAACTGTTGAGTATATAGAAAAACGTTATATGAACAGATTAAAGGAATTGTAATTTTTAATTTTTTTAGAATTGTTTGAGCAAAATCGGACTAGTGGTTCTCGAGTTATGTCAAAAAAAAGACCACCAAAGGTCAAATCGATATATCTCGATTCCTAGGGGTGACCCAGCGAAACGCCGGGACACGTATAACTTCTTTTTTACCGATATAACTTTCCCCGGTAGTTTGAACCCTTCCCGATTACTGACCCCTACCATTTGTCTCACATTGTAATTATTGCTCAATGTAATAAAGCTTGTTTAGTGAGCACTCTGAATTAATAAAATAAAAGGATGGAAGTATGGAAACGTAGAGGGAAAACAATTTCTCAACGGAATTTTTTATGTATTCAATACATACGAAAAAGATACAAATTAATGTACGGGGTTTTATATTCTTCTTTTGGGTGTGCTTCTCCCCGATTTGGATTAAATTTTAATATGTGAAAGAGGAGACAGAAAAAATAAAAATATTGACAAAATCTGATCTCAATTGTCACACTTTTTTTATTTTTATGAATTTCAGAAGAGTTACTGAATTTATGTTTATTCCTTTTTTAAATAAAATTATTAAAAACACAAGTGTAACAAGTTTTTCGATTAATCGATTAATTTTAAAATTTTGTTCGATTAACCGGTTAAGTAAAAAACCCGAATAATTATTTGCACGATTAATCGATTAAAAAAAAAGCCGATTAATTGAATACCCTAATGCACATAGACCGTACCACCTTACAGACAAAAAAAAAAAGTGCGCCGTACAGCCTCCAATATGAAGTATTTTTGCAAGGCAATTTCAAAAAAAAATTTTTTGCCGAACGTAGGGGTCGCCATTTTGCATTTTTCGTTATATCTTTGGCATTTACAGTCCGATCTTAAAGTATGATACATCGAAGTATCTCGTTCTAGTAGTAACCCACCAGATCTCAGTTGCTACCGACCTAATGTACGACCCTAATGTCATAAAATTAAAGCTCGCAAAAAATCATCAAACTTTTGCTAACGAAGTTTTTCGATAAACCCAGTAGAAATTTCTTTTGCATTTTTGGTTGCCTTTTAAAAATTTTTTCATTGGATTTTACCTTTATAGCAAAACACTGGTCTCCTCGAGGCAAAACAATTGATATATCACACTTTAAAATCCGACTTTAAATGACGAAGCTATAGCGAAAAATTTAAAAAAGCGACCCCTACGTTCGGCAAAAAAAAATATTTTTGAAATTGCCTTGCAAAAATACTTCATATTGGAGGGTGTACGGCGAACTTTTTTTGCGGTACGGTTTAATGCCCATAATATGATCATTGGGAACATATAATGATTATTAGGAAAATATTATGATCATTAGAAACATATTATGATCATTTTGTATGTACTGTGAAATTGTTTTTTTTTTTATAATATTGTTCTACGGGCTGATATCACATGTTTACATAATTTATTTTTAAGCTGGGAAAATACTATAAGGATAATAGCAGACCAGAATATTATAAAAAAGATATTTCATAATATGTTATACTTGTGGCAATCATAAACCCAAAATTATATGATGCTCTTCGAATATGGTCCTCCCATCTACGTTTTCCTTTTCTTTTCTTTATTTTTTTTTTTTGTGGGCCAAATCAATAAAAGTGACAGTTCCCCCATCTGCGATAATACCCTACACAGAGGATATAGACATTTTTAAGACCTAAAGAAGGCTACTAATAGAATTGCAGATAAACTCAATTATTTTATAAAACTTTATTTAAAGAATTACAGTTGTCATCATTTGTTCTTTAAATATATATTTTGCAGTAGTAAAAAATTAGGTGTATGTTATTGTTATCTTGTTTCAATTGTCTTCATTAATTTAACACACCAAACAAATACCATATTCAGCCCCATATAATCCTTTTGGAGCAAATTCTATATGCATTAGGGTGGCAGTTAAATAATTTGGCGCCCAACAAAATCTCAGTAATAGGTGCTACTAATATCTAAATTATTAGCAGTAGAATTAGGGTCTACTGCATATAAGTTCAGTCGTTTTGTAATTTGTCCATATTCGCTGCATGAAAAAACGCACAAAATGCATCTGCTTACCCGCTGCATTATAAAAATATAAAAAAATAAGTAGTTACCATAATAAGTAGTTGTTCGTATGCTGATGAGTTAAAAATATAAGTCGCTACAGGTTGTCAAATAAGTAGCTACTAATATTACATTATTCTCTTAATTAAATAAGTAGTCACGCATAAGCTAGACTGCTTATAAAAACAACTTCATAAAAAAAAAAAACTAGTACTGACGTTAAATTATAAGTAGTAAAAAATTTTTGTTTTATTATAAAACTTCAACCCAGAATTTTCGGTGCTGACAACCACATTTGTAGCCAATCGAATGATTCGGTTGTGGTAGCTGAGTTTTTCAGTTGTGACAATAGAAAATCAATTTGACTAATTTGACTGTGACAATGGAATTTGAGTTGTATCAGGAATAGTTCGACAGCCACAACCGAAAAATTCATTTGAACATCCGATTGGCAACAAATTAGGTTGTCGGCGATAAATCTGTTTTCTGGGTGTACATATTTGGTAATGAAAGATTTTGCTGGGAGAATACTGTCTTCTGAATTGTAACGAAACCCAAGCGGAGTTTCTTATTATTTCTTATGTCACACAGATTCCTGGACGAGTTTTAATGAAATTTTTCAGTATCCTAATGGAGTTGTCTTCACAAACTAAATGAAAAAATTATTAAATTTGATGAAAAAGCTTCATATATTTTATGAGTCTAGTTTTTATGAAACTTTTTCATTGAGTATATGAAACTTTTATTAAATAAAATTAAATTTTTCACAACATTTTATGAACAATTTCATTAACTCAACCAAAAGTTTCAATAAAAGAATTCCACTGAAACTTTATTGGTTTTATGCAAAAATTCTTTACTTGCATGCAGATAAATCTCTCAGTGTAGTGTAAAACCAACATAGTGAAAATTTCGGAAAACTCTAAGAGAAGAAAGTTTTGGAATTTCGAAATAGATCCTAAAAAAAATTATTTAATTATGAAACAAATACTTAATAACTGTTTTAAATTCGAGACATTGTAAATATCTCGTTGAAAATCGAGAACTTTTTTTAACTTTGGCAAATAATATTAGCAAAAAATCGTAATATCTCGAATATCCTTTGAGCGATACTACATTTTATTAGAAACGGTGTGGTGTCAGCAACCCTAAGTATTATGTTTTGGATTTTTCTCAAAACTTTTACCTCAAAGTTTCTCCGATTCGTCCCAACTTTTTACCATATGGGTTTAAGACTACAGCCCAAACCATATAGTGGAAGTGCCAGTGAACAGTGGCAGTGCTGTCAAACTTTGTTCTTGAATTTCGTGAAAACTATTCAATATTTTTATGAATTTCTTATTGAATGTTGGTTGAAAAACAGCTCTTGTTTATTTAGAAACTTTTCTAATTTCTCGGCAGTGACAAATAAAGAAAATACAAAAAGCTGCTTTATCAACAAAAGGTCGCACTGAGATCGTTAGTGCCTATATCTGGTTTAGGCTTAAGTGGCACAATAAACGACATTGGATCAGAGAAACAAGCCAGCCGCCGTGAGCCGTTTAAGCCGCCGCCGCCGGTCATTTTTGCTTCTGCCGCCGCCGCCGATTTTTTTCGGCTCATTTCGGCTGGAAGTATCAATTTTCAAATATAAAAAATTTAAAAATAAATATATTTTTTTAAAAGAATTTACTAATTCATTAAACTTGAACAACCAGAGCTAAAAACAATTTTTTTATATGAAAAGAAAAAAGTTAAAAGCTTCTAAATATTAAATTTTTATAAATATATTTTTTTTAAGCTATAAAAGCTTATATAAATTTATACTGTGAAAAAAATTTAAAAAAAACTTCTTAATGGGTTAATATAATACTTCAGAATGCAACTCTTTGCAGATGTGTAAAAAATCAATTAATAAAAAAACGTAGCTGCTTAACTTTGCATTTAAAACTCAATATATGTATTTGGTGTACGCATTTTTATCAAAAATTATGACGAAAAATCGTTACAGAGTTGAAGTCGTGTTAGCATAGATATACGAAAAAGTTTGTAAAATGCATTAATTTTTGTTAAAAGCGTTACTTCTCCTCTTCATATAAATTCTTACAGTTAGTGTTTAGCTTCATTGGTTATTAAAATATAAGCTATTAAAGTTAAAAAACCTTATGAGTTACTTGTTACGGAGTTTACATTTGGCCTATAAAATTGGTTACAAATTTTATGTATTAACCAAAAATTGGTCAGATTGTTATAAATTTTGTAAAACAGGTGACAATGCGCTGATATATATCGAAATATATAACTCAAATGTAATCCTTGCATTTGAAATTAGTTGGTTACATGGTTTTTATCACATTTTTTGATATCACCCATATATATTTTTTCAATTCTAAAATACATTTTTAAAAATGGTCCAGTTGAATATTTTGGATAAATGAGACATTTTGTAACAAATAAATGAAAAAGTAAAGATAAGAGATATTGTAAAATTCTATAATATTTAGAAAAGGACACTTTTACGGATAAAATGCTCAAACCAATGTTCGAATTGATCACATAATTTCATCATTTAAGGACATTATTGATTGGGCATCTAATTCAAATGGGTCCATACAAGATATGTGCATCCTGCCCAAACTTTCTAACAAAGCCTCCATTCAAAAGCCTTCAAACAAGTTTAATTTCTTAAATCAATCGATATTTATTTTTTCTATGGTCTTTATTTATTCCTTAATTTGTTAAAATTAAAAAGAATAAATAAAAAAAAATTGATTCCCAGTATGCTTTAATTTTCTAAAAATTCTATAAGAGGCAAAAATTGTTTTGAGTTCCAAGAGGGTTACATTTTCCCAAAGTTGGCATTACTTTGGAGCCCTTTACATTGGCAAAAAAAATATGCTGCCAGAAATTAAAATTTTGCAACGAAAAGGAGTTGGTAGTAAAAGGGTATGTTTATAATTTATTAAATAAAACTTGTATGTTATATTAAATATTTAGGACCATTTGTTAGATATAGTCTTGACTAGCCATGGATCTGTGCGAACATGAAACAAATCACACGTGAACCAACAACAAATCTTATATAAATTGATTTTATATATATTTTTTTGCGAGTGATTTTCTGACCGTGATAAAGTGCAGACGTTAATTGTGATCTCTTTTTTATAATTCTATTTAAAATTAAAAGCAATAACATTTGTTATTGTTTTAAGAAAAAACTTTTTTTTTTTTACATTGTATCAGTGTTGCCATAACGGCGATTTTCTCGTCAGATCTAGCGATTTTATTTCGCCCCTAGCGGGAAAAATTGTCCTGTAGCTATTAGCCAAAAATCTAGCGATTTTTTTTATCAGCCGAAATATAATTTTTAAAACTCGGTTTTATGTTGAAAAATATTATAAAACTCGCACATTGATATTCCTTTATTATAAAACACAACATCTTAAACGATTTTAGTAAAAAAAACTCTAAAAATACACATTTCGATAAAATATGGGTATGCACTTTTTCATCGTACAACGCCCTCTACAGGACTCATTATTTGAAATTTTTGAGTAAAAACTGCTTTAAGTACCATTTTTCAACAATCTAGCGATAAAATCGCGAAATATTTACACTGTTTATAATCTAGAGATTTTCTAGCGATTTTTGGGTCTGATCTAGCCATTTATTTTGAAAATTTGTTGGCAACACTACATTGTATATTGAAATCAACAACAAATTATTACAAAGGGATTAATATAATAATAATATTCTGCTATACTAATCCTCTGCTGTTACAGCAGAATGAATAGTAGCAGCGAGTCTACTGAAGAAAGCGATATTGTCTGGTAGACAGTCGCTGAAAACAAAACAACGAAACGACGACAAAATCGATCACCAGGATTAGTTAAGCATGCAATCAAAATAAAAAAAAACTACCAACAATGATGATTAGGGCAAGGAATTCCATGCAAATGTATGTTATTTCTCGATAGTCCAAAACTAATATAGACTAAACATTTATCCGAATCATCAACCTATGATGGTTTTCATTGACCTGGGAAATCTTCGAGTTCTGTGTCTGTTTGCAAAATACCTAACTTAAATATATTTTTAAGTTTTAAAGTGCATTATTTTTGCAAAAATTATAGTTTTTAGTGCATATTTTTTATATTGTTAGGGCATATTTTTCTTTTTTAACCGCATATTTTAGGCCTTAATGATGATATACCAAGTACCTACTAGCAACAACATGTTTGCTGCACTTGATGTAGACAATAATGATGATGTTAATTATATTAACCATAATGCTAACAAAGAGCTGTGTGAAGAAAAACCGCCTCCAATAATTATTCCAAATGTTTCAGATATAAGAGCGATGATGAATAACTTTTCAAAAATAGTAAACCTTGAAGATTATTCGTACAAATCCTTGAGAGATGGTCAGGTAAGAGTAATGGCAAAAAAAGTAAAGGCATATAGAGTGATAGTAAAATAGCTATCTTTCGTAAAAAAAACTTAAACGTTTTCAAATCACATTACAAAATGTTGTTTTCAGCCAATCAAGACGCCGCCGCCGCCGATTATTTGGTTGCGCCGCCGCCGCCGATTTTTATCCGGCTCAACCTCAATCGCCGCCGCCGCCGCCGATTATTTTGGTCGGCTTGTTTCTCTGCATTGGATTGTCAAAACAAAAAAAATTTTAAAGTTGAAATTTTGCTGCCGCCCTAATATACATATGCACTGGTACATTTTTGTTGTAGTTAGAATTCGTAGGAAAAACGTCCACGGTCACATATGATCTGAAATCATGCATATTTCGAAATTGCATTGAATGAATCACTTTTTAAATACCCAGGCAGAAAAATACAAAGGCATAACGTTAGAAAACCATTAGCGATGGTCGGTTATGCATTGGCACAACGTGATATTAACAATCTTGACAGTAATCTCCTGTTACAAGATTGATAACAAGCATTGGTTGGTTCAAAAATAGATTTTTATAACTTTTTTTTTTAATTTAATAAAAATTGTTTTTAGTATTTGTTTTTAATATGTTGATGGGAAACGAACCCAGACCGCCAGGTTGTCATCCGAGACCTCTGCACACTAACTTAAGGAGACTTCTTATACGTAATAGCTAAAAATTTAATTGAATAATAACATAAATTGGAGCTAATTTGCAAGCATCGGTATTATGGCCAACATTGGTATTATTTTGGAAAATCCAAAAAATCGATGGTCTAAAAAAATTAAATTATTATAAAAAAAAATGTTAATTAAATTTCTGTAAATAAAACATGGTCGTGCTGTGATTCGAACCGGAGCCGTTCTGACAAAAATGTTGCCTTTTTTTGCACTTTGCTTTTGAATTGCCTTTTTGGTGTTCTTTTCTAAATTAAGATAATATTCTGAGAGAGCATCGTGTTCTTTCTAAAAATGTCTAATAAAGTGCAAAAGTGCAACATTTTTCGCCCTCAAAAAATTTATGGGGTAGAGCGTTGCTTCGGATGCAGAAGGTTGCAGGTTCAAACCCTGGTTGGACCACAACATTTTTTTCATTTTATTTTTTTTTTATAAAATTTTATTTTTTTTTATAAAATTTTATTTTTTTTATAAATGTTTTTTTTTTATAAAATTTTATTTAGTTTTTTAATAATTTGCTCTGTTATTTAGTATTTACTAGTTTTTACGCTACCAATAAATAAAAAAAACTTTTAAATTGAAAAAATAAAAAGAGAGTATTATATAAAAATTACTTCACCTTGGCTGGGATTTGAACCTGGCCTTCCCGAGCCAAAGGCAAGCATAACAACCACTAGGCTATCATATAGTAGTAGCTAGCGTAAACAATATTGCGTACATACACATGTGTTTTGAAAAATGCAAATAAGTGATTTTATTGTTCTATTCTGATTGGAAAAATGTAGCATTTTATTGGGGTGAGGGCAACATTTTTAAAATTGTACACTTTAACAAGGCAACATTTTTTTCCAGAAAAGAAAACACCACAAGTTAACGAGACATGTATTGTATTTCATAAAAACCAAAATATAGATGGTCAAAAAGATTTTTAAAAAATGTATTTTAATAAAATACAATTAAATTCAATAAAAACAAATTAATTTTATAAAAAAAATTTAAAAAAATTAAAAAAAAATGTTTGTCCGTGAACGGAATCGAAACCTCCTTACGTTAAACCTGATCTTACCAAAGTGTAGTAATTTTTATAAAATTAATGCTCTGCCAGTGCATTATTTTTGGTACAGTTGGCAATTTATGCCTGGGTAGATTTATTTGCAAGTGAAATTAGCTTAGTTTTTTTTTTTGTGGCAACTAATGATTTTGGTCCACCTGTATTGCCATCGTATATTCATTTCACTCTTTGTTAGCGTAATTAGTAACAATGTTTCCTAGCTCATTGTTTTAAGTGTTAAATTGTTATGAAATGCTGATGATGATGACAAAGCAAAAACTGTTTTATATTCTCTAAACTATGTTGTATGTATTGCAGCAGCTTAAGAGAATTATTGCAGATATTTTTCAAGAAAGTTTTTCATTTCAGTTTTACTTAAAAGTTTACTATTTACTATTATTTTTCAACGAGTTTATATTAATAAGTCTCATAAATATTATGCTTTATAATATAATTTATAGAGAAAAGTTTTACAATTTTGATAATAATAAATCCTTTAGCAAAACTATTTGGTAAAGGAAGGAAAATGTACTTTTATTGAACAAATTTTTAGGGGAAACAATACAAATGTTGTTATGTGATGTGAAGAAACTATTTAAGGTTTTCTGTGTAGAGAATTGAACTACAGTGAACCCTGGTGAAGGTCAAACTTATGACTACTCTACTAAAAGAAACTTAGAAATCTATCTAAATACTTGGTATATAAAATGTTCAGCAATAAACATATGCAAACGCTGTAGAAAAAGCATTGCAATTATTGATATATACTTCTTTTTTAACAGTAATACCAAAAAAAACATTTTTTTATTCTAAAATTTTTCCTGTCCTCAATATTGCTAGTTTAGCGCTCCACCGCTGAGCTATTTTTTAATATGAATGTGGACTGCCACAAAAATACCTCTTTGTCTTTGCGAGATATTGTGTCTTATTTTGTTCAATAAAAGTACTTATTAAACAAGTACTCAAGATGCATTGCAATTCAATATTTTTGTCCAGTACTTTTTTCAGAAATGAATGAAAAGCAATTTTTCCATCATTTTATTTTAATTATTTTTAAAAATTCAACAAACTAATTATAAATATTAAAAAGATATTATTGGGTGTATAACTTAAAAATGCGGGATTTTTGGAAAATTTCGGCTCTTTATTGTGAAACATTGGTACAATATAAATTTATTGAAAGTATTGGCCATTGTTAGCTATGACCTTTTTCCATCTTTCTGGCAACATATGGATTCTGCGCCAAATGAACTGTTCTGAAGTAAAGCGTATTCCAGTGAGAGCTGAATTTAAATTCTGAATTAAAAAATCTATGAGTTAATTCACAAAAGACTATATATTGAATGGAATTAGTTCATATTTGTTTTCGTTCGATTTCTTTTGTTACGAATTAATACAATTGCTATAGTTCTTTTTATTAAATCAAATGAATTAATTCACTGGTGAACACATTCAATTTTATAAATCGAACGGATAAAAAGTGAACTAATTCCTTACTGAATTAATATACCACTGAATTCGATAAATTTTTGTTCAGTGAATTGAAAAACAAAAAATTACGTTCACTGAATTGAAAAACAAAAAATTACGTTCACTGAATTAAAAAACAAAAACTTGCGTTCAGGGAAATCAAAAGCTAATTTCTGCCGCTCAGTACACAGTGGAGTGTTTTCAAAATACTTTGGAAATAATTCAGCCGTTATTGGCGGTCGGTATGAGATGAAACTTTACACGCCCATAGCAAGACTCTTTTGCCTTCAGATTAAAAATTTCTTTAAGAACACATATAGTATTTATATTTTTCTGAAAGCATACTTCTTTTAGATGGGCCTAATAGAAAAAATATTCTCCACTTGTAAATTCTTCTTCCCCCAGATCATTCCGAATTCGAGTAAAAAAATCCCATTTTTGAAAATTTTCATAGTGTTTTGGGAGTTGTGGGATTTTTTTTCATTTTATCTCAATTTTTTTTTATTTTTATATAAAGAATATTAACCAATAAGAAATGGCTAAACTATTGCCAAAATATTTTGAAAACACTTCACTGTATACAAAACGGCAGAAAACAGCTTTTGAATTCAGTAAACGTAATTTTTCGTTTTTCAATTCAGTGAACGTATTTTTTTTTTTGTTAATTCACTGAACGTATTTTTTTTTAAATCACTTAACGAAAATTTAATTGAACGAATTCAGTGGTGAATTATTTCAGTAAGAAATTAATTCACTTGATTTAATAAAAACAACTATAGCAATTGAATTAATTCTTTGAATTTATTTTTTGTTGAACGCGTGCAGTTAAAAGAATTCAGTGAATTACTTAAGAAAAGGAATTCATTCAATTCTAAAGAAAACTAAATTCGATTGGTAGTGAATTCACTCAAAAACTAATTAATTCTTCAAAGTTCTGATCGGATGGGGCATGGTCTAGACTATAAAGCGGGTGAGTCAAAACTTCCCAACCACTATTTTCTAAATAGTTTTTAACCGGTATTGCAACATGTGGCCGAGCGTTGTTATGATGGAATATTACGGCTTCATTGCTGGTCGCATATTCCGGGCGTTTTCGGTCAATGCTCGCTTCAAATGAACCAATTGTGTCCGGTGCAGGTCCCCTGTGATCGTCTGGCCCGATTTCAGCAGCTCATAATAGATGGGGCTCGTCTGGTCACACCAAATACAGAGCATTACCTTGGCGCCATGGATATTCGGCTTTGGCGTTGATATCGCTGGTTGGCCGCGCTTCACATACGATTTCTTGAGCTTCGTGTTGATCCATTTTTCGATGCAAAAATTTCTTCTTTTTATGCAAAATTATCTTTCAACTTCTCTCGGCCTCAACTCGTATGGTACCCCATTTTCTTACTTTTGGATGAATGCTTCTGCTTGCAAACGTTTTGAAATTGCTGGCTGGGTGACTCCCAATGATTTTGTAAGTTCTTCTTGAGTTTAACAATGATCTCCATGGAGTACTGCCTCCAATTCATCATCTTTGTACTTTTTTTGGCTGACCTGGGCGGTCTTTGTCTTCCGTGTCAAAATCACCACTTCTGAACCGCACAAACCATCTTTCACACGTTGAAATTGATGGATCATATTCAGAATAAGTTTTTAGCGAGCAATCGATGTGATTCAGCTGCACTTTTTTTAAAATTGAAAAAGTAAAGCAAAACTTCCCGCAAATGCTGCTTTGGTGGCACAAAATTTCACATTTTCGAAGAAAAAAAAACTTTGTTGTTTACACTATTTTGTTCAATGAGTAAGTGAGAATAAATGACAGATATTTACCCACCAAAATTTCATATAAGTTATTAAAGACACAAACCATTTGTAAAAGATACGCCATCTAATGTTAATCCCGCATTTTTAAGTTATACACCCAATATTATCTATTTTTTTAAGTTTTATATTAACAACAAATATTGCGTTTACTTTTTATCCAAAATAATTACATTTAAAACTTTAAGGCATGTGAACAATGTAGCGGACTGTGCCCGCTAGTATTTCATATTTCAGTACTTTTACAAAATAGCTCACGACATAATATTCTAGAACCGATTCTAATTCGTTCAATCAATGTGTTTTTGCAATATATCCAATTGATTCAATTTAATTCATTCAATTCATTCAACTTTTTCAGTTCTTTCAATTCATTCAATTCATTAGATTAATTCAACTCATTAGCTTCATTCAACTCATTCAATTCATTCAATGGATTCATGCAATTTATTCAAATATTTTAATTCATTCAATGTATTCAATTAATTGAATGCATCCAATGTATTCAATTCATTCAATTTGTTTAATTTTATTTATTGAATTCATTCCGTTTATTCGATTCATTCACTTTATTATATTCATTCAATTAACTTAAGGCACTCAATTCATTAAATTCATTAATTGCATTAAATACCTGCAATGCATTGAATGAATTCAATACATTCAATTCGTCCAATTCATCCTATTCTTTCAAATCAATCAATTCATTCAATTTATTCTATTCATTCAATCCCTCAATTGATTCAATTCATTCAATTGATTCAATTCACTCAACGGATTCAATTCATTAAACGCATTCAATTTATTCAATTGGTTCTATTCATTCTACTCATTCAATTTATTCAATGCATTCAATGTATTCAATGCATTCAAACCATACAATGCATTCAATTCAGTAAATTCATTTCAATCATTTAATGACTTTAATGAATTTATTACAGTTATTAAATTCATTCAAAACATTCAATTCACTCACACAGCAAAACAATTGCAAGTAATTCTTTAAAAACTACTTCTTTCACTCCTTCACAAGTATCCGTTAGTGTATTTTTACTGCTTTTTTAGAAGTTACTTTGAACAACTTCAAAAAATCACTTCTTTCATTGCTTCCAAAAAATCCGTTATTACATTTTTACAGCTTTTTTAAAATTACTTCTGAATCACATCCAAAACATCACTTAAGTATTGCTTCTAAAGAGTAATTGCTCTAAAAGTGATCGTAAAAAGTGAGTTTCGTATCATTTGGCATTTCCAAACAGAGGGTCCCGCGTTCGATTCCCTGTCGAACCAATATTTTTTTTTTTTTTTATTCTATTAGTTTTTTTTAAATTTATAATTAATTTGTTTAAATTCAATATTTTTTTTTAATTTTTACATTTTTAAAAATATGTATATGGGTGATATCAAAAAATGTGATAAAAACCGTGTAACCAGCTAATTTCTAATGCATGGATTACATTTGAGTTATATATTGCGATATATATCAGCGCATTGTCACCAGTTTTACAAAATTTATAACAATCTGACCAATTTTTGGTTAATACATAAAATTTGTGACCAATTTTATAGGCCAAATGTAAACTCCGTAACAAGTAACTCATAAGGTTTTTTAACTTTAATAGCTTATATTTTAATAACCAATAAAGCTAAACACTAACTGTAAGAATTTTTATGAAGAGAAAAAGTGCCATTTTTGATAGAAAATTAATACATTTTACAAACCTTTTCGTAAATCTTAAATATCACGACTTCAACTCTGTAACGATTTTTCGTCATAATTTTTGATAAAAATGCATATACCAGAATTTTGGAGTTATCTATTATTTATATTGCGAAAAGTATAATGTTATTTATACTCAAATGATCGTTGGACTGTAAGTAATCATCCAGTATAACAGACTTGAAGCTTTTCTGCAGCATGTAACATTCTCGAGATGGAAAAGGATGTCTTTAATAAGATTCGAAAAAATGTTGTAAACTCCGTTCCTAATTTTTATACCAAACTATTTAACGAGTAAGAAAAACAATGTCATATTTGGATTCACCTTGTAGGCATCATGCGATTTTGTTTCGGAAAAAAAATTCTGGCAAAGCGTTTCTGAAAGAAAACGAAAAAAGTAACCAAATGTAAACTCCGTAACTGTAAACTCTGTAACCACAATTGTTTGCATCAGATTTCATTCAAATAAATGTAGATAAATGTTTAAAATATTTTAAAATAACTATAAACAGAGGTGATTCAACTAATATTTATGCGTCAAAAGACGATTCAACTAATAAATTTGCGTCAAATCAAAAAAAGTTATCAGTTTTTTACCCGAAGCTGCTGGAGCGAAAAACGATTGATTTTGCATTTCATTGGTTTTGAATCGATATTTCGAGTCATTACTGACATTAGTTTGACAAATTAAATTTGTTTCACACAATTTAAGAATTTTTTTTATCGCGAAATGTTATATATTTAATATATTATTTTGTAACTGCCCAACCGCTGTTGGGATTTTAAAAAATTTTATATTTTTGAAAAGCATTTAAAAGGACCAAAATTACAAAATTAAAAAAAATACATTTTTTTTTCGCGGAATGAATTGTATTTTTATTCGCGAAACCGCCAATTTGATAAACACAACTTATATATGATTGGAAAGCAAGTTGAAAACCCAAATACGAAAAACTAAAAAATTGAAGAAAATTCGTACGCAATTTTTTTTGTTATATCTTTTGCTTGCAGAAATGTAAACTCCGTTACAACAAAAAAAATTAAAATTGTGCAAAAAAAGTTATTGCGACAACTTGTAGAAGAGATTTTTTGCAATTAGGTTTATAATGACTAAACTTACTGATTCCATTAAGAAAAAACACAAATTTGGCCCAAAATTTTATCACATTTTTTTATTTCACCCATATACATATAAATAAAATGGTGAGAAATTGCTTTTTATGTACCTGTAAAAATAGTACCGAAAACAATATTGAATTGGAGTGCACATTTTACACTTGTTTAATAAGTACTTTTATTGAAGAGAATAAGGAACAATATCTCGCAGTAATAAATTGGCGTTTTTATGCCAGTCAACTTTCATATCAATGAATAGATCAGCGGTAGAGCGCTACACTGAGAGAATTATCCTTCATGATATTAATGATATAATTTCATAGAATTTTTTTCGTAGAACCAATGAAGAATTTCATTATGTATATAATATTTAATTAATATTATGAAATTTTTCATAACTTTTCTTTCATAAAATTTCATAATTTCATTAAAAAAATTCATTGAATTCCATAAATTAGATCTCCATAAATTTAATGAAAATGTACTTTATATACACTGCTGTGCAATATAATAGGCACATTCAAATTTTTTCTAATTTTATTCTCGATGCCTTTATTTTTAAAGATCAAAATAATGGACAAATTCACCCCAAAATGCGAGGAGATTATTCATAAATTGGTGCAAAATTTATCGTAATGTCTGTTGTTTTATTTTGTAATTTGTTTTAAGTAGGCGTGACTTTTAATGAAAAATAAGCGATATCGATTTTCTATCAAATTACATAGTAAAATTTTGCGAGCACTGATCGGATCTATACAATCTGTATATTTTTGTAAATTCTATAAAATTTTCTTAAATCTTGCATTATCTTTATCCACAAACGGTCCCCGGACTTAAAATGACAGCGCCTTAAACATGACCAGATTTTGCTTTGTTTTTAGCGATTTTAAAATAGAGTTAACACACTGAAACTTTAAAGTGAATGGCCTTATTCTACACTTAACGCGATATAACGAATCAGTCAAGCTTTTTTTACGTTATAGTATAAAGCATTCCGTGTTTAAATTTCAGTGTTGTTAACTTTATTTTGAAATCGCTAAAAACAAAGAAAAATTTATTCATGTTTAAGGCACTGCCAGTTTAAGTCTGGCGACCATTTGTAGAAAAAAATAATGTAAGACTTAAGGAAATATTATAGAACTTCCAAAAATATACAGTTTTTACAGAACTGATCAATACTCGCTAAATTTTACTACTTAATTTGATGGAAGGTCGATATCGCTTATTTTTTATTAAAAGCCACGCCCACTTAAAACAAGTGACAAAATAAAAAAACAGACGTCACGTTAAAATTCTGCACCATTTTCTGAACAATCTCCTCGCATTTCGGGGTCAATTTATCCATTATTTTGCTCTTTAAAAATAAAGGCAACGAGAATAAAATTAGAAAAAATTTGAATGTGCCTATTATATTGCACAGTACTGTATGTGAAATTGTTCAATAGTATTTACTTTTTTTTAATTTTAATAAAATATCGCCATTTCCTGAGAGAATAAGCTTTTATAATTTTTTTTTTTTTAATTAATTTTTTATTATTAATTTTGGACTATGAAATTTTTTTATAAATCATATTAATTTTTTCGAAACTTTTTTTCACGAAACGTTTTAATTTAATGAATTATTTCTTTAGATATATTTTGTACATTCGTAAAATATGCTACGATTTTAATAAGCCTTTTACATTTGCTAAGTACTTTTTATTTATCCACTCCAGCTTAGCAACGACAACAACCAACTATAATAAATAATAGTAAATGAAATTGCTTCATAGATTTTATGAAGCTCTTCATTAGCTGAATGATTTATTCATTGGAGGAGTGGCCTATTAATTTTATGAAAAGTTTCATTAATTTTGTGAACTTTTCATAAACATTGACTTTAATGAAACCTGTTTCATAGATTCTATGAAAAGTTTCAATGGACGAGTTCCAGTGACAATTTTCATTGAAACTATAAAGAAATTCATTACTGAAGTGATGAAAATTCTCTCAGTGTAGACTAGCAATCGTGAGGTCGGCAAGTTCGATACCTGGTGGCGGCAATAAAAAAACTTTTGTATAATAAAAAAATATAATTTTTTTTGTAATGAATTTTTTTAAACTTTTAATTGGTGAAAAAGGGCTTCCTTTGCACTCGTTCAAAAAGTACTGAAAAAATGTTGAAGTGGGAGTACTCCCCTCATTATTAGTGTTACTCGTAAAAAAAGGAGTACATCTAGATAATCAATTGTAGTAATTTTTCTACTGCTGCGGCATCTCTTTTTTTGCTGGGCAGTTCATTAAACATCGCTGTTTAATACTCTTTTAAATCTCAAAAAAAGATTCAAACCTTAGCTTTTAATTTTCCTTCATACTCAATCGATTAAATATTTAAAGCTTTTACTTTTATCCTTGCTTTAAAACAGAACGAACAATGCACAAAATTATATTTTATGTGTCATGTGTTTTTCAATTATGTGGTATTTTCCTTTTTTAAGAACTAAAGTTATAAATGCAGTGGTCTATAATTTACAATAAAATAAATTCCTTTGTAAAAAAATTCTTTAAAATCATGTTTACTCATTTTTTCTTCCAGCAACCTTAACAAAAGGAATACAAGTAATTGAATAAGAAATATGCAACTCATAAGAACGCAAGAATTTACTACTAATCCACATATCTTTATACTTCTATAGAAGTATGAAAGTACGGACATTTTATATTTTTTGACATTTGCCATATTTACTTCATGTTTGTGTTCGTACAAGTGAAAACTTAAAGTTGCCAAAGGATTTATGGATTCAGACTTTCATACATTTGAAAATTTTTTGTACGGCAAACAGAACCAAAAAAAAAAAAAAAAAAATTGAATAATTCTTACTACGAAACAGATTGAAATCTTTTACTGTACTTATGGTATTTTTTAAAAAAGATATATTTTTATTATAGGGATTTTATTTGATTTCCAAATTAAAGATGCAGTACATAAAAATAATAAACAAAAACAACTACACATTAAATTGATTTAAAACAGTTGAAAACTTATTAAGAAAAATACTTTTGTTTGCAAAAAAAACAAAAAAACAAACCATAGAAGTAAAACACCATCATTACATGGTAAATTATAGTTTTGTATAAGTGGGTGCCATAAATTACTTAACTAAATATATAGTTAAGTATAGAAATATAGTTAACAGTAGCGTGTAACATGACAAGGAGTTTTAAGTTTTTAGGTAACCGATAAAATAACAATTTAGGGCGAACACCAAATTTGAACGCAATGAAGACCAGTGATAATTTGATCTAAAGAGGATGTACTAGAAAAAGCTACACACAAAAAATAAAAACTAATTTCAATCATGAAAACCGCCTATTCAATAAATTTGTGCAAATTTAAACGTAACTGCCAATTATAGAAAATATACGATTTTCATTTATTGGCTATACATAAATAGATGTCACTGCATTGCTAGATCTCTCAAAATAACACAGTAGTATATTGGAAGATGACAAAGCAAATTGTGGTAAATTTTTTATTGTTGTTTTTTCTTTAATATTGTAAATGTTAAATAACGCTTCTAGACGAGAACAAGAAATTCTCATTGAGTTTGTAATTTAACTTAACAAATATTTCTAGAAATTCTAAAAACGATGTCCCCTGACGATTTCCTTAGGCAGGAATGAAATCCGGGTAAGGACATGCCTTCAACAGATTGTTTTTCACAATTTGCCAATAAATGCAATTATTGTTTATCCGGATAAAAATAAATTTGAAATAAATTCTATCGTTGAAATTCCTCCAATCACGAAAATTGTTCATTCAAATAAAAATTTGTAACACTTTAATTGAATAAATTTTCAATTTTTTTTTTTCAATTTCAATTTTATTGTTTTTTTATATGAGAGTTTGACTAAAAATTAAATCATTGGATTAAAAATTGTATAACTTTTAAACAAGACTCTAATCAGCTGGATAAAGTGGTAATTGCCATGCCAACTATAAAAAAAATATATTTCTTTATTTTTAGCTTGAATTTCATTAAAATAAAACCTGCATGCAATTTTCATTCAGTTGACAGATTTATTTATACTTACATATGTGAAAAATTCTGTGGCAGAAATTAGTTTTCTTCTGTCCTCTGAAGCATAAGGACTCTGTTAAATTTTTTTTGTTTTTTGAAGACAATAAAATATATTTTTATTTAAAATAATTTTTTATCTATCATATTTTTTGCTATTTTTTATTTTAAAAAAAATTTTAAATTTTTTAAACAAAAATTTGATGAAAACACATACTGGAAAACTGAAATATTTTTCAATTAATATTTTTTATACAAAAACATATTTTTAATATTTTGAAATTTTTTTGCAACACATTAAACACCAGCGTAGCGCCAAAACTTGAGCTTTTAGGCCAAAGGTATTTTCCCTACTCACAGGTGGTTGAAATTTCGGTTGATGGGGTTTTCGGGCCGCTGATTTTGAAAATAATATCAAAAAATAAAATTCCAAATGCGGATTCAATATAGCGGTAAAAAAAAATTCAATCCGATAATATTGTAATTTTTGTTGGTTGTGGTTTTAAGGTCACTGATTCTAATTTCGCAATTGAAAAAAATTCTTTCACACACAGCGGCGTTTTAGGGTCTATGGCTTAAAAAGAAGATTAAAAGTTGCAAAAATTAATATGGGGGAATCAATATGGCAGCAAAAACAATTAATTTTAGTCCCAATAAATTAAGATTTTTGGATTAGTGTGTTTTAACGTTGACTAAGTAAGTGTGGCATGTCGAAGCCTTCCTTGAAAATTTTTCTTAAATCATACGATAAACAGCACAAAATATTTTATAAATAACGCAGTCATATCTAACTGGATGGTTACATTTGCGTGAATTTTTACTTACTTATAACCAAAGTAATTTCGAACTTAAGTCTTGACCATGACGATATATTTTATTCAACTTACAGAAAACACATTTAGGCGCCATCTCTGCTCACAAGAAACTCCTTCGTTATAAGTTACCTAATATATAATTTGCATACAAATAATTTGTGTTTTTCTATACATTTCTGTTTCTATTATTCATAATTATCACAATCAGTTGTTCAGCAGTAGATTTTTGTTTTGTCTTCAAACTGCACAATTTATGTACAGTAGTTTTGATTTAACTGCCTTTTTCTCAACTGCACATTTGCTATAACTGCACAAAATTTTGGTTTCGTTTCTATTTTACAAAATTATGTACGCAATTGTCTTTTTTAAGTGCACTTTTTGTACCTGCGCATTTAAGATAACTGCCTCATATTTTTGGCAGTTTTACATTATTTTCATAAAAAAGATCACCGTTAGCTGCCTCTTGTGTTTTGCTTTGTTTTTCAATTCTAGGAAAAACGAGTAAAAAGGTTAAAGTCGGGCATGCCGACTATACAATACCCTACACCAGTCTGGTTAAAAGCCAACTAATGTTTGGATCCGAAACTCGAATGGGTTAAAATGGGGATCCAAATTTCATTAAATATCTTAATATTTGCGACCTGGAGTTTGTAACCAAGCCAATTTTGGTAGGACCCTTATATGGGCACTAGGTCTAAACATGGACTGGTGTTAACCAAAATTAATAGGCTTCGTCCTTGGGCTGACATAGGTCGGTGTACCAAATTTCATCAAAATATCTTAATATTTGCGACCTGTAGAGTGCGCACAAGAATGCATGGACAGACAGACAGACGGACGGACGGACGCACGGACGAACAGACGGACATCGTTAAATCGAAATAAAAAAAAATTCTGAGCCGATCGGTATACTATAAGGTGGGTCTAGGACCAATATTTTTTTGGTGTTACAAACATCAGCACAAACTTATAATACCCTGACCACATAGTGGTGTAGGGTATAATGACCACATAGTGGTGTAGGGTATAAAAACACACATAAAAGAAATGTGCTGTCAACTTTTTTTTTGACAAAAATATCATACTTTAGTCTTTTTTACCATAAAAATCGCAAGATCTGGTCCAAAGCACAAAGTTTTCATCATTAGCTTAATTTGTTTTCAGTCTGTATTGGTATACCTGCACATTAAAGCAGGTAAACAATTTGACTTAGCTGCGTTTTTGGCTTACCTGCACAACAATACTTGCATAAGTTGGTTGTGCAGCTAAGTAAAAATTACTGTATCTTTTGTTTTCATGTTGTTTGAAGCATTTAAAAGAGTGATATGGGAATTTTTTTTTAATACACAGAAAAATGTGATATCGAGTTTTAATAAAATATTTGACGATTAAAAATTAAAAGTTTAATTAAATTTTAACCAATTACGGAATTTGTAGCATCAGTTAAAATAATTATAAATTACCCAGCAAAAAAAAAGCAGTAGAAAAAGTACTACAATTGATGATCTAGATGTGCTTCTTTTCTAATATAAACACTAATGATTTTAACATTGAGTTGTCATAGGAGAGGAGTACTCCCACTTCCCTTTTTTTTCAGTACTTTTTGAACGAGTGCAAAGGAAGCTCTTTTTCACCAATTAAAAATTAAAAAAAAATTCTTCGCAAAAAAAAATATATTTTTTTTTATTTTACAAAAGGTTTTTATTGCAGTCACCAGGTATCGAACTTGCGACCTCATGATTGCTAGGCTAGCGCTTTACCGCTGGGCTATTCTTTGATATGAAAGTTGACTGGCATAAAAACACCACTTTGTTACTGCGAGATATTGTTCCTTATTCTCTTCAATAAAAGTACTTAGTGAACAAGTGTAAAAGGTGCACTCCAATTCAATATTATTTTCAGTACTATTTTTACAGGTGCAGAAAAAGCAAATTCTCATCATTTTTTTTATATATTTTTAAAAATTAAAAAAATATTGCATTTAAACAAATTAATTATAAATATTAACAAAAAAATTAACAAAATAAAAAAAAACATATTGGTCCCGCCGGGAATCGAACCCGCGACCTTCTGTTTGGGAATGCCAAATAATAACAAAATCACTTTTTTGGATCAATTTTAGAGCAATTACTCTTTAGAAGCAATACTTAAGTGATTTTTTGGAAATAGTTCAGAAGTAATTCTAAAAAAGCAGCAAAAATACACTAACGGATACTTGTGAAGCAGTGAAAGATGTAGTTTGTAAAGTATTGCGTCGTATTTTTTTGCTGGGTATTTAATTGAATTCGTTTAATTTAAAATTTAAATCACAATAATTAAAATTTAATTTAAAAAATTTCAATTAAAATTTTAGTCATATCAAAAATTTAATTCATTTTTTTTTATATCAATTTTACTAAAAAGAAAACCAGTAAGAAATTTAAGTGGGGCCTTAAATACCCTACATGACTATACGATACCCTACACCAGTCTATTTAAAAGTCAACTAATGTTTGGATCTGAAATTGTGCCCAAATTTTTCTATAAAATGATAATAAAGTAGAATAAAAGTAAGAAATTTTGATTGTACCTAATGTTAGGTGTATTGAAGAGAAAAAAACGGAAATATAGTCCATATACATTATTTGGTAATGCGTGGTTTCACCGGTGTTTTAAATATAGCAATTTCACCCTCTAGTGCCAATGGAGAAAAAGTATAAATTCAATTATACAATTTTTATAAAATTGCCTTTAAGGCCGTAGTCTGATCTCAGATAATACGATACAAAAGATTTCGCAAGATTTTTTAAACTATCCTGACATTTTCCCAAGAAATCTTAAAGTTTTAACGAGGGCCTCATTACTTTAGTTGTTTAATTTCATCATTTATTTTTCAACAATACTTTGTGGCACGTCATAAATTTTAAAATAAAAATTTCCAATGAAATACTTTTCCATTTTTTTCTTTTGTTTACTTCTTGTATTAAGTATTGTAAATGTTTATAGCAATAATCAAGATTAAAACTGTGGGTTGCATAAGTAAGAAAAGAAAAAAATACATCTTCAAATTGAAGACTTTAACAACCTACACAAATACTGCATGTAATAATCATAATAATAATGTACAATATGTACTTAATAATATTCATCATATTTTGAGTCATTTTCATTTTAACCCATAAATGTATTTAAAAGAAGCCACTACAGTAACTATAATTGTTCTCTGAACAACTGAATCCCCCATGCTATCTATTGTGGGCCAAAGATATATGTCAAAAATTGTTAGGCAATGAATACCTACTTCATTAAATTAAGGAATGTTTTTTGAGAAAATTATACGAAAATATTTTGAAACCTTTTTTTGATACATGTGTTATTAATTTAATGAAACTTTTCATTAATGTAATGTACTTTTTCTTACTTTAATGAATTATTTCATTAATTAAATTTTTTTTAAAAGAAAATATTATTATATTGTAAATTTTTTTTTTTTTAATAAAACTAATAATGGAGCTCCAGATTGGCAGTCGATAGCTCTACTATCTGAGCCCACACGCGCCAATATACAAAACATCGAAAAATATGTTAGTGCTGAAAAAAAATTACAAAAAATCTAAGCGTAAAAAATCTATATATTTATTTTGAAATATTGGAAAAACTAACTAGTTATTAGTAACTCATTACTATAGAAAAACTAACTAGTTATTAGTAACTAATTCCCGGCAAAAAAAGAGATGCCAAAGCAGTAGAAAAAGCACTACAGTTGGTGATCTAGATGTACTTATTTTTTAACATTAACACTAATAATTTTAACATTGAGTTGTCATAGGAGAGGAGTACTCCCACTTCAACATTTTTTCAGTACTTTTTGAACGAGTGCAAAGGAAGCTCTTTTTCACCAATTAAAATTAAAAAAAAAATTCTTCCCAAAAAAAAAAGATATTTTTTTATTTTACAAAAGTTTTTTTATTGCCGCCACTGGGTATTGAACTTGCGACCTCACGATTGCTAGTCTAGCGCTCTACCGCTGAGCTATTCTTTGATATCAAAGTTGGCTGGCATAAAAACACAAATTTGTTACTTATTCTCTTCAATAAAAGTAGTTATTAAACAACCCAGCAAAATATTGGTAATGACACCTCATTACTATCTGCATTACCAAAAATGATATATCATTACCTTTTGCATTATTTTATAATATAAAATAATGACTTCCTAAGAACGGCCTATTGTAATGACTTACTCGTAATAGTTTAAATAAGTACTTTTTCACAGTTAAATTTTATACATTTTTATTTATTATCTTTTATGCTTAAATTTTTATGACGAGTCCTAAAATTACATGCTAGAGAAAACTTAAATTTTTCTGAATGTATTTCCTTAAGCTAATAGTATTTGCTTAATTCCTTATTTTTAAGAATCAAGTAAGCAATCGGATAACCACTTATAATTCAACTTTTTGTAAGCATGTGTGTAACCACTTATTATTCAAAATCTCATAACTACTTATTTCTCATTTTTTCGTAAGCGAGCTGGTAAGCGTGACTGCTCATAAAAACGACCACGCCAAATGAAAATAATGAGTTTAGACGCCAAAAAATAAGTTGTGCGGAGCTATGAATTTCTATTATATAACCACTTATTTGGTAATGAAAGATTTTGCTGGGAAGTGTAAAATAAAAGGTACACTCCAATTCAATATTGTTTTCAGTTTGTTTTTTATTTTTTAAAAATTTTAAAATTAAAAAATATTGAATTTAAACAAATTAATTATAACTATTAAAAAAAACTTAATAGAATAACAAAAATGTTGGTCCCGCCGGGAATCGAACCCGGGACCCTCTGTTTGGAAATGTCAAATGATACCAAAATCAATTTTTACGATCACTTAAAATGATTTTTTGGAAGTAGTTCAGAAGTAATTCTAAAAAAGCTTTCAAAATATAGTAACGGATACTTTGGAAGCAATGAAAGAAGTGATTTTTTAAAGTAATTCAGAACTACTTCTAAAAAGGCTGTCAAAATACACTAACGGATACTGGTGAAACAGTGAAAGAAGTAATTTTTTGAAGTTGTTCAGAATAACTTCTAAAGAAAAAAAAAACAAAAAAAAAATACACTAAGGGATTCTTGTGAAGCAGTGAAAGAAGTAGTTTATAAAGCATTACTGCCAATTTTTTTGTGCTGGGTTATTGTATGTTTTAAAGTAATCATTATTGGTAGTCCAAAAAATAATAGGTTTGTATGAGTACATTTCAAGAAAAGCTAGTAAAAGAAAAAAAATATTGAAAAAGTTGTCAAAATATTCAAAAGTATTCGAGTACTTTATAAAATTATAAAATAGTAACAAACAAAAAAAATTACGAAAGTCGCAAAGAAACGTCCGCGGAGTGCAAGCTTTAATACGAATCATAAGAGTTAATTAATTTAATAACGATTCACATTTTATCGTTTGTTAAACAAAAAAACATATTTCAAATTTATTTTATTCAAATGCATTATTTGCATTAAGTGAATTAAATGTGCTAAAATCCCAAAACTTATTTGGCAAGTTGTGAAAAATAATCTGTTGCAGGCATGTCCCTATCCGAATTTCATTCTTGCTGAAGGAAATCGTCACGGGACAACGTTTTAGAATTTCTAGAAATATTTATTAGGTTAAATCACTAACTCAATGAGAATTTCTTGTTCTCGTCTAGTAGCGTTATTTAACATTTAAAATATCAAAGAAACAACAAAAACAACAAAAAAATTTGGACACAATTTGCTTTGTCATCTTCCAAAATACCATTATGTCGTCTCGTAGCGTCATTTAACATTTAAAATATCAAAGAAACAACAAAAAAATTTTGACCACAATTTGCTTTGTCATCTTCCAAAATACCATTATGTTGTTTTGACAATGTAGTGACATCTATTTATGTATAACCAATAAATAAAAATCGTATGTTTTCTATAAATGGCAGTTACGTTTAAATTTGTAGGAACTTTTTCAAGTAAAAATTAGTAAAATTTCCTCTTAAATTTTTTACTACTTTTTTTGTACTCGAGTAAAACTGGTAAAGCTAGTAAAAAATAGCATGTAAAAAAACACACTTAGTATGCCACTACCGTTTCTACACTGGGTATATATTGTGTTGTATTAGCTTTTTGAAAAATTCTTTAAGTTTAATGAAACGAGTAAAAAGGTTAAATTCGGGCATGCCGACTATACAATACCCTACACCAGTCTGGTTAAAAGCCAACTAATGTTTGGATCCGAAATTCGAATGCGTTAAAATGGGACTTGTGTCAAAATTTTATATAATTTGAGTCAGCAAACCAAATTTCATAAAAATATATATATATATAAAATATATTTGCGACCTGCAGTTTGTAACCAAGCCAATTTTGGGGGGACCCTTATATGGGAAGTAGGTCTAAACATGGACTGGTGTTAACCAAAATCAATAGGCTTCGTCCTTGGGCTAATATAGGTCGGTATACAAAATTTCATCAAAATATCTTAATATTTGCGACCTGCAGCGTATAAACAATATAATTTTGGGGGGACCCTTATATGGGCACTAGTTCTAAACATGGACCGGTGTTAACCAAAATCAATAGTCTTCGTCCTTGGGCCGACATAATTCGGTGTACCAAGTTTCATCAAAATATCTTATTATTTGCGACCTGTAGAGTGCGCACAAGAATGCATGGACAGACAGACAGACGGACGGACGACGGACAGACGGACATCGTTAAATCGATATAAAAAAAATTCTGAGTCGATCGGTATACTATAAGGTGGGTCTGGGACCAATATTTTTTGGTGTTACAAACATCAGCACAAACTTATAATACCCTGACCACATAGTGGTGTAGGGTATAAAAACAGTTTTTTTTTTTTTTTAATGAAACATTTAACAAATTTAATTAAATTTTTCATTTATTAATGAAATTAAAATAACTTTTTACTAACTTAATGCAAAATGTCATTTGTTTATTGAAATATTTCACTAATTTAAAGAAATTAAATAATTTAATGAACAATTTCATTAAAGTAATGAATTTTATAAAAAAATTCATTAATTTCATGAACCTTAATGAAAAATTTTATAAATTTTTCGAGATTTTATTAAGAAAAATTTTATTTAAAAATTTAAAAGAATTTAATAATTCTATTATTTCAACTTAATCTGTTTTATGTAACTGTTAATTAATATCATATAAATAATTCACTCGGTGAACTTGAATTACTTTAGGTAGGCTATAGGGTTAATACAAATCCAATGAACAACCAAGCTCAACTGGAGGTAGAGGACAAAGGATTATGAATAAACATAGAAAATAAGACAGATGTTGGCTAATTTAAGTGGCGCCATATTGTACGATATTTCAAACAGTGTTTGCACAACAACACAAACGATGACGGTGCACTTCAACGACGCCAAATGCTGCTGAATTAACTGCATTGGCTATAGGAAATTAAGAAAAAAAAATTAAATCTATCTAAAGGATGCCAAATAGTTTGGCTTAAATCAGCCAACCAACAACTAGTGAGCAAGCAGCAAACTAACAACCACATGTCAGCCAAACACACATATTTATATAGAAACACTATTTTTGGCTGTGTTAAACAAGTATAATATTTCACGGTCATTGCTTAAAATTTAACTAAAGTTAAAATTTTGAATATCCACACACCAGCACAGTAAGCAGAATCTTTAAAGAATTTTGTTATTGAAAATGTATGTTTTATGTAAATTTGAATAAAGTTTTTATGATTCTAAGCACAGAAAAAACTAAAATCGAGTTTCAATTAAAGTATTTGTAAATACAATTAAAAATTTAATTGAATTCGGACCAATTAACTCTTTCACTACCTTTGTACACTACAGTGTAGGTACACATCTTTAAAAAAATATATAAAATTTAATAGTGCAAAAAAAACTTTATACTTTCAGCAAATAATCTTGGACCTTCTCCGAGAAAAGGGACCTAGTGTGTCAAAAAACGGAAACTTGGGAAAATCGATAAAATTGAGAAAAACATTAAAATTTTAAACTTTAAATGCGTTCTTCTCAAAACTTCATTTTCACACACTAGGTCCCTTTTCTCGGAGAAAGTCACATATGTTTAAGCAGTTTAACATGGCAATATTTTTGGTGGGTGGGAGGGGGAGGGGGCAAAATATGTTACATATTTTTTTCTAATTTGAGGACTCTTAACAAAAATCCGATGTCAAAATACGGATACATCCCCAAACAAAAAGTCGGTAGTGAAAGTGTTAAGAAAATCGGTATATCAATTAAATTTTTTTGTAAAGTTTTGTAATTGAAAATTTTTTAATTAATGTTTTAATCATATCAATTAAAAATTTAATCAAAAATCGTCAAAATTTTCAATTAAGTTATGGCGCTTTTATTAAAATGTGTGACATTAAAAAAATTATTAAGGGGGGTAAATACTGTAACAACAGAATTTTAAGGGGCATATTTAAACGGTTGTCAAAAATTCAAATAACAATAGTTTTACTATATTATTCTTTTATTCAAAATATATGTTACTGTAGTATTTTCAAAATATAATAGTTTGAAATTTCTCCATCCAAAATCGCCAAGGTTGCCACTTCATTATTAGCCTTTTTTAAAAAAAGGCAAAACCGGCTGCCACTGTACAGTAGGGTGTCCCTTAAAAATAGATTTGCCATTACACCCCCCAGTTTTATTGGAAATGGTCCTAAATGGAAGAAATCGATTTTTTTTAGAAACCATTAACCCTAGCCGAAAGATGGACAAAAATGGCCCGTTTTGGAAAAAAGTGTATTATTATTAAAAATTCCAAAAATTCGAAATTTCAAAAAAAATTATTTTTTATTTAATTTATTTATTTAATATAGTCAAAACTTTTCAGATATGGAATTCTGACATCATCGGATATCATTAACCCACTTTAGCCTGGAATCCAAAATGACCCACGAATTTGATAAAAATGCAAGAACTTGTTATTTTTAAATTAATTTTAAAGATTTTTTAAAATGCCTAATTGGAGATGCCGAATGCTATTTGTACCGCATAATAGTTGATACTAAAGAAAAAAAAATAAATTGGAAAAATGATAATTCGAGTTTGTGTTTGGAGCGACTGCTTTCCAGGACATTTTACCAAAATTGCTTATTTGTCAAAAATTTAACAAAATTTTAATGTTTTCATCAAAGTTTATATAGTTTTCGGAAAAATATCACTTTAATTTGGTTAGACTATAATTATCTTTACATTTGTTTAAAAAATCGATAACCCTTAGTGGCCTGGGGTCAGAAAAGACTCATGAAACTTAATATTAATTATGACGAGATTGTAAAGCCATTAAATTGATAAAAAAAAAAATCACAACTGGATAAAAATAATTATTTTATGTAACATGATACTTTTGGCCAAAAACGCCCCACTAGGAAATTTATAGAATAACAACTTTTATAATTTTTGGAAAAATATCACTTTAAATGAATAAAAAAAAAAAATTTTTTTTTTGCACTTGATAAAAATTATTATTTTATGTAACTTGACCCATATAGGGTTAATGTTATCACTTTTCATCAACAAAGAGCCACTAGGAAATTTACGGAATAGCATCTATCAGATTTTTATTAAATTGGGATATGCGATAGAGGGTACAAATCTAACGAACAAGCGCAATTCTCTATAGTCCCAATCTTAGGGTTAAAAAGGTGGGGTCAAAAGTGTCCCTATGTTAGTAGCAATTTTAGTAGTGTAATCAAAATAGAATCTAAGTAAAAGCTTTGTTTATTATGCATTTATTGTTTTCTATTTGGAAAGACGTTATTGTGTAAATTTCCAAGTAGGTATTTTTTGCAGAATAGTGAAAACATTAACCCTATATGCATCATGTTACATAAAATAGTTATTTTTATCAAGTGGAATTTTTTTTTATCAACTCAAAAGCTTTACAATTTTGTAGTCATAATTAATACTAAGTTTCATGGGTCTTTCTTGTCACCAGGCCACTAAGGGTTAAAGATTTTTTAAAAACAAAAATTGAGATAATTATAGTCTAAGCAATGAATTGATAAAAAAAAATTCCACTTGATAAAAATAATTATTTTATGTAACATGATCCATATAGGGTTAATTTTTACACTTTTGGCCCAAGACGACCCACTAGGAAATTTAAAGAATAACACCTTTCATAATATTCGGAAAAATATCACTTGTAAAGGATCGAAAAAATCTTTTTTCCACTTAATAAAAATTATTATTTTGTGTAACTTGATCCATATAGGGTTAATGTTTCCACTTTTCACCAAAGAAAAAACCCACTAGGAACGAACAAGCGTAGTTCTCTATGGTCCCTATCTTATTTTTAAGGGTTAAAAAGGTGGGGTCAAAAGTGTCCGTATGTTAATAGCAATTTTAGTTGTGTAATCATATTAGATTCTAATTAAAAGCTTTGTTTCCGAAAAATTTGTAAAAATTGGACACTTTGGTCGCAGTTTTCAAGTGTTAAGCTTACCGATTTTCCTCAAATTCTCAAACAATAATTGATGAAAATAGAGTTAACCCTCTAACCGGCCTAAGCTTTTTTGCAATGAAATTTATACCATGGGTTCCTCACGAAAAATACACAATAAGTTCTTCTACAAAATTTTTTTCGTTGCCTACTTTGAATCTCGAAATCTAGCGCATAAAAATTACTAGGTTTAGGCAGAAATTACTTCTCTTACCAAGATGTAATTGCAATAAAAAAATTAAATTTTTTGTGCTGTTACTTAAGAGGATGTAGCGATTTTCGTTTTTCGAAAAACGCAAAATTGAGCGAAAACGCACCAAAACTTCAATATATATTATTCAAATTTATAAACTTTGCTACCTATACCAAATATATTCTTTTTGCCAAATTTCAGAAAAATCCATCCATTCGTTTTGAAGTTAAGGCGATGTCCTTTAAAGGTATCCTTATGGGATCCTGTGCGTCGTTGAACCAAAGTAAGGAACTTTTTGAATAGCTTAAGCTCCAATCTTACTTCATGGTCACTATCAATTGTTTTAGTCAATTTAAATATGTTTTTAAGATTATTGAAAATTTTGGTTGTTTTAAAATATTTAATTTTTGAAATTTTACGAAATTTTATCTTTGACACTTTCTCGCTTCCAAACCGTTTATTGTATACAAACAAATTCTTCACAAAAAATTTAATAAATTTTATTTTCTGTTGAAAAAGCATTATTTCTTATTACAAAATACTCCTTTGGCGCATTTCTGGTCAATTTAATATACCCCGGCTGGAGGCGGGCTTGCCGGTTAGAGGGTTAAAAGAAAAATGTCGCTCTATTGCCCATGTTTTATTTGTGTTTTAAAGTTTTATATATTTCCTTTCTAGTTAAGCGATTGGTATGAATTGCCTCATATATAAGTTTTTAAACAATTATTTACTGCCCACAAGCTTCAATTTATTTTCCATTCACTACTCATGGAACACTTGGCTGTTATTATTTTAAACAACAAAAGAATTTCATTTTTATAAAAAAAAATTTTTCTATCTGTTATTATTTCCGTTATTGTTTTCGTACCATTTACTAAGGCATGTGCAAATGTTTGCATATGTATTTTGTAGCAAAAAAAAAAAAACTAGGATGACATTTAGTTTGCAATTAAAAATATATGAAGAAGAAGAAGTAGAAAGATGTATGATTTTTTTTATAAGGTGCATACAAGTTTAAGATTTTACAAATGAAGTAAGTTTTATATACGTAAATACATTAATTTTCTATAGAATTTTGTAATTTCCTAAAAGGGATTTTCAATCATTTTAAATACATAAATGCCTCCCTTAATAGAATATGCAAACAAATTAATATTTCAATTATTGTATTCAGTTTTCAAGCTCAAGATAAGAGTAGTTACATGTATTTCATAAGATCTTTTGTTGTGGTTAGTTTTACATAGTAAGTAGTTGGTATTAGTTGGTCGTTAAGTAACAATTTATAAAATACTTAAACAAAAGCATGTAATTTAACATTTTTTAGAATACTTTTTAAGGCTATTATTTGAAAATAAGGTTTTAGTTATCTGTCTAAATCTCCTATTTAACTTTAATAGAATTTTAAGATACAAAACTGTGTTGTAATTTAAATTATAAAAGTTAAAAAATCTTCAAAGAAACATTTTTAAGCTTATTATTAAATACAACATATTAAAGCTTAAATTCATAAACACTTTATAAAGTTAGAGGAGGTTTACAATTTTTCATTAAAAAATTTGTTCCATAAACCTTCTATAACTTTATAAAGTATTTATGAATTTACACATTCTTTTATAGCAAATTGAAATTAAATTAACATTAGATTTGTTTTAGAAGAAGCATAAATAAATAGTTTTAATACGTTTTAAATATGACATATTTCAGTTTTCAAACAATAAATTCTTTGATACAGATAACAGCACTAAAACATATTTTATGATCTCGCTGGCGTATACTTAATATTTCTTACTCTAATAATATCACTCATACGTCTTATAAATTAAACACTATTTACCGTATTTGGTGTTATTTTTTAATCATAATCAATATGCCATAACTTACAAGTACTTAAACTATTCTTGTAAAATGATAAGAAAAAGCAACAAACAAGAAAAAAAAGACGAAAACAAAAATACTGTCAGCCATAAAAGCATTAAGTACTTGTACAGTGGTTGGCCAAATAACACTGTAGGTACAACAATTTTGTACTTTTTTCCTCCCTTTCGTTCGTGCAGCATTCCGTATATGAAACTATGTGTTCTTTACATTTGAGGTGTAGGGTATGTTAAACAACTTTGTAGAAAACATTAAGGCAAATATTTTTGTGCAACATATTAACCCTCTAATTCCACCACATAACGGCCATTTTTAGTTTTATTCTAACACATCGTAAAAAACACCCCCAAAAAGGGGGAGGGCGGGTATGAAATGTTCTGCAAAAATGTTGGCAATAAAATTTTACTATATATATATGCCAGAAAACACCAAAGCCTAAAACTTAACACAAACAGAAAAACCAGTCAAATTCAAGATTGCCCATTAACCCTCTAATGCTCTTTCTTCTGATTACAATAATATTTAAACCATATATTTGGCGTTGAAAATTTACTATGGAACAAATATTCAAATTTTAATTTATCGCTTAATTTAGGCGATATAGCACAACAAAGGTTGAAGACGTATCCTGAAATTCAGTGGTGAAATAATTTCGGTTTTTGCTGTAAATAACACTATCAATAAAATAAAATTACGTACCGAAAATTGTTGATCAATTGTTGTTATTTCAAAAGTTATCGCGATTTTCGCTTTTTGAAAATTACGAAATTTGGCGAATTTGGCACTAAACATCAATAAATTTTAACGAAATTAGTTCTGCTTTCTACTACCTCTAAGTATATAATCTGTGTTTAATTTTAAGAAAATCTGTTGGCTAGTTTTTGAGTTAGAGAGATATTTGTAAAACGTATCCTGGCGTTATCCTGTGAGTCCTGGAGAAAAATTTTTAACTGATTTTACAATTAGAGACTTTAAACTAGCTTTGTTATTATCGGTAATGTACACCAGATCATAAATGTATTTTTGGCAATTTTTCAAATATTTTTTTCTGTTTTAAAAAGTTAATTTTCTCAAATTTTCACTTTATATGCTTCTCGCTGGAAAACCAATCCTTACATAAGAAAAAGTTTGAAGGCAAACAAGTAGATAGTTAAGTTTTCTATGGATATAATATAACTTGTTTAATAAAATATTGTTATTTAACCAAAAACTATTTAAAATCTGAAGACCGCCTTTAAGCGGCCTTGTGCATTAGAGGGTTAAGGGTTACTTTAGTTAATATTTAGAGTTGGTTCAAAAAAAGTCTTTCAAAAATTGATTTTTCGGTGTTGATGTGTATGAACAAATTATTTTATATTAATGAATGGCAGAAATGTATGATGTTCTGAAACTCGAAACTTTCACTCCAGGCTCGAGCAAATGAAGGATTTTCAAGTCGGCTGCTAATATTTCTGCATTATTTTTTAATAGTCCATTTTTTCACCAAAGCATTTGAATGCTCTTATGACATTATTTTTGGGCTTGATATTGCTTCGAATTGTACAAAATTAGAGATGATGGTTTCGACGCTATTACCAGGTCCCCAACGTAGACTTGGACTGCGAACAGGTAGTGCAAGTACCGGAAGCACACGTCGCACTATGATTCGTCCCATGGACAAAAAAAATCTTTGTCTCAAATTGTGATTAAAGAAGGATTTTTTTTAAAGATAACAAAGTAACTCAAACAAATGTGAAAAAAATATTTGGTCTGATTGCCGCCAAGAGAGGGCGCTAAACTCAGAGAATTTTATGTAAAAATTACTTAACAGAAAAATGGGTTTTACTTGTTTAACCCTCTAACCGGCCTAAGCTTTTTTGCAATGAAATTTATACCATGTGTTCCTCACGAAAAATAAACAATAAGTTCTTCTACAAAATTTTTTTTTCGTTGCCTACTTTAGGCGATATGGGCCAAAATAGTTTAAGGGTGAATCTCGAAATCTAGCGCATAAAAATTACTAGGTTTAGGCACAAATTATTTCTCTTACCAAGATGTAATTGTAATAAAAAAATTAAATTTTTTGTGCTGTTACTTAAGAGGATGTAGCGATTTTCGTTTTTCCAAAAACGCGAAATTGAGCGAAAACGCACCAAAACTTCACTATATATTATTCAAACTTATAAACTTTGCTACCTATACCAAATATATTCTTTTTGCCAAATTTCAGAAAAATCCGTCCATTCGTTTTGAAGTTAAGGCGATGTCCTTTAAAGGTATCCTTATGGAATCCTGTGCGTCCTTGGATAAAAGTAAGGAACTTTTTCAATAGCTTAAGCTACAATTTTACCTCATAATTTGATCCGAAAAATGGCGGATCGAATTAGATGGAGCTATATATTTAGGGATAAACTTAGATCTAATTTGATCTCAATTTTGGCAGATCGAATTAGATCTAGCAATATATTTGTGGATAAACTTAGATTTAATTTGATCCGAAAAAGTGGCAGATCGAATTAGATCCAGCAATATATTTGGGGATAAACTTAAATCTAAATTGATCCGAAAAATGGCAGATGGAATTAGATCCAGCAATATATTTGTGGATAAACTTAGATCTAATTTGATCCGAAAAATGGCAGACCGAATTAGATCCAGCAATATATTTGGGGATAAACTTAGATCTAAATTGATCCGAAAAATGGCAGATGGAATTAGATCCAGCAATATATTTGTGGATAAACTTAGATCTAATTTGATCCGAAAAATGGCAGATCGAATTAGATCCAGCAATATATTTGGGGATTAAGTAAGATTTAGATTTATCCAAAAAATGACAGACCAAATTAGATCAAGTAATATATTTCGGGATTGCGTAAGATCTTAACTTTTCCGATCAATTGCAGATCGAATTAAATCCAGTGATATATTTGGGAATTTGGTAAGATCTTAATTTATCCCATAAATTGCAGATCGAATTAGAACCAGCAATTTACATCGGTATTAAAATGGCAGATCGAATTAGAAACAGCAAAATTGTAATTTTATTTTCTATAAATGTTTTTATAAAATTATATTTTTTTTTTATTAAATTGAACTTAAAAAAAAAAGAATTTTATTTACATCTTTTTAACGCACTACACCATTTCCAATTGTATCATTTGTTTTTAAGATTTATCAATTGTATTTCAGAAATAATCAATTGAATTTCAGTTTTATCAATTGTATTTCAGAACTTATCAATTATTTTTCAGATTTATGAATTGCATTTCAGAACTAGTCAATTGAATTTCAGTTCTATGAATTGTATTTCAGAAATTATTGATTGTATTTTCGAAATTCACAACTGTATTTCAGAAATTATCAATTGTATTTCAGAAATTATGAAATGTAATTTAGAAATTTTTCTCTATTAACTATGATAAATAATCAACAAGTTCTGAAATAGATTTGATTATTTCTGAAATACAATTAAAAAATTTCTAAAATACACTCCATAATTTCTGAAGTACATTTAAAATTTCTGAAATACAATTAATAGCTTTCGAAATACAGTTAATATTGTAGTTGCTGATGAGTTACCATACACGACCATATATTGTTTAAATGTCACCATACATATATGACAATATATTGTTTAAATGGCACCATATATGGTATGTTACCTATTAAAAAAACAATATTGATCTTTATATGGTAATATATAACTAGAGTCATCCATGTACCATTTGATCCGAAAAATGGCCCGATAAAATTGTATCAGTTGTTTATCAGTTTTTATCTAATTGCATCAGTTTAGATCTGACCTGATTAAATTATGTGCTAATCAGATAAAATTGTATCAGATATTTGACCTGATACAATTTTATTGGTTTATATCACATGGTATCAGTTTAGGTCCAAATAGATATATATGTATACAAAATTATATAGTTATATCCCAATTTTGACCTGATATCAGTTTAAAACTTTAATACAATTGTATAAGGTAAATGTCGGATACAATTATATTTTATTTATATAAAATTGAACCAATTACGATCAAACCTGACACCATTACATATAAACTGATAAAATTGTATCAAGTCAAAAATCGGATACAATTTCATCTGATTAACACATGATTTAATCAGGTCAGATCTAAACTGATACAATTAGATAAAAATTGATAAACAATTGATCAAAATATATCTTCAGATGAAACTGTATATTTATACGGATATAATTTAATCAAATATATGACTATATGTAACTATTTTACTCGGGTTTTTTAAATGATACGATATATCAAAGTATATGGTACTATATATGGTAGCATATATTATCATATCTGGAACTGTATTAAAAATGTTGTTCATAAGGTACCATATATGACCATATATTGTTGAAATGGCACCTATATCATAATGAATGGTTTAAATGTCAATACATATGATACCATATATCAATATATATTGCACTATATATAGTAGCATATATTATATCTGGAACTGTATTAAAAATGTTGTTCATGAGGTCCCATATATTAGCATATATTGTTGAAATGGCACCATATATGATAATATATGGTTTAAATGGCACCATATATAGTAATATATTACTTAAATAACACCATATAAAAATATATATGGCACTATATATTGAATCATATATTATCATATCTGCAACTGTATTAAAAATGTTGTTCATGAGGTACCATAAATGACCACATATTGTTTAAATGCCAGCATATATGATAATATATAGTTTAACTGGCACCATATATAGTTATATATTGTTTAAATGATACCATATATAATTATATATTCCTAAAATGCCGCCATATATATTAAGATATAGCTCTATATATAACTATATATGCAATAAGATCAGCCATGCTATGCAATATATAACCATACCTAATATTATACAGGCCGATATCTAATTAGATGAAATTATATATGGCATAATATACCCAGCAAAATCTTTCATTACCAAATAAGTGGTTATATAATAGAAAGTCATAGCTCCGCACAACTTATTTTTTGGCGTCTAAACTCATTATTTTTGTTTGGCGTGGTCGTTTTTATAAGTAGTCACGCTTACCCGCTCGCTTACGAAAAAATGAGAAATAAGTAGTTATGAGAATTTGAATAATAAGTGGTTACACACATGCTTACAAAAAGTTGAATTATAAGCGGTTATCCGATTGCTTACTTAATTCTTAAAAATAAGGAGTTAAGCAAATACTATTAGCTTAAGGAAATACATTCAGAAAAATTTAAGTTTTCTTTAGTGGGTAATTTTAGGACTCGTCATAAAAATTTAAACATTAAACATATTTACATATAATAAATAAAAATGTATAAAATTTAACTGTGTAAAAAGTACTTATTTAAACTATTACGAGTAAGTAATTATTTTATATTTAGAAACAATGAATACAATAGGCCGTTGTTAGGAAGTCATTATTTTATATTATAAAATAATGCAAAAGGTAATGATATATCATTTTTGGTAATGCAGATAGTAATGAGGTGTCATTACCAATATTTTGCTGGGTAAAGAAAAATTTTGGAAAAAGACGTCATATATAATTATATATGGATATACATAACGACATGTCTAATTATATATTGTAATATATGCCACATATGATTATATATAATTTTTTTTACTCGGGTAACCAGTCTGAGTTCGTTCCTGTTCGAAGACATATAATATTTTTTTCCATAAAAAATATTGAAAGAGTTGCAAGGCCACCAAGATTATTCCCAATAATTCAAAAAAAACCTTATAACCGTTTCCAAAGCCCGCGTTTATTAAATGATCGTTATCTCTGTCGCATAAAAAATATTAAGTTTCCCCCCACAATTTGTTCAAACTCTGTATATACATTCTACATGAGTATATAATAAAAAAAAAAACAACAACTTGTATGTCACTTTGTGCACACTATATAAAACTAACCGAATACATTACGTAAATCACTTTAAAACATGTTGTAGTAACATTTTGTAGGTTTAACATTAACATATTGTTCGAATACTTAGAGATTTCCGTTTTTTGTAAAATACAGGCTTGGTGAAGGGGGTGGAGATTATAGTTTTCATGGCATGTGCTTTGTTGGTAACATATAAATATATTTATACTTATATATATATTAGAGTGGTCTACTGCTTATAGTTCGGTGTCAAAACTCATTATTTTTGTTCGACAAGGTCGTTTTTGTAAGTACTTGTCCATATTCGCCGCATGAAAAAACGCACAAAATTTGTGCACCCGCTTACCCGCTGCATTACAAAAGTATATAAAATAAGTAGTTACCAAAATAAGTAGTTATTCGTGTGCTTATACGCAGTTAAAAAATAAGTGGTTACAAGTTGTTAAATAATACGACTTACTTATAGTGGTTAAAAAATAAGTAGTTACCAAATTCACATTATCTTTATAAATAAATAAGTAGTCGCGAGTAAGCTAGACTGCTTATAAAAATGGCTTCGCCTAACAAAAAAAAACTAGTACTGACGCCGAATTACACTGTGAGACAAATGGTAGGGGTCAGTGATCGGGAAGGGTTCAAACTACCGGGGAAAGTTATATCGGTAAAAAAGAAGTTATACGTGTCCCGGCGTTTCGCTGGGTCACCCCTAGGAATCGAGATATATCGATTTGACCTTTGGTGGTCTTTTTTTTGACATAACTCGAGAACCACTAGTCCGATTTTGCTCAAACAATTTTAAAAAAATTAAAAATTACAATTCCTTTAATCTGTTCATATAACGTTTTTCTATATACTCAACAGTTTTGCCGGTAAAAATAAATGTATGAAGAAAAAAATATTTTTTGCCTAAAATATTAAAAAAAAGTAATAAACAAAAGGTTATTGATTTTTATGGTAGCGGTAACAAACATTTATTTTTACCGGCAAAACTGTTGAGTGTATAGAAAAACGTTATATGAACAGATTAAAGGAATTGTAATTTTTAATTTTTTTAAAATAATTTAATTTTTGAGCAAAATCGGACTAGTGGTTCTCGAGTTATGTCAAAAAAAAGATATATCTCGATTCCTAGACGTGACCCAGCGAAACGCCGGGACACGTATAACTTGTTTTTGACCGATATAACATTTCCCGTTGGTTTCATCCCATCCCGATTTTGACTGTCGCATAGTGTTATAAGTAGTAAAAAAATTTAGTTTCATTATATAACCACTTATTTGGTAATGAAAGATTTTGCTGGGTTCTGAACTAAAAAGGAAATCGCAGCAGATTATCGTGTTATTTAATCTCATCCTAACCTGTTGAAATTGTGGGCCAAATTAAATAACTCTACGCAGTGTACCGTTCGAAGTCAATATTTTGAAATTTCGCCAAAATGAATTTTATTGCGAGAATAAAATCAAGCTTTTTCCTATAAACGTTAAAAAAACCTGCGCTAAACTATAAGAACACTGTGTACACAAAGGTCCTCAATGCCCAAAAAAGCAGTTTTGTGCATCAAGTGGGGGGTTTTTTTTATTAAAAAACTGGTATGTTGCCAAATGGCTACATTATGCATTTAAGGGTTAAATAAACTTTAATACACGCTAACAACGGAGCGGGCTTAGAACGCTAGTATATTTTTATAAAATTTGGTACACCAGCTCTTACCGATCGAAGAACAAAGCCTGTTAATTTTCATTAAAAGCGGCCAATATTTACACCAAGTGGCCATATATATGGTTAAGAGTTAGAGTGTTAAAATGTTCCACAAAAATATTTGTCATGAAATTCTACTATAAGTCTCTAAAGATATAAAAGTTGAAAATTTAACTTCAATGCCAGAAATAGGTAAAAACTTAAAATATCTTTAAGAGTTAATCTCAATTTGCGCTCAAATGTCCAACAAACCTGGATTTTAGGGGGAAACCATTTAAATCTTTCAGTCTAGGTATAAGATATGTTCAGGGAACTGACGTAAAACACTATGACGAACATTTTTGTGGAACATTTTAACACTCTAACTCTACAACTTAGGGGTCTTTTTTGTACCTTTTTATAAAGGGGTCAAAAAAGTCCCTTTAATTGAAGAGTTAGAGGGTTAAAATGTTCCACAAAAATATGCCTCGTAGTGTTTTACACAAGTCCGCTCAACACATCCTACATCTAAAATGAAAGATTCACATGGTTTCCTATGCCGATTCACAATAACCATTTGAAAAAGGGGGGAAATTTAACCCCACCTGAAATAAAATTCTGATGTGATCTTTTAAAACACCGACATAAGCATATTTTTATTTTTGTCTTCTCTACCAGAATCCATTGTCAGAACGCCCTAATTTTGGAAAAAGTTTGAAATTATTGCACAGTGTAATTGACAGATGTACACTCAACCAAAAAATTATGCAAGGGCTACTGGAAATTTTGCTGTTATTAGGGGAAATTAAACTGTATTATTTACTAATTTTAGCAACTAAGGTCTACTGATTTGTGGTACAATAAAATTTGTAGAAAAAATTAGTAGCCGCTACTAAATTTTAACAAAATTGTTGTAAACTGCAACTCAAAATCGATTTGCTAAAATCGGTATCAAAATTTACTAAATATCCATAGTTTTAGTACAATAGCATTTGTACCAAATTTCAGTAAATTGTTGTAAACAGCAATTTAATTAAACAGCAACAAATTGTACTAAAACATAAACAAATTGTAAAATCGAAAGAAAAAATTAAAAATAAAATCAAATTTTAACAAAAAAAAATGTTTTTCTTTCGATTGTAAAAAATGTATAATTATTTCATGGTACTTGAAATTTGGAGTAACAACTGCAAATGGTTCTACAGTTATTACCTTTTTATGCATTGGAGATACAATAAAATTCTCTGAGTGTTATTTGCGAACTAAGAATATATTAATAATAACAAATATAAACTAAATAAGATTTCCAAAACACCAATGAAGTATTTTATTTTTTAAATAACTAAATATCTACTTTTTGTTAAATTAGTATATTTTTTTGCTAACTTTAGCACTTGGTTTTAAAAAATTAGTAAAATATTTTTCTGAAAGCAAAGAAAGTTAATAAAAACGAGTAAAAAGTTTAAAGTCGGGCATGCCGACTATACAATACCCTACACCAGTCTGGTTAAAAGCCAACTAATGTTTGGATCCGAAATTCGAATGGGTTAAAATGGGACTTGTGTCAAAATGTTCTATAATGTGAGTCAGCGAACCAAATTTCATTAAAATATCTTAATATTTGCGACCTGCAGTTTGTAACCAAGCCAATTTTGGGGGGACCCTTATATGGGCACTAGTTCTAAACATGGACCGGTGTTAACCAAAATCAATAGGCTTCGTCTTTGGGCTGATATAGGTCGGTATACCAAATTTCATCAAAATATCTTAATATTTGCGACCTGCTGCGTATAAACAATATAATTTTGGGGGACCCTTATATGGGTCTAGTCTAAATATGGACCGGTGTTAACTAAAATCAATAGGCTTCGTCCTTGGGCTGATATAGATCGGTGTACCAAAGTTCATCAAAATATCTTAATATTTGCGACCTGCAGCGTATAAACAATATAATTTTGGGAGGACCCTTATATGGGCACTAGGTCTAAACATGGACCGATTTCAACCAAAATCAATAGGATTCGTCCTTGGGCTGATGTAGGTCGGTGTACCAAGTTTCATCAAAATATCTTAATATTTGCGACCTGTAGAGTGCGCACAAGAATGCATGGACAGACAGACGGACGGACGGAATCGAAATAAAAAAAATTCTGAGCCAATCGGTATACTATAAGGTGGGTCTAGGACCAATATTTTTTGGTGTTACAAACATCAGCACAAACTTATAATACCCTGACACCATAGTGGTGTAGGGTATAAAAATTGTAATTTGTAAAAAGAGTATTGCAAAAATTGTTACTAAAAAAATTTTACTAAAAAACAGTACAAAAATATTAAAGTGCGCCCGAGTAAAAAAGATCAGATCTGGTCAGATCTCAGTAGATCTTACCGGATCTAATTAGATCTCAAAATTGGGAACAAATCTGAGATCTAATTAGATCTGATCAGATCTAGGCATATCTGGCCAGATCTTAATAGATCTTACCCCCTAATTTGGAGATTTAATTAGATCTGATCAGATCTAAGCATATCTGGCGCAATTGTCCAGATCACTTTAGATTTGAACAGATTTGGTACTAGATCTGATCAGATCTTGCTATAAGGTATTATCACATATGCCATATCTGATCATATTGGATGAGATCTGGTACAGAATCTAATTAGATTTAATCATATCTATTTATATCCAAAAAGATCTGATCAGATCTAAACTTTTTTACACGGGCGATTGAAAATTATTTTTTACTAACTTTTTATTTGAGTGTAATAAATATTTGGAAATAAAAGAAAAAACTTGTTTAGTTGGTTTCAATTAAACTTTGGTATGCTGAACACAAATAAATCGCTTAAGCAGTTTTCGGAATATCGTGAAAATTTCCGTAAAATTAAATTTTTTTTTGTCATATTTGATCTTAACGCTGAACAAAAATAACATTCATCAAAGGATTAAATATGCTAAAATTCGAAAACTTATTTAACAAATTGCGAAAAATAATCTGTTGAAGGCATATGCCATCCGGCTTTTATTCTTGTCTAAGGTAGTCATCATTTGTCATTTGTTAAGTAAAATTAAACACTCAATGCGAATTTCTTGTTTTCGTCTAGGACCGCTATTAAATATTTAAAATATCAAAGAAAAAACCAAACCAAAATCAAAAAAATATTTTTACCACAATTTGCTTTGTCATCTTCTAATAGATCTAGTAATGTATAACCAACTAAAAAATAATAGGGGTTTTCATATGAATTCGTAAATTCCTTGTAAACCGTGTATAAATACAAACTATATTTTTGACGTATGGATTTTGACATTAAACTCACAAAACATACCAGGTTTACACCGTTTACGAGTAGAATACGAACCACTTGCATATTAGTTTTTTTTTACGTTTTCTCGAAAACCATTTGAGAGGTGTCAAAAATTTTTTTACATTAGTGTTCAGCATACTAAATTTTAATAGAAAAGATGTGTCACAAGGCATAAGTAAACATTTTAATTAAATTTTCTTTTTGTTCCGAACTTCCGATACTTTGACCACAAAAATGTACTGCTTAGAGTTATTCTTTTTAGTCCAAACTTTAAGCATATCAGTGTTATAGCACGTGGTCGGTATAACATTCCACCAGGCTATCAGTGAAATTTCAAAATTGAATTTTTATTGCCACCCTAATATTATACATAGTGAGTGGCAGTGGATTGCAAGTGTAATGCACTTCATGGTTAAATACTTGAATCAGGGGTGACATTGAACAAGGTAAGCTGGAAATTAAACATATTCTTCGTGTACAAACGAACATATACCAAGATTTAGAGTGGCCCTTATAAAATAAGGTATTGGAAATACATTTTGTTTACTAAAAAAATTTAAATTGAACATACTGAAATTATTTATTACATGAGGAGTTTTTATCTTTTTAGAATTGTGAATTTTAAAACTAAATTCAAATAGTGCACAATTAATAAATAGCAGAAAAATAAAGTGAAATTGAATGACTTAGCATTACAAACAGAAACAGAAAGTGTAAACATTGAATTGTTTTTAATTTTTATAATTTGTAAGATAAGGGACACCATATAAATAGAAGGTTCTGAACAAAACCAAATGGTTTGTTAGTCATATTATTTTATAGTAAATAATTCATAAAATTATTTTATATCAAATATTTAAAGGTTAACTTGACTTGTGAATATAATTATTAACATTTTCTATACACATATATTTAAATTAAATGTAGCCTTTTGTGGTTTAAGAATTTTTAAGTAAATTGTATAAAATTAAAATCAGTTTGGTATTTAAAAATTTCATTTAATAAATATTGTTCAATATTGCATTTGATTTTGACACAAAATAAATGTAATGCAAAAACAAAATAGATGTACTAGCTCATTTATGTCACGTAGAACCAGAATTATAAAATGTCGATACTTTTAAATATTCGATAGTACTCAACACTTTTCAAGTATTGACTCGAACTATTAAACAAAAGAAAATGTCAAACAAAAAATAAACTTTTGGATTCACTAATAGTAAATTCAAAAATCTATAGTATGAAATCTAGCGTTAGTGTTTTTCATGGCAAAATTAAGCTTACATGTATATAGAAAAAAACAACTCTGAAAGTATTGATGAGTACTAGAAAGAAAAAAAAACAGTCGGTATTGAATATTCAATATCCAAATACTCAATATTTTTATAAATCCACCACGAACGTCTTGTGGAAATTCTCCGTTTACCTAAAATATTTCAGTTGGTGTGTCCCTCAGCGTATGAGTGATATTTTTCTTATTTAATATAACGTATACGTAAAATTGCAATTTAACAAACTGTCACCGAACTGGCCCCTTTATATGAAATAGAGTGGTCACTTTTACATGGCGTTGTCACTGAACTTTATTTTTTATGAGAGTTCAGTAACCTGTCCTAGGATTTGTCTTGTGACATGTCACAAGGGGTCAATTTCCCCATCCTATGACAACGCCATGTATAAGTGACCAGTCTATTTCATATAAAGGGGCCAGTTCGGTGACAGTTTGTTAAAATTTCCCGTAGGGTAGCTACATTTCTTTGGACGAAATATTAGCGAAATTAATAAAAATTGGCGAGATTGATTTTTCGTAAAGTGATTTCCATTTCTTCTAGATAAATATAGGCTAGATACAATAGGACTTAAGCCTGTATTTTCATATGACTTGTTGGCTGTTAATATAAACAAATAGAACTTAATAGCTGCCCTGGAAAGCATTTTTTTTTTTTTTTTTTGTAGAAATTTTGTTGACAGTTTCTGTTATTTATATGCGTTTATTCACGTCACGAAAAAGATAAAAACCCGATTTTTTAAATTAACACTACTCTAATCTACCACTCTAAAGAGAATAAAGTTCAACATTTTCCATTAATTTAAATCGATATCGCTTGGTTTGTCCAGAATGTTGCTAAGAAATAATTTAAAATCCACTTTTTATAGATTTAAATGCAACATGTAGTACACTAGGGTGGAACTACCTTATATGGAGGAAAAAAAATGGCGACCTGTGACCCGTCTCCTGCACCCTATATATGCCTTTGGGTATAAAAATACACCATGCAAAAAATTAAGGTGATCGGGTAACGGGAACACGTGCCGCATCGGCCCTGAAGTTTGTAATACGATTTAACGCCAACCAGCGTTATTTAACATAAAAAATAGATCCGTTTGATACCATGTTCGCAACATGCGCGGTTCCAGCAATTAATATAAAAGGGAAAATCTTACGCCACCGTAGACAAATACATTGAGTTGGACACTGAGGCGTATGATTTTTCCCCTTATATTAATATCTGGAACCGCGCATGGTTCACAAACAGGTTAATTTATATATATTTTTTTATAGAAAATGCTTAATTAAAGGTTTTTATATCGATTTTCATGTCAAATGACACTTTTTTACATCTCAAAAAGTTGGGGTCATTTTGAGCCCATGTGCCTATAAGGGTTAATTTCTAATTTTTTATTACTATGTATAAAATTTGGTGTTAACAGAGTTATTTGGACAACTTTTACCAAATTCCCCAAGAAACAACACATTGTTTTGATATACAATGGTGGCCAATAAATTAGAAACGATTCAAGTTTTTTCTAATTTCATAGTTGCTGCCTTTATTTTTAAAGATCAAAATAGTGGCTAAATTCGCCACGAAAGGCAAGCAGATGGTTCAGAAAATTATACAGAATTTTAAGGTAATGTTTGTTTTTTCATTTTGTCACTTGTTTTAAGTGGGCGTGGCTTTTACAACTGACTACAAACTTTTTTTAAGGAAGCGTCAGCATTTTTATAAAATCATTGAATTGATTTTTGTACCCCTGGTAGCATTGCATAGGTAGCACTGGATAACCACTGGTTGCAAACCTTGGCATATCACTCTAAGCCAATTCTTTGCCAGTGGTTTTTTTTTATGAACCACCGAAATTTTTGTAAAACAAATAATGGCAAAACGAATTTTGCAAACGCTGGCAAAGCGTCCCGAATGAGTGTTCTGCCAGTCATTTATTTTTAACACCGTGGTTACACAGTGGTATGCCAGTGCTTGATTTTTTGTACCACTGGCGATTTCTGACTGGGAAGTGACAAAATGAAAAAGCAAACATTACGTTAAAATTCTGTGCAATTTTCTGAACAATCTCCTCGCCTTTCGGGGCGAATTTAGCCCCTATATTGATCTTTAAAAATAAAGGCAACCAGAATAAAATTAGAAAAAGTTTGAATCATTTCTAATTTATTGGCTACCACTGTACTTCCAGGAAAAATCGAAAATTTTCAAAATTTTCACCTTTGAGCTTGGTAAAGAAAGGGTTATTGTTATCGGAGTTTTACAAAATTTTCGGAGAACAATCCCTCGTATCAGAATTAAAAGAAATCGGAAGCGATTTTGTTACAGCTTGCTAAAAACACAAAAATTAATACTATTATCTAAATTATTGGCCAAAGTCACACTTTTCTCTAAAATTTTTAAATTTAAAACGCCGTCACTATTAAGTTAAAAGAGGGATATGTGTAATTTTTAGAAGAATTATTCTTTAAGGTGTATTTAATAAACCCCTATGCGTTGTCCACTTTTTTATATATTTTGTTGAACAAAATTTTAAAAAACTCGAAACGAGAGTTTTGCAAATTTATAAAAAAAAAACAAATCCAATCTTTGGCCATACCTGGGACTAAGTTATCATAACCCAAGAGAGACAAAAATTTATATCTGAATATTTTCATAGTTTATCTCATTTTAACCCTACAATGGTCTGAGGAAATTGCAATTACTAAAATATTTTCCAGTTGATTTTGGATTTTTATACATTACCAGAAAGCCAATTCAGTCTAGATTATGATTCTGCTTACATTTTCCAAAAATACGGTTATTAAAGAGCCAGTATTTTGAAAGAAAGCCAAAAATCGTATTTCAAACTTCAGGGCCGATGCGGCACGTATTCTCCTTATCCGATCACCTTAGTTTTTTGCACGGTGTATTTTTATACCCAATGGCACATTTCTAGGGGGGGGGGGGCGGCCTTAAATCGCAAGTTGAAAAATAAGTTCCACCCTAAGGTACACAGTACAACCAGAGCTTTAAAGTATTAATTACTTTTTGGAATGAATTTCCATATTTTTAATTCAATTCTTTAATTCAAGGAATGAATTCATTAATGAAACATAAGCAGGAATTAATTCCTGTGCATGAATACAATGAATTCAAATTTATAGAATGAATTCCCTGACCAAAGCACTAAGCATTAAAATTAAAGAACTCAGTCACTAAAGAATTCATTCAACACGAGTTAATTCAATTTTAAGTCAAGGAATTCATTAAATTCTAGTTAATTCAAATTTTGGTCAAGGAAGTCATTTAATTCTGGTTAATTCAACTTTTGGTCAAGGAATTCATTCAATTCTAGTTAATTCAACTTTTAGTCAAGGACTTCATTCAATGTGCATTTAAGTCCCTTAAGGAATTAAATTTTTCCTTTAATTCCCTAAGGAAAGGAAGCAAAAGAAACTCTATTTCAGCAAATGCAAATTAAAAAAAAATTAAATACTAAATTTTGTTTTAATTAAAAAAAATTTCTTATTCAAAAAATATTTTGTGTTGCCGGCACCGGGTATCAAACTTGCTACCTTAAAACTTCTAGTCTGTCCTACTTCAATAAAAGTACTTATTAAACAAATGCAAATTGTGCACTGCAATTAAATACTCTTTTCGGTACTTTTTTCACAAGTGCACATAGAAAGAGATATTCCACAATTTTTATTTTATTTATTTTTGAAAAGCCAAAAATTAGAAACTATTGAATTTAGTAGGTTAACCGCAAAATTTTTTAAAAAGTTATAAACACATTAATTTGCAAATCAGACTAGATCTACCCAGGTGGAAATTATGTGTGGTAACAAAAAAGAAGCACTGGCAAAGCGCAAGTAGAGCACGGTCTTACAAAAAGAAGTACAGGCAAAGCACTAAAGCCTTCCCAACGCTTTAAAAGGGTGAATTCCCAGCGCTTGTTTTCCTATAACATTATTTTGTTTTTGAAAAAGAAACTCCAAAATGTGAATATTTAAATAATTTTTGACTCCACAATACAATAACTCCAAGAATCCTCTATTTTTAGATTAATTTAAAATTCTTCAGTGATGAGGGCTCATAATTTGGTGGCAGGGAAAACACTTGATTTCTATGTTTCTTGGTGCTATTTCAATACTTTGCAAAGCATTAATAGATCGGTGTTATCATTTGGGTGTCAGGAAAGCACTAATTTTTTTATTTGCGCGTTGGCAAAGCATTTGATTTTTATGTTTATGGGTGCTTTCCCAGGGCTTAGTAAAGCATTGGCACCACCGTGGAACGGTGTTGTCATTTGGGCGTTGGGAAAGCGCTGTTAACAAGCACTTATACACCCATTTCGGTGCTTTGCCAGTGCTGGCCCCTTTGTAATTTTCTACCTGGGTAGTTTCTGCCTTTTTTATATGGACAGGCTTCATCAGTGATTTTCCAGTAAATTGTATTATTGTTTATATTATATTGTCAGATTGTCTCTATATGGTAATTTTTCAAAAACCCATTTAAACCACGTAAGGCCTTGCAAGTAGCGTAGCTAATTCATAGTTTCTTTCCTATTCAGCTTTCTGTTATTGTTTTTTACTTTCAGAAGTGATCAAACAGACACATAAAACATTCTACTTCAGATTTTTCGCAAATATTGAATTGAATTGAATTTAAGCAAAAATAATTATAAATATTAAAAAAAATATTTGCCCCGCCAAGATTCGAACACCCTATCATCAGTTTGAAAATATCTATTAGGATTACTTTTAGAGAATCTTTTTTTTTTCTCTGCTGTTCTAAAAAAGCTGTAAGAAATATACTAAAGCCTATATGACACTTGCTAGTTTCAGTATTAATAATCCAAAATAGAAGAGAGCACGAATTTCCTTATGTGAGAAAAAATGTGTGTGAAGAGAACAACTATTTCGAAAAACTATCAAACTGTCAAATTGATGGTGGCAATGCAGTACCCTTCATATGATTTGCATTGATGGTGCAATCTAGAAACTAGCAAGTGTCATATAGGCTTAAAGGATATTTTGAAAGGTATGAAAGAAGTAATTTTTTGGAGTTGTTCAGAATTACTTCTAAAAAAGCAGTAAAATTACACTAACACATACTTTAGAAGCAATGATTGAAGTGTTTTTCTTTTTTTGCTGGAATACTCAATTGAAGGGTACACTCAAAAAAAAAAGCCAGTAAAGTCAGCAAAAAATGTTGCTGTGTCAGCAAATTTTTAGTCAGGAGCGTGCTTGCAAAAATGTTGGTAATTTCAGCAAAAGGATTTTATCGAAAAACAGCGAGCAAGTGTACTAGTTTTTAGAAAGAAAAAAATTGCTGAAAACTAGTACACGTGATATACAAGACTTTTTACTAATTTTTATACTTATTCTTTTTAGTGTAGAATTCAAATCTGTAATATGAAGATATAAAATAATTTTCCCTGTGTCTAGGATTAGAAAACGGAAAGGTACTCAGAAAATCAATTTTAAGGATATTTTTTTGAGTTTAGAACCATGTTTAAAAGGCTAAAATACTCTAAAAAAATTCTTTAGTAAAAGTCTTCCCAAGAAAAGTAAATTTTTGAATGGTGTACTTATTAATATATGTCTATTCCCCTGTAAAAATATATATCCCTGTGTTTAATATGAGCTTATTTATAAATTTTATATGTAGAAATAAATAATGGTTTTACTAAAATATGCACCAGACTATATTTGTGCTATCTAAGTAAACTGATTTTGTTACACTTCTGAGAATTAAAGTAAACAAACTACATGCATGTAATTACTTAGAATTTCCACAACAACGATTGCAACAGTTAACATGAATTCAATTTGAAATCATTTCTTCCCAAGAAAAAAATTAACACACATTAAAAATAATATGTTTACATGCATACTTGTAAAAATTAGAGCAAGTTTGTTCTTTTAGCTTTTGCAATTAAATACGATTTTCGAATTTTTTTTCAGTTGTTTAAGTAAAAGTGCTATTTTTAGGGATCCTTGCCAAAAAAAAAAAAATAAATATTTTTTTTGCATTTTTTTTTGGACTACTATGTCCTGTGGTTGCTATAAGGAACGAAGGGCCACAAAAAAAAATGCTATAAAATATAGTAAAAACCCAACTTTTGAACAAAATTGTTATAAAAAAAAATATTTATACAAAAATAAAAAATTAAAATCAAGCAGAAACAACATTAAATTAAATAGGAAAAGCTTTGAATCAAACTGAGTTTATTTTCTTTTTAATTTAAATATCTTTCTACTTATTTCTTCAAATATGAATATAATATCCAAAAATATTAAATTTTAATTTAAATTTTATTACCCAGCAAAAAATACTGCTTGCTTGGAAGCAGGTTCGTCAGGGAAAGAAAATAGTGTAGCGCTTGCATTATTGCTGATATAAGGCATGATTTTTGTTCGAGATAGCTCGCGTGAAAGCACTTGTTTCTATATTAGCTCCAAATATTGGCATGAAATTACAACTTTTAGCTAGTAAATTCGGTTATCATTGTCATTCTTTCGTGCTTTGTTAGAGCGATAAAGTGTGGTAAACAAAATTATATTGCCTTTTTTAACACACTACTGCAAGCTGTAAATCCTTAGAAGCAGTAAACGAAGCAGAAACAAGCACTAATCATTTTTACTCATTTTTACCGCTTCCGAATTTCTGCTGGGTAGTAATTGATGCAATAATTTTTTGTACTCCGTGTATGGTTTTAGTGTTTGTAGAAATTCAATTTCTGAACATTTTCTTTTACAGAAATTAAAATTTCAAGTTTTATTTTATCGGGATATACATTAATTGCATTAAAAGAATTAAATATGCTTAAATCCCAAACGTATTTAACAAATTGTGAAAAATACTCCGTTGTAGGCATGTCCCTATCCGGATTTCATTCTTGCCTAAGGAAATCGTCAGGGGGCGACGTTTCTGGAAATATTTGTTAAAATAAATTACAAACTCAATGAGAATTTCTTGTTCTCGTCTAGGAGCATTTAAAATATCAAATAAAAAACAAAAACAACAAAACAAATTTTCAACAATTTGCTTTGTCACCTTCCATACTAAATCATGGATGGTAACCGGAACGATGCGGTCATCGGTAAGGGTAAAGCTATTTTAGATTATTTCGGTAACGGTATTTTAAGGGTGACGCTATTTCATTTATTTCGGTAACGGTATTTTAAGGATAACGGCTTTTTAGTTATTTCGGTAACGGTATTTTAAGGATAACGGTATTTTGATTATTTCGGTAACGGTATTTTAAAGTTAGCGATATTTCAGTTATTTTGGTAACGGTATTTTAAGGATAACGGTAGTCAGTTATTTCGATGAAGTTTGCAATTTCTTTTACAAAAAACAAACGAGATTAAAAACAAAACCAATTTATCAACTTAAAGTACGAAAAATACTCAATACCCACGTGCAATTACCAAAAGTAGAAAATTAAAAATAACGGTAACGGTATTTTAGGGGTAACGGTATTTCATTTATTTCGGTAACGGTATTTTAAGGGTATCGATATTTCATTTATTTCGGTATCGGTTTTTTTGAGGATAACGGTACTGCAGTTATTTCGGTAACGGTATTTTAAGGATAACGGTATTTCGGTTATTTCGGGGTTTGAATCGATAACGGTATTTTAGCGGTATTGCCTACCAACCCTGTACTAAATACATATAATATGACGATAGCACATAGCTATTGTGAATTACTTCATTATTGTTATAAATTTAAAGAAAACTTAAATTTATGTTTAAAGCTTGTATTTTTTTTTTTACTTTTTTGTAGAAATTTTGCCATTTTTCCAGCCAGTTTTAACTTTTTTTGTACCATTTTAAACTTACCCTAACAACAACCATCAGACGACGTCTTTTAAGTTATTAATAAAAAAAAACATATGAAAAAGACAGTCTTAAATATTGAATATAATTAAGGAATATTTATAAATATACACTAATAGAAAAAAGTTTGTAAAAAATTTAGTTAAAACTTCTAAAAATTAGTTAAAAATTATGCTGCAGAAAAAAACTGCTAAATTTGCAAATTATTTTTGCTATATATTAGTAAGATAGGAAAAGCAAAAATAAAACTGTTAAATATACATAATTTTAGTTATATTTGAGTCAAATTTTTGCTAATAGAAAATAACAAAAAATTTTGCTAAATAATTAGTAGCCTAAAAAATCACGAAAAAATTTCAATTTTTAATTTTTTTTTCGGCTTTTTTCTAAATGCAAATAAAAATCGAGCCTTTTAAAACAGTAGTTTACAATTTTTTTTAACAAATATTTCTGCTAATTTAACAGGATAGACAGCTATTTGCACTCTACCAAATTTAGCTTAAAAATAACAAAAATTTTGTAGATATAACAGTTTCTTTTTGCTAATTTTGGTCTACTAATATTTAGCAAAATTTTCTGCAGATTTTACAGTACAATTTGTTGTTTTCAATTAACTAAAAGTCAACTTAAATATAACTAAAATTCTGTAAATTTACCAGTTTTATTTTTGCTGTTCTTCTTTTACTAGTATGTAGCAAAAAAATCTGCCAATTTCAGCAGTTTTTTCAGCAGCATAATTTTTAACTAATTTTTAGTTGCTTTTTCTGCTATTTTTACAGATTTATATCTATGAGTGTATGTAAGTTGTTTACTCCTAACATATATGCATACTTAGCAATGTATGTATGTACTTGATATTTTATTTGAAGTACATACTTATAATATCGTATCACAGTATAATGTTTGATACACACTACTGGTTAAAAGTATACAGCCAAAGCAATAACACTTATTTACAGCAATATTGCTCACTGAATGCAAAAAAGTATATACCCTACAACACTCTGTGTGTATGTTCACTGCTACCAAGCTAACATGGGTGTACACTAGACCGTACCTCAAAAAAAAAGTTCGCCGTACACGCTCTAAAATGAAGTATTTTTGAAAGGCGATTTCAAAAAAAATTTCTACTGGGTTTAGCGAAAAACTTCCTTAGCAAAAGTTTAATGATTTTTTGCGAGCTTTAATTTTCTGACATTAGGGTCGTACATTAGGGTGGTAGCAACTGAGATCTGGTGGGTAACTACTAGAACGGGATACTTGAGCTCAAAATGCTCTTAGAGCAAAACACTGGTCTCCTCGAGAGAAAAACATCGATGTATGATACTTTTTTTTGAAACCTCCTTGCAAAAATACTTCATATTGGAGGATGTACGGCGCACTTTTTTTTTTTGCCTGTAAGGTGGTACGCTCTAGTGTACACCCCCGTCTTTTAGTATACCGATCGACTCAAACGCACTTTCCGAGTCCAATTGCAAGCAAAGAAAAAATATGATTTGGATGACCATATTTGAAGAGCAGTATATATTTTTGTTTGACTGCGACAAACATATTATTAAATAATCGCGACAATCAACCCTTACCCTATACTATACTATGATCCTCGTCACTGATTTGAATTTTAACTAAAGCGCTATTCATTTAGTGTTATCGGATTGTTATTTTGTTCTTATTAAAATGTTATGCAGGCTGTGAAATCTCAAAACAATATTAGATCAGTAGAGCGCTTTTTGTCTTGTGATCATCAACGCTGCTGAGAATGTGTTAAAAATTAAAAGTTGAAAAAAAGGCTAAAGTTTAGTCTCAAAAATTGTGTGATGAATAAAATTCAAAAACTCAAAAGATTTTATGTAGAGATTAGTAATAGAAAAAATATAAAATTAAAATTTTAAAAAAATTTTAACCCGTTCGGGGTCGGCAGCATGTTAATGTTTGAACTTTAATTCCAAATATCTCCGCTAGGGAGTGCTGCAAAGCCATAAAAGTAATAAACAATACATCTTTTGCATAGATCTACATTTCCACGAAGTTTGGTCGGAAATTTCCCAGCCATTTAAATTCCCGTGTCAAAGGGTTAAGTACACATTTTCCAAGTAAGGTTAAATTCCATAAAAATAATGATAAGTAGTTGGGCTAGTGTTATAATTTTAGAAGCACTGGTATTTTCTACTATGTTTTATATTTTTCACCACCGTTAAACTATAAATAAAGCTGTCCACTGGCTATCTTGAGCTCCAGGTTCGATTCCGGACACGAGCACATTTTATTAAAAAAAAAATTAAAAGAAAAATATTTTTTATATAAAATAATTTTTTTTTTAATACTGGTAAGGATATTGGTAATATATTCTTTGATATTTGGTATGCTGTTTTCTTAGCATAACCCATTGTTTTGCGCCACATCCCCATACAAAAGTAATAAGAAATGCAATAAGAAAAGTAACTAGTTACCATTACGAGATATGTAGTTATATAACCACATATCTGGTAATGGTTTTCTACACTGGGTTTTTGTATGCTCTAGCATATATTTTTTCCGGCAATCTCGATTTCGACCATTTATTTGCTCAATTCTCAACTTTAAAATTTTTTCCTGACCACACCACCGACATTTGAAAAAATGAAAAGGCGTGCAAATGTGGTCCCAATGTGATTCTATATGCCAAGACAGAAAACAATCACATTTCTTAAAACTTTTCTGTTTTAACTTTGGCATACACTCAAAATAATAAGTCTGTTGGCTGAACAGAAAAATTTGTTACTTTAACAAAATTTATTCCTGTTTTTTGGCTTAAAATAAAATTTGTTGATTTTAACACCTTTTTTGTTAAATTTAACAAATCTAAATTTAAGTAAAAAATTAGTAAAACTACAGTTTTATCTGTAATTATTAGGGTTTTTCTTTTCCCGGACTTTTTCATTTCCCGGGACAGCGGGATTTTTTTCAGAATTTCCCGGGATCCCGGGAATTCCCGCTCGTTAGAAAATATATAATTTCGACATATGTTGCACTTGAAAAACTCGATTACTGTTTAAACACCGTCCGACAAAGTTCATCTTTTGGTTGTACCCATGAGAAAATGCACTTAATATATTCTGAAAGGATGGCTAAATATAAAATATCCATGTCTTCCACTTTTTCTGGATCAATTCGTTTAACAATTTAAATCGTGAATTAATATTTAGGTAATATATTTATATGGAGGGCCATCTTAATTTTAAAAAACTTTTAGAAATATATTAATTAAATATTAATTCGCGGTTTAAACGGTTAAACCAATTGATATAGAAAAAGTGAAAGACACGGGTATTTTATCTTCATCCCCTTTTTCAGAATATATTGGAATTGTTAATGGGTGCAAAATTGTGTCGGACCAGTTTTATAGTCAGAAATAAGATCGATTTGTTGCTAAAATATTTCTTAAATATGAAATCCAAAAATTTCTATTTCTACATATTTTATATATATCTTTCTATGCAGATTTTCAAAAGTACCCGTCTAGAATTATTTTTATAAAAAAATTTAAACTTTTTAGTGAGTATTTTTCAGACAAATTTTTAGGCAAATTCGCCTAAATCGTTTTACAAACAAAGACACTACAACATTATTAAATAGTTTCTTAAGTTTAATTGGTTTTCTTGAACAGACATTTTTTATGCCACAGCTTCTTAAAAATAAATTATTTAATTTTCGTATTTAGTGGCATTTTAAATTAACATATAAAAAAATCCAAAATAATTTTAAAAAGCATCTGATGGATTATTTTGAAAACAAATAATATTTAAAAAATACAATGGAAATAAAGGAATAACAATTGAACTTAAAATTAAATTATTATAAATAAAAGAAACTCAAAATACTTGTCAATTGAAAATATAAAAACATTACAAATTTTTTAATTTTAATGTCTACTTTTTTAGAGGTATTTGGAACTGAAATAATGATGATGGAATGTTGAATAAGGCTGGTTTACACTATAAGATTTTCAGTACGACTTTACTTTAGTACACATGCAAAACATTTAGGCAAGGTTGCAGAATTTTTCCGAAAATATAGTGTAAACCAGCCTATACAAATATTTCTTTATTTGAACAAAGATCATTTTGAAGAAAAAAAAGTTCCGAAGTACATACAAGAATTTTTGTTGGTAAACTTGGTAATCGCTGATAAAATTTTTTCGGTTCAACTAAACCAAATTCAACTGGCATCTAAAAACAACTTGGCTTAATTCAGTTTATTAAATTTTAAATCGTATTTTTTTAATTTTAAATAGTTTTTGATCAAATTAATTTAAAAAAAACAGTGCTTTAAATTTAAATAAAGCTTCCAAAATTGCAATAATATTAGCTAAAACTTCTGTAAAAGAATAAAAAAAAATCCCGGGAAATCCCGCACAAAATTCCCGGGATTGCGGGATCAGAAAAAGGGCGGGATTCTCGGGAATCCCGTCCCGGGAATTCCCGGGACATAAACCCTAGTAATTATACTGAGTCGTAGAATTTATCCAAATTTAGGGTCTCGGGATCCTCCTCGGGCCTAGTCCATATCATGTGAGGCCATATAAGGGCAAGACCATGGAACAAACATTTTGTCCATTTTGCTCTATCTCCCTTAGTTTTCGAGATATGGGCAATTTTAAAAAATCGAGAGGGGAAGAAATAGCGCCATCTTTAAAACTTCGGATACATTGGTGGCACCATCTAACGGCTAATAACAGTAACATGAAAATATTATATTTTAACAATAAATTTTGTAAAATTTAACAAATGGGTTCTTCAAAATTAGTTATAAATAGTTTTGAAAATTAAAACTCAAAATTAGTTAAATTACTGAGTATTTTTAGTATTGTGTTAAATGAAGATAACTAAAATCTTTGTTTAAATCAGTGTTTCAACTAAAAATTTGTTAGAAATCAGTCAAATCGATTTAACAGATTTTTCTACTGACGTATTATTTTAAATGTAAGCTACATAAATTTGAATGCCTTTTTAGACATAAAACAAAGTTGTTAAATTTCTTACTACTGTCCGACTATGGATTTATATATTCGTATCCTTTTATCTTATGATTTTAAAAAATTCTAATATTTAAATCGTCACCTAAAATGCAAAAGGGCGTAACAACACTTTTTATTTTTTTACAGGAGAAGCAACAAACGATGTAGAATTAAGATGTTTTAGATTTAAAAAATATATTTTCTCCTCTGGCTTAAAACACGACTGTGGACTTATTTCTAAACTCAACCAAAAAAGTATGTAATGGCTACTGAAAATTTTGCTGTTATTACGGGAAATTTAACTATTTTGAGCCCAGCGGTATTTGTTTGCTAATTTTAGCAACACATGTCTGCTGATCTGTAGTACAATAAAATTAGTAGAAAAAATTAGTAGCCGCTATTAAATTTTAGTAAAATTTATGTAAACTGCAATTCAAAATCGATTTGCTAAAATCAATTAAAAAACTTACTAAATACCATAATTTTAGTACAATGAAATTAGTGTAAATAATTAGTTGCAGCTACTAAATTTCAGTAAATTGTTGTAAACTGTAATTTAAAATCAATCTGCTGAAATTAGTAAAAAAGTGTACTAAAATATAAAAAAAACTGTAAAATATAGATTGTAACAAGCGTATAATTACTTCATCGTACTTGAAATTTGGAGTCAAAATTGCAAACGGTTCTCCAGTTATTGCCGTTTTATGCATTGGAGATGCAATAAAATTTTCTAGGTGTTATTTCTAAACTAAGAATATATCAATAGTTACAAATATAAACTATTTGTTTACTATAGTTTTCTGCTAAATTTAGCACTCGGTTTTGAAAAATGAGTAAAATGTTTTGCTGAAATCAGCAGCGAGAGTTAGTAAAAAAATCCGTAATTTGTAATAAGAGAATAGCAAAAATGATTACTAAAAATCAGTATAAAAATAGTTAAGTGCGATTGGAAACTGTTTACAAATTTTTTTACTAAATTTTTTATCTGAGTGTATATATAAGTTTAAAATTTTGTAGGGACATATAATTTAGTCTAGTGCGTGATAGTCAATCAAGAACTCAATTTTGTTGTTACGCCCTTTTGCATTTTAGGTGACGAAATACAATATTTGTTATCTTTAAATATACACAATTCTCTTGTTATGTACTTTTTCATAAATATTCTTTATGACTTATTTTGAAATATTTTTTTCATTTGAGTGAAATGTCAAAAAAAAGGAAAAAACACTCCCCCCCACAAAAAAAATCTCTTGAAATGTAAGAAACAAATATTACAAAAAATATTATAAAATAAATTATCAAATAACTTATTGTTGTAGAACGTTGTCATGTCATAACAATAAGTAAACCTGAGTATTAAATAATAAAAGAAAGTATTGTGCACTTAAGTAAAAACCTTTTGCTTATTTCCATAAAATTTGTCGTAATTTAATTTTTTTCTTCGTTTTTTTATGCTTCAATTTGAGCATAGTATCTAAGGGTGCTTGTGTTTTGTAAACAAATTGAAAATATTGAAATTTATGCATATGTTTCAAAATTTATTATAATAAGTTTCTTATAGTTGGGATTTCAGTTGAGATGTATTAAGGCATATTGATTAATCGATTTTATGGACTATATCGTGAAATAAATTCATTAAAACATTTGCGGGAGAGCATTTTTTTTAAGTTATTAACACTTTGACGACTACAGCTAAGTTTGATTGCCCAAAGGGTTTTGGAACTTCCAATTGTTCAAGTAAGAGATAGAGTAAATGCACCAACAATTAATTTGAAAAGCAGAATGAATACAATAGAAATATAGTGGGTAGATGATTTAATATGCCCTAGATGATTTATAATATAATGTGCTAGATGATACGTACGAAAAAAACTTTTCTAGAACCAATGGTTAACAATTAATGCATTTTCAAGTTCAACCAAGCACTATCATCAGATTGTCTTTATGGGGTTCTCTCTAGGTTATAATGCAGATTTTAGTTTTTTGAATTTACGTTAATTTAAAGTGAAAAATTTTTGAAAAAATCCGAAACAAACCCCTCACTTAAATAGTATAGGGATTAATATATGTGAATTTGACCCTTAATCATGGAAACATCCTCATACAAAATCATGATGTTTTGTGTTATGTTATAAACAGATGAGATTATTTTATAAAATATAAAATAATTCGAAAAATCCCTGACCCTATTTTTTAACCTTTAAATATGAGATTGGGCAGCTGAAAAGTGTCCTTAAAATATGTCATACTAAAGGATTTTTTTTTTTAGGTCCGATAGTACTTACGAAAGGGTTAACTGTCAAACTAACTATCATACCGCGCTCACTTTTTGACATTTATGATCAGTATACTCTGGTAAATCATCACGAATGGATTGATGCTCGAACAAGGCTACCAAATTATCCAGAATTACTGGGTGTTTCTTATAAAAAGAACAAAACAAAATTGTGTGAAAAACACTAATTTAAAAACGTTTTTCTTTAAAAATGTTTGGATAAATTTGTTAGGACTTCCATATAGAACAAATGAGGATAAAAAATTTGTAAGATAAATCTTTTTAAGTTTGTGTTTTTCACACAAACATTCTAACGAATTTCTCCGATTCTTTTTATAAAAACAGGCAGTTACTTTGAAAATCAGTCATTAATTCGAGCAACTTATGGTATAGGCGCAAAATTGTGCTAACCGATGGGGCTAATTTTTGGCTTAACGGGTTTGTTAATAAACAAAATCACGCTATAAAATAAATCCACAACAGACCCTGAAGACTCCATTACATCCAGAAAAATTCACCTTATTTCTTGGACATTATTTCTTCAAAAACGAAGCCGGAGCTCGCTTTACGGTCAATGAAGATCTTTAGCACACCATGATTAATGATTTTTTGTTTGAAAATATGGATGACATTTATCCGGGCGAGATGTGGCTTCAATAGAATGGTGCTATGTGCCATACGGCGACCGCAAATATCGACTTATTGAAATCAAAATTTGGCGACAAGTTGATTTCGATAAATGCACCTGTCAATTGGCCTCCAAGGTCGTGCGATTAGACACCTCTCGTTTATTTCCTTTGGGGCCACGCGAAGCCACTGGTTTATGCTTCGTCAAGAACAGGTGGGCATATACCCGAAATCATTTTCAAATATTAATGCCATGTATTGATCTTTGAAATAAAAAAAAATTTGGATTAAAATTTAATTTTTTGTGTTATTTAAAAAAACACTCTATATAACCAAAGCTCCGCGTTGGAAGTCTCTCCTTGTTAGCAAACGTTTTATGCGTAGCGGGACTTAAGGGTTTTCTACTCTATCACAGCAAAAAAGGAGACGCCGCAGCAGTAGAAAAAGTATTATAATTGATGATCTAGATCTACTTCTTTTAACATAAACACTAATGATTTTAATATTGAGTTGTCATAGGCGAGGAGTACTCCCACTTCAACATTTTTCCAGTACTTTTCGAACGAATGCAAAGAAAACTCTTTTTTTACCAATTAAAAGTTAAAAAATAATTCTTCGCAAAAAAAATATATTATTTTTAGAAATTTATTAATTATAAATTATTTTTATTTTAAAAAAGTTTTTTATGGCCACCACCGGCTATCGAACCTGCGACCTCATGATTGCTAGTCTAGCTCTCTACCGCTGAGCTATTCTTTGATATGAAAGTTGACTGGCATAAAAACACCGCTTTGTCATTGCGAGATATTGTTCTTTATTCTCCTCAACAAAATTACTTTTTAAACAAGTGCAAAAGGTGCACTGACTGCAATTCAGTATTTTTTTCAGTACTATTTTTCAGCAATTTTTCATCATTTTTATTTTATATAGTTTGAAAAATTAAAAAATTAAAAAAATATATCATTTAAGCAAATCTAATTATAAATATTAAAAAAAAAAATAAAAATAAAAAAACAATTTAAGAAAATTTTTTTAAAAATATTGGCTCCTCCAGGAATTGAGGAAATACCAAATGATACCAAAATCACTTTTTAGGATCACTTTTAGAGCAATTATGCTTTAAATGCAATACTTAAGTGATTTTTTTGATGTTGTTCAGAAGTAATTCTAAAAAACCTGTAAAAATATATTAACGGATACTTTGGAAGCAATGAAAGAAGTGATTTTTTAAAGTTGTTCAGAATAACTTCTGAAAAAGCAATAAAAATACACTAACGGATACTTGTGAAGCAGTGAAAGAAGTAGTTTGTAAAGCATTACTTCCAATTTTTTTGCAGGGATGGTATGTCCAAAGCCGGCTACGCTGCCTCAAGTATTTTTACATACACTTATAGAAATGTAGCAGTTTTAATTTTGTTGGTATTATTTTACAGTTATTTAGCATAAATATTCTGCTAATTTTAGCAATTTTTTCTGTAAGATAATTTTTAACTAATTTTTAGTAATTTTAACTAAAATTTTTACAGACTTTTTTTATATTAGTGTGGCGATTTTCGGAAATAAATTCTAACTACTAAGATTACACCACTTACAGTTTGTGGATTATGTATGTCCGAAAAAATCACCGATTTTGTAACCATATCAAATATTTTTTGACACAATTCCTTTCTGACCCATTAAAATTTCTTTCCCAAACTCCTAAAATATTCCTGAATTTCACCCAGAATGGTGTGAGGTATTATTTACTTGTTTGTGATTGAGATTTGTAACTATTTAATTTATTCTCTATCATTACCTCCCACTGCCTTCATATTAGGACACCTAAATGAAATTACCTTAAATGAAATCATTTTTGAAAAGCCAATCAAATTTAAAAGTATATATTTTTTTAATCTATTTAATTTTTTATCATTTCGATTTATTCATATCGATTTTTTTTTTTTTTTTGTGCGTATGAGCAATATTTAGTTGTAGTTATATATAAAGTATAGTACCTCTAGTTGTATTACTTTCATTACTTCACTCAAATCAGAAATTGCTTATTTTTAACATTATGAAACTTTCGTTCTTATTAAACTCCTTGTTTTTTTATAATTTGCAAACGTACGGAAAAGCACGATATTTTCATAAAGCTGTGGTAATTGTGAAAATATAGTTCGTTTTTTTTAGTTGCAAAATAAAAAAAAAAGTTAATGGAAACTGAGTAAGTTGGCAAACAAAGTGGAAAATGTTTTTCCATTAATGCTCTACTGAAAATTTATGCATTTTCTTTGTGAAATGAAAAAAATACGAAAGCAAAAAGAAACACCCGAAAAAATTCACAAATTAAATTTGGGATTCTTTAAACTACTCTCTTGCTTGCTTTCATGTTACTGCAAATGCCAAAGCTTTAATATAGAAATATATATTTATACATGCACAGAAAAAATATGGTTGTGATGGACTTATTCGCACAATCATATTATTAAATAGTTGTGATAATCATACTCCTACCTTTTTTACTCAAATATGATCCTTAAGTTATCACAATATGATTCCAAGATTATCAAAATATTATCATATTATATTCCTGCTCAAAAAAATAAGTTAGTAGAAAAATTAGTAAAAACATCTTTTATATCAAGAACTTTGAAAATCCAAAATTCAGCAAAAGTTTTAGTTATATTATTTTTAGTACTAAACTCAGTTTGAACTAATGTTTTACTAATTTATGTTGCTGTGCTGATAAACACATTTATAGTGCGGACAACAACCAGACAAACGAAATATAAAAGTCGCAGATGTAGTGCGGACAAAACCAAATGATACTAAAAATACAACTATTCAAAGACATATAAAAAAATACAACCGTGAAAGGTTTTTGTATCTGTATTTTATACACTGAAAATATTATTAGAGTAACTGACTATAGTTTATTTAAAAAGTTATCCGTACATTTATTTTTAAATGATTATTCAGTTAAAATACAAAGAAATTTATTTTTCAACTGTTTTTATCGTTTATTTAAAAAATAAATTACATATAAATACGGATTTTCTGTTACAGTTAATATTTTCATTTAAAATGTTTTGTTATAGAAAAGAATTCCTTTTCGATTTCTAGGTCAGTTAAAAAAATTAAATAAACTAAATATCATTTGTTCTTACGGATTTTGTAGTTAATTTTTTGAAATTTAAAAAAACGAAATAAATGAAAAATCGTTATTTTTAAGGATTTTGTAGTTTATTTATTAACATTTAAAAATAAATGAAAAGTTCTTTTGATTTAAATGAAAAGTCAGTAGACCGGTTTTCAAGTGATTTTTCATTTATTTTAAATTACATTTTCAGTTATTTTAAACTACAAACTATTTTGAGTGTATAAAAACAAAAGGACGCCAAAAGAATATATAAAAATATAACGCAATAAGATAAAATAAAATAAATAAATGCGGCCCTATGCTCTTTGCAGGAGTAAAAGGAACGAATATATATATATAAGATAAAATATGATTTAATTTTTAAACAAAATAAAATACTTAAATTTAATGAAGATCAATCGTCTGTTTACATGCTAGTGTTTACTATTTTTACTAGTTTTTTTCATAAATTCGTTTTCACCGTGAAATGCAAAATTTTTTTAATCCAGTGGCTTCTATTTAATACACCTGAAAATAAAATTAATTTTGGTAATTTTTCGGCACTTTCTAAGTTTACTAGTTTTCATTAAAATTTAAAAAAAAAAAAATTAAGACCTGGTATCGACACAATCATAACATTGATAAATAAAATTTTAATTTTTTAAATTTTATTGTTGTTTTGTATGAAAAGTTATGACTCTCAGTCTTAAAAATAGTTTTTTTGATGGTCACAATGAGTCACAAGTAGGAATAGGCACATTTATTTCCATTTTTGTTATTTAGAATTATCTACTAATGTGGAAGTCTGGACATTTTCATATTTTACGAGTTTCCCTAAATAATGTTCAAAAGAATCACAAAAACACTTTTTTTAGACTTAAAATTTCAGCAAATAAATTAACTAAAGTATAATTTCTCTACAAATTTTTTGAGTTTTTTTTTTAGTCTACTCAAATTAAAATAAAAAAAAATTTGTATTGATTTATATTGATTATGAAAGATATTTTTTTTTAATTTACAATCGACTAAGTGTTAGCAAAACTTTTGCTGAGATTACTATTTTATATGGTAAAACTCAGCCCGCTGTTTTTCGACAAACACCTTTTGCTGAAATTATTAACTTTTTTGCAAGCACGCTCCGGACTAAAAATTTGCTGATACAGCAACATTTTTTGCTGATTTTACTGACTTTATTTTGAATGTACTGCAATATACATGCTTCTCCCAGCATTCCATCGAAGCTGGATTAAATTGCTATGCACGTCTTTTTTCAATATATTTAATTTTATTCAAAATAGTACATATATTTATTCAATGCACTCATGGTAATAAATCTGTAAAAATAACAAAAAAAAGTACTAAAAATTAGTTTGGCATTGAAGGCTTATTGTATTTCAACAATAAATAAATAAAAATTAGTTAAAAATTACTTGCCAGAAAAAGCTATTCAAATTAGAGGATTTTTTTGCTAAATACTAGTAAAATAAGAACAGCAAAAATAATTGAGCCAACTTTTAGCTAACTGAAAATGACAAAATATACTGTCAGATCTGCAGAAAATTTAGCTAAATATTAGCAAGCAAAAATAAGCTGTTATAGCTCGAAAATTTTTGTTATTTTTATATTAAATTAAGTTGAATAAAACATCAGTCTACCCTGCTAAAATCAGTAAAAATATTTGCTAAAACAAATAGCAAACTGCTGATTTCAGAAAGCTAGATTTTTATTTGCATAAAAAAATCGAAAAAAAAACTTTGAAAATTTAAAATATTTTTATGATTTTCTAGGTTAAGTTGCTATTTTCGATTAACAAAAAATTAACTAATATATTTAGTTATATTCTTTATATTTTACAGTTTTATTTTTGCTGTTACTGTCTATATAGCAAAAATTATCAGCTAATTTCAGCATTTTTTCCGCAAGGTATCTTCTAACTAATTTTTAGTAGTTTTAAATATTTAATCGACTTTTTTAAAGAAATAAGTTAGTAGAAAAATAAGTAAAACGTCTTGTAAATCAAGAACACTAGTTTTCAGCAATTTTTTGTTTTGCAGAAATTCCATTTTCAGCAAAAGTTTTAGTTATACTTTTTCAGCACCAAACTAATTTTGAATAAATGTTTTACTAATTTATTTTACTACGAAAATTGTAATTCAAATAATTTTATCATTACACGAGCAAAAAAGCTAAAGTGGGTCATGCCGACAATATGGTACCCTACATATAGTAACTATGATATAAATGCCAACTAATGTTTGGATCCGAAATTAGAAAAAAACAGTAAGAAAGTTTGGTTTTACCTATTGGTGTATTTAAGAGAAAATCGGAAATATATTTCATAAGGGCGATAGGTCCAAATATGGGCCGATTTTATTTAGAAACTATAGGCTTTCTCCTTGGGCATATCTGAGTCAGTGTACCAAATTCTAAACATGGACTTTTATATGCGCACTAGGCCTAAAGATGTAGCGCTTTTAACCAAAATCCTTGGACCAAATTTTATAAAAATATCTTAATACTTAATACCGAAATGATCGTTATACTAAAAGGTGGTGATACAACCATCAAGCACAGACTTATTATACACTGAGAGAATTATCTGCATGATTCATTAATGAATTTTTGCACAAAACCAATGAAAGCTGTGTTTTCGCATTAACTATATCCGTTAACTCATAAAAAACCTCAAAGTACATAGAAATGCGTTTTACGCAAAAACACACACATTTCTTTTCATATGCACGGTAACTTTTAACGTGGATAATTATCAACGTCAATTAGCGCTATTCTTGTCTGAGATTTTGTTTTAAGAAACTGTGAGAAGCTGTCAAAAAAAAATATTTTAAATAATAAGATATAAAACATAAAAACGGCGTATTGGTATAAATTTTAATAGTGACATTATTTGGTGAAGAAGGATTCCGGTCTACCCAGAAAGTCTGGGCAAAATGTATATTGCCGAGCCACCTTCAACTGATACTAATATGATCCTAAATGATCACAAAATGTTCTACATGACTATATTATAATCATTGGGAATATATTATGATCATTAGGAAAATATTATGATAATTTTTGATGTATTGTGAAATTAAATTCTTAACATTATTTTTCTACGTGCTGAGCACTAAATAAAATAAAGAGTGTTTTGATGATTACTGAAATTAATTACACCCTACACCACTATGTTAAGAATGTACACAGAGAGAATTTAGCTGGACTAGTTTTAATGAAAATTTCCACTATATTAACGAAGTTTTCTACGCAAAGTAAATGAAAATTTTTTTAAACTTGATGAAAAAGCTTCATATATATGTTGTGAATGTAGTTTAAATGAAAAATTCCATTAATTCAATGAAAATTTTCAATGCACGAGTTACAGTGAAACTTAAGCTGTGTTTTCACTTGTACCTACCATTTTCAACTATAAAATGAGCATACACTGAGAGAATTATCATCACTTCAGTAATGATGATTTCTTCATAGTTTCAATGAAAATTATCACTGGAACTCGTCTATTGAAACTTTTCATAGAATCTATAAAACACGTTTCATTAAAGTCAATGTTTATGAAAAGTTCAGAAAATTAATGAAATTTCTTATAATATGAATAGTCCACTCCAGCAATGAATAAATCATTCAGCCAAGAAGAAGAGCTTCATAAAATCTATGAGGCAATTTCATTTATTATTATTTTTTATAATTGGTTATTGTCGTTGCTAAGCTGTAGTGGATAAATAAAAAGTATTTAGCAAATACAAAAAGCGTAATAAAATTGTACTATATTTTACGGATGTACAAAATATATCTAATGAAAGAATTCGTTAAATTAAAAAGTCTCATAAAATTTTATAATAAGCTTAATTCAATTAATGAAATTCCTTATTAATGTCTTGAAAAAATTAATATGATTTATAAACAGTCCAAAATTGGTAATAAAAAATTAATTTAAAAAAATAAATATCATAAAAGATAATTCACATCACTAAAACTCGGCCTTATGGTTACATAAAACTATTGTATTTGAGAATTAAGGATGTAATGCATAAACTTTTCTTAATTTTGCGTTGGGGAATACAATTGCTAAAGTATTCTTTTTCCTTATTAAATGTTTATTAAAAAATGTCATGCAGAATCGTTAAATAACAGTTTGTTAATTTCTCGTTTTATTCTGGCAACAACTTTATCAAATATGTCTCCACTTTCAAATAAATTGTTAGTGATTCATAAAGTTAGTAAACGATTGACTCGTTAATCATAGATGAATAAAGTTGTTTTGAATATTTACCAAATAGTTTATAATAAATTAAAACTTGATAACACCTATTTTTATACATATTTTGGTTATATAATAATGTAAAATAATATTTTAAAGACAGTTTAATACAACGAATACTGAAAGTATTCGAATAACGAATATGTTTTGATTACATCAACATCACTATTTTGTTTAATTTATTTTTTATTTTATTTGTACACCAATTTGAGAAAATTTAATGAAAAAAGGTTTAAATGGTGCTATTGTTCCAGATTTTTTTTTATTTGTTGGCTACAAAATTTTAGATTTTACATATTCCTGAAAACTGAATATTTTTGTTTTCAACAGAGATTTTTTTATTAACCGCTTATTTTAGGCATGACCCTACTTTAACAGATTGTTAAATTGTTCCTTATTAAACAAATTATGCATACTGTTTTTGCCAAATTAGCTTAAAAACGTTTAATTAAACTGTTTAGGCAATCGGCTGTACATGTTTAATATAAAATTCTAATTATATGAAAATTTTTAAAAATGAACTAAATTACGATATTTTATAAAAAAATTTAAAAAAAGAAAAATATTGTTGAACAATTTCATATATATAAAGAACATTTTCATTAAATTTATGAAGATCTAATTTATGAAATTCAATGAATTTGTTAACAAAATTATGAAATTTTTTAACTCCACAATTTCCTTGAGCTTAAGGTTTGTTTTTTTATATATAAAAAGTTTTTTATTTTCGATATTTCGCTACTCCATTGTGTAGCATCTTCACGAAATAACAATTATTAATAATTATATAATAATATATAATTATAAAAATTATAAAATATTTAACAAATTATAAATAATTATATAATAATATATAATAATTATAAATAATTTGTTAATTTAATTGTTATTTCCTGAAGATGCTACACAATGGAGTAGCGAAATATCGAAAATAAAAATTATGAAATTCTATGAAAGAAAAGTTATGAAAAATTTCATAATATTAATTAAATATTATAATACATAATGAAATTCTTCATTGATCCTACGAAAAAAATTATATGAAATTATATCAATGATGAAGCATAATTCTGTCAGTGTAGGCGACCATATCATAAATATGATTTAAACAATACTAATTTGATTTCAATAATCAATTATGGCAGTAGGGAATATAGTTTTTTAACCATGACCATATTGCAACAATATATATATTTTTTTTTGCCTGTAAATATGTTGCCAGCTTGCATTTTATTTTCTTTACCATATATTATTATAAAATGTATTAAAAACACACAAAATTTAATATAGCCCAGAGTAAAAATGTTTTTAAAATTGTAAAACGAAATGCAATTATTATTACAGAAAGCAAAAAAAAAAAAAATATTAAAGAAATTCAAAGTTTAAGTAATAGCGTCATATACTTGTAAAATACCATGATTTTTAAAGTTTAAACAATACAAATTTTTAAATTTTATGCAAACTTAAGCACTGTAAGTTGTTCCGATTTCTCGTGCTAAAACTGTTATACTGCATATAACAAAAAAAATAATTTTTCACGATAATGAATTTCACGTGAAATTTGAATTTTGATAATATTTTTCCTGTGAAAAATTTGACTAATATTTTTCCTGTGAAAAATTGACAATTTGTGTTTATTTGTGATCATGTCTTTCTAATACAATAAAAATATTATTCATTTTCAGAATTTAAATTAACTTTTGAGGGCTTTTAATTTCGAGTGAAATTTTTTCCCGTGAAAAACAACTTATGGTGCTTTAGTATTTAAAATAAAACAAACTGTGAATTCCATCATAAAATAAAAATATGTAGTATATTTTAAAATGCATAAAAAAGTCATGAATGATGAGTATGATTGATATAATGAAGCACAAAAAGTTTTCAATAGAAATTGTAATATTGCGGTAGCAAAAAATTACAGTTCTCTTACAAATTTCAGTATACATGTTAAACAATCCATAAGAAAGTGTATTTTCTACACGAGTGATTCTGTGAACAAAATATTTGTACTCATATATATCAATATCAATACATGCATTATATATAGTTATGCTTGTGTATATTATGCCCATTATATATATTTATGTATTATTAAACAGATAAAATATCTCCGTTTCTGATTAGGTTATAGCCTAATAGCTTCTTTAGACTGTGAAATTAATCAACTTGATTAAAGTTAATGCAACTTTTAAATCTTCATCGTTTAAATATGCATTTTTTTCACAATTAAAGGATTAACTTGACAGTTAAAAGTTAAAAGTTTTTTATTGGGTGTATAACTTATTATTGGGTGTATTGGGTGCATAACTTAAAACTGAAGGATTCCCAACAGACGGCGTTTTTTTAAACATGGTTTGTGTCTTTAATAACTTATATGACATTTTTCTTGAGTAAACCTCTGTCATTTATTCTAACTTAAGGGCGGATTATGGGACCGTAAACGTAAATGTCATGTAACTGTACCGTGCCGTAGCTAAAAAGTACACTTATAGATTGCCGTAAACGTCATTACTATTTAGCATATATTTCATGTGGTTTTATATTTAATTCTAAATTTTTCCATTTATTTGTTAATTTTTATTCCTTGTTTGTTGTTTGAATCAATTTTCTTTATTCATTTCATATTTTTTCCGACTAAAATCAATCAGCTGTTTCGATGCCGGATAGAAAATTCTGATTTCAACAGAATGATCCGGCAAGGTCGTTTACATTTACATACGTGTAAGTAACCATTCGTATACATTTCTTCTTGTGGTATCGAAACAGCTGATTCGTTACCGATACGTTTACGGTTGGGTAACTCAGCCTTAAGTCATTGAATGATATAGTGTAAACAACAAAGTTTTTCTTTTTTTGTCGAATTTTGTGACAACAACAAAGCATCATTTGCGGTAAGTTTTGATTTACTTCTTCAATTTAAAAAAAAGTACAGCTGCAGAACATCGATTGCTCACCGAAGCTTATCCTGAATATGTTCCATCGATGTCAACGTGCGGGAGACAAAGACCGCCCAGATCCACCAAAAAGGTTCGAAGATGATGAATTGGAGGCACTACTCGATGAAGATTGTCGTCAAATTCAAGAAGAACGTGCGAAATCATTGGGAGTCATTCAAGGAGCAATTTCAAAATGTTTTAAAGCAGTAACATGCATTGGGCACTACACAAGTTGAAGTCGCATGAACGCCACAAAAAGAAGTCATTTTTGCATCTAGTCATTACTGGCGATGAAAATTGGATCCATAACGACAACCTGAAGCGCAAGAATCGTACGTGAAGCCCGGCCGACCAGCCAAATCAACGCCAAAGCCAAATATCCATGGCGCAAAGGTAATGCTTTGTATTTGGTGGGACCAGAAGGGTTCAGATCTATTATGAGCTGTTGAAATCGGGCCAGACGATACAGGAGACCTGCACCGAACACAATTGATTCATTTAAAGCGAGCATTCGCCGAAAAACGCGCAAAATATGCGACCAGACACGAAGCCCTCAAATTCCATCTTGACAACGCTCGGCCACATGTTGCAAGACCGGTTAAAAACTATTTAGAAAATAGTGGTTGGGAAATTTTACCTCACCCCGTCCGACTGCAATTTGTTTCACTAGATGCAGAATTTGTTAAAATCAACAAATTTTATTTTAAGCCAAAACACAGGAATAAATTTTGTTAAAGTAAATAATTTTTCTGTCCAGCCAACAGACGTATTATTTTGAGTGTACTATATATTTCTAGATTTTTAATTAAAAATGTCTGTTTGATCACTTCTGAAATTATTCATATAGAGACAATCTGACAATAATACAATTTAATGAAAGATCACTGATGAAGCCTGTCCATAAAAAGGCAGAAACTAGATCTAGTCTGATTTGCAAATTTAATGTGTTTATAACTTTTGAGGAAGGTTTATTCTTCTTCTTAACCTCAAACCTACTAAAAAAAATGTGGTCGTCTGGACATTTTTATATATCACAAAATTTTCTAAATAATTTTCAAATAATATAGATTTAAATTTTCAGCGAATAAATTAACGAAAGCATAATTTTTCTACATTTTTTTAGTCTTTTTCAGTCTAAAAAATTGCTGAAAACTAGTACAGTTGATGTATAAGACATTCTACAAATTTTTCTACTAACTTATTTTTTTTTTTCTTTTTTCAGTGTACAATCTGTTTCCTTTTTTCCTAATTTTCCTAGCCAACTCCACTAATACAACTCATAAATTAAAAAAAAAAAACTAATCGCTTTCAATCAGAAATTACTTTATCATACATATCCTGCCCATAAAACATACAAATGATTAAAAAGTACCACGTCGCTGCACTGACGAAAGAGTCTATGTGTTTTTGAGGACTTTTGAAAATATTTTTATTTTATATTTTCACGAAATGTTTAAAACATATTTTCTTTGACAAATATTTCAACAAAATTCGAAATTTTCTATTTGTTATTTTTAAAAACAATACATAAAAAATAAAGCAGTTTTTTGGAATCCTCAAAAACACATAAATTATTTCGTCAGCTCAGCGTGGTTATGTTTGGTACAGCATTAAATCACATTTTGAAACTATTTCTAATTTACTTATTGTATATCAAGTGTAGATTTAAAGATAAGAAAGTCCTTGAAATAAATTACAAGTAATAAATGTCAAGTTTATATTGTATTTGATTAATTTTAGATATTTTTAAAAGATTTTTTTATATTTAATTTGCTAAAACTAAAATTATAAATCATTTTTAAATTTTCTTAAAAAGAAATTCTTGAAGAAATCTAGAAATGAAATGTGCTTTTAAAATGTTTGCACTAAACCGTTGGACGCTTCGCAATATATTGAAATTTAATAAAATAGAGTTATGATATTTAGACAGCCAGAATATTTTAAAGGGATAATCGTATAAAATTTAAAAATTAAACGGTTAATCGAACAATATTTTATATAAAATCATATATAAATTTTGTTGTATTTTAAATAAGTTCACTTAAGAAAGGAATAAAAATAATAAAACTTAAGTATGGATTAGCCAGCAATAAATATACTGCTCTTTAACACATTCAATGAGTTAAATAAGAAGAGAACAGCTCGTATTTAATTTTTTCTCTTTCTTGTGCATTAGAGATTAATCAGAACTGGGTCGATAACGACAACGAGCACTGCTTTTTCATATATTTTGTATGGGAAGCAAAATGTCGCCATGTCGTTCGGCGATTTGTCGTCGTAATAGAATCTATTCTATTTTCGTGACGACACACTAACACACACTCAAAACATTTATCAAATTGTTGCCATATTTTTAACTTATAAATGGTTGCCATTAGAACAGAGTTGTAGAAATTCGTATTAGAGTTGCAAAAATTCGTACTTTGTTTACAAAAAATTTATTTTTTGACAGCAGAAATATAATTGAAAATAAAAATACATAATTTAGCACAGAAAAGCAAAATTAAATACAATAAAATGTAAAACAACATAAATTAATGCAAAACCAATTGAATTAATTAAGAATTGTGGCGAAACAAATACAACCATATTCATGTTTTGCTTTCCTTTTTTTCTAAATGTTAAAAAATGTCGACAATCGATTGTCGCTGAATTTAAATTAATCGGGACGACTTTTGCTATCGTCGGTCGACAATCAAGCCAGTTGTGATTAATCTCTTAAACGTAGAGAGAAATTCTGTTAAGGATAGATTTTTCCATCTACATTTATGTCCCTCCCTGCCTTTATTTGATTTAAGTGAGTATTTCGCAGTGAATTACAAAAAAAACATTGTAATTAATTTTGTCCAAATTGTATTATCTTCTGAAAAGCTCGTATGAATGAAAACTTATTTAGTTCTCATTAGGTTTGTACGATTACATTTCTAGTAAAACTAGTAAAAGAGAAACAATATTGAAAAATTTGTCAAAATATTCAAAACTAATCGAACAAAAAAATTGTAAGAATAATGCGAATCATAAGAGTTAATTAACTTAATAACGATTTACATAAAAATGTGTTCAATTTTATCATTTGTTAAACAAAAAAACATATTACTAGTTTTTGCTGAAAGAAATTTTTCAATATTTTTTTTGTACTCGAACGAATTTTTGAGTAAAACTGGTAAAGCTAATAAAAAATAGCATGTAAACAAACACACTTATTAATAAAGATTTTTTAGATCTCAATAAAGATTAATTTTGACTATTAGTATTTTAGAAGATGACAAAGCAAATTGTGATAGTTTTCGTTATTTTTGATTTTTTCTTTGATATTGAATAAGTTTGTAATTTAACGTAACAAATATTTCTAAAAATTCGCAAAAGTCGTCCTCTGATGATTTCCTGAGGTAACAATAAAATCCGGTCAAGCCTACAATTTGTATAGATTTTTGCATAAACCTTAAATTTTTCCAGAAAAAAAATCGAAAGAAAATCAAAAAAAAATGGTGGATAAATAACAGAAAAAACATGGGAATGGCAGATAGATTACAAAGAAAAAGTGTTCACAAAAATCGTATTCCTCCTCAATTTTTGTGAACACTTTTTCCTCAGCTTTAAGAAAATTATCTTTATAGGTACCCTGTTTTAAGACAGGGTGTGTTACAGGGAGTCAAAGTTGGCCATCTCGGATGTATGAGATCTTTATGTTTGCATAACTTTTATAAATGTTGACTGATTTCGCTGATTTTCGACTTTCTGTAATCCAAGTTATGAGATAGAGGAAAAATCTTACTTTAAGTACCATAGTATCTTTTATAGTTAAAAAAAATATTCAACTTTAAATTTCAAAATCTTAATTTTTTATCGTGACTTTTGTTGGTTTTTTGCCAATAAGTTTTACTTATTTTTATTATCAAAAATAAATGTTTAAAATTTGTTTGTGCAATTGCCATTACTTTTTCAAAGAAAATCCGTTTTATTTATCTCAAACCGTTTAGCACACTGAGAGAATTATCATCACTTCAGTAATAAATTTCTTTATAGTTAAAATTAAAAAATATTAAACTGAAACAAATTAATTATAAATATAAAAAAAAACAAAAAAATATTGGTGCCGCCAGGAATCGAACCCGCGATCATCTGTTTGAAAATAAACTTTATTAAAATCACTTCTTAGGACCACTTTTAGAGCATTAATGCTTTAGAAGCAATGCAAAGGTGATTTTTTGGATGTTGCTCAGAATTACTTCTAAAAAAAAGCTGTAAAAATATACTAACGGATACGTCGGAAGCAATGAAAGCAGTGATTTTTAGAAGTTGTTCAGAATTACTTCTAAAGAACAGTAAAAATTCACTTACGGAAAATTTTAAAGCAATGAAAGAAGTGATTTCTAAAGCATGACTTCCAATTTTTTTTTTGCTAGGATATCCAAGTTTCATTAACATCTGGGAGTTATATCAAATAGTAGTTTCTTTGTAAACTAACGGAATACAATATATATTTGCTTTGAAACTTGAAAATATGTTGAAATATGTTTTTACATAAAATATTTATTGGCATTAATCTTATTAGTTAATTAAATAAGAAACTTACATGAACTGAATTATTAAGAACTGCACTTACCTAGAAAGAGTAGAAAGAAAAATAAGAAGCATTAATTAATTTTAATATTTTAACTAAATAATAACACATACAAGTAAATAGAATAAGGTTTTAATATAAAAATTAATATTTTTAATATTTTTTATGCCTCCCTGACAAAAGTCCTTGGGAAAGAATTCGCATTTTTTAATAATAATTATATTTTATCAAATGTAATTTTGAAATAATTTCCACAGTACGATTTTTTTAAGCTAACACACGCAAAGAAAAAATTTGCTTGGGAATCCCATATTCGAAGAGCATCATATATTTTCGGGTTAATAATTGCGATAATCATATTATGATATCATGCACTTAACTTTTCTATTATAATATTATTCTTAAATTATCACAATATGATTGCAAAATTGTACCTATATTATCATATTATATTCCTATGTATCATACTAAATATGATCCCTATAGGATTTTCCCAGCAATGAAGCTGAAAGAAGCACATCTTGATCATTAAAAGTAATTGAAAAAATACATCTTGATTATTAATTGTAGTGCTTTTTCTACTGCTTTGGCATTTTTTTTTTTTTTTTGGGAAAATATATTTTTAAACGCATTATTCGATACTGGTAAACTAACAGTATTTAATGACATATTTGACTTTAATTTTTCATACGCTGATGTATAAGCATAATTCAATATTTTGGGCAACATTCCCACACTAAAGTAATAAGAAATGTAATAGAAAAAGTAAAATATCCAGCACAAATAGAGCTGCCAAAGCAGTAGAAAAAACACTACAATTAATGATTTATTAGTATTTCTTCTTTAACAGAAGTACTAATGATTTTAACATTGAAGCCACATTCACAATTCTGGACAACTCCACTCTACAGAGTCGATTTTGTTCCTTTCTTTTTCGCACTAACATATTTTTGTACACTCCGCACTGCAGAGTGGAGTACTCCATCATTGTGAATGTGGCTTAAGTTGTCATAGGAGAGGTGTATTCCCAATTCAATATTTTCTCACTACTATTTTCACAGGTGCATAAAAAGCAATTTTTCATCATTTTTATTTTAACAACCGAATACCCGGCACTTGTACACGCGTTAGAAAGATTTGATTTATAATTTCAATTCGTTGTAATGGCAGGAAGTTTCCGCATCGACTTCTGCAACATACGGGGACTGAGGGCGAATTTCTTCTCCATATTTGCTCACATTCGTTTTCAGCGGCCGGATGTTTTCGCCTTATGTGAGACACAGGTATGTGGGGATGCTGATCCATAGGATTTCTATATACCTGGTTATCAACTTCTATCCCTTTTTATCTTTCATCGGGGCCTTGCTATGTACATTCGCATTGATGTTGTGTACCAGTATCAGCAGCATTTAACTCACTTTGGGTTAAATTTAAAATCAGGACATACATATTGCATGTCGGGTTCTTATATAGAAGCCCAAACATGGAGAGGACGAATACCCTTAATGGCTTCGACGTCCTTTCTGATTCCATTTGCAAAAGTTTGGAGAGTTGCCCGGGTAGTGAAATCGTTGTTGCTGGCGATTTCAATATTCACAACTCTGCTTGACTGCGCCATTCCAGCCATACAACTCCCGAGGGCCTTTATGTTGAGTTTTTTGCCGCGCATACCCACCTAGCGCAATTAGTGAATGAACCAACGCACATTCCGTGCGTTGAAGGTGAACACCAGAATACTCTTGACCTTTTCCTTACTTCACATCCAGACAAATATGAAGTAAGAACACTTGCACCTCTCGGCAATTCCGCATCTTTTTCGTTCTCCGTCCTTCGAAACGTTTCGACAACAGCTGCGAAACGTTCAGTTTTTATTTACGAAAAAGCACGTTGGGGTGAGCTCAACGACTTTTTTCGGCATTTTAATTGGAAACTCCGTTTCCTTGACGACAACGTAGATGCCGCGGCGAAAATGGTTGAACAGGTTATATTGCTTGGAATGAAATCTTTCATTCCTTCGAAGCAAATTTCGGTTAAACCAATAGATAAATGTTGGTTTAACCAGACTTGCAGGAACGCAGTCAGATCCAGAGAGTTAGCGTTCAATAATTGGCGGGATAATAAGAACGCCAATACTGATCTGCTTCGCAAACGGGCGAGATATGAGAATTCCAAAGTACTTGGTCGTGAAAAGTTTCTTTACGAGCAACGTCTTCGTACCAAATTTCTTTCTGCTCCACGGGGTAGTAAGAGCTTTTGGTCATTCGTTAAAAGAGTAAAGGATAATGCTAGTTCAACTATCCCAACTCTTATAAAGGATGACCAAATATTCACTGAACCGATTGATAACCTTTTAGCTGAGATGTTTGCAGGTAATTCATTCTTGCCTGAAAGCGATCAACCTCTGCCCGAGCTAGAAAGAGTGTCGAGTATTATGCCTAAGATATTCTTTCGAGCTCGAGCAGTTAAAAGGGTTCTTGCTGACCTCAGCGTAAATAAGTCATCGGGGCCAGATGGTATACCAGCACAGGTGCTGAAACAGTGTTCTTCGAGCTCGTCCATTGGCAAGCCTTTTTAGTGATTCGTACTATGTGGGAGTTTTCCCCTCGTGCTGGAAGGTTGCCAATGTCCAACCAATCCCTAAAAAGGGTGCGGCTAACAGCCCTGAAAATTACCGCCCGATCGCAATAAGCTCTGCGCTCTCAAGGGCGATGGAGAGTATGGTTAATTACCATCTTGTGAATTATTTAGAGTCCAACTCACTTCTTAATGACCGACAGTATGGCTTCCGCAGACGTCGTTCTACGGGACACCTGTTAGCGTTCCTCTCGGAGCGTTGGAGTCGATCCATCCACCGTTTTGGTGAGAGTAAAGTGGTTGCTCTGGATATTTCAAAGGCCTTTGATCGCGTATGGCACGGGTCGCTTATTTCTAAGCTTATTGCTTTTGGTGTGGGTAATGACTTCGCTCGTTTTATTTCGAGCTTTCTCAGAGATCGCACTATTCGTGTTGTTATAGATGGGGTCTCATCCGACGAGCTTCAGCTGAATTCAGGCGTACCGCAGGGTTCTGTTCTTTCTCCTTCCCTATTTCTTATCTTTCTCAATGATCTTCTTGGTCAAACTTTCAACCCTATCTATTCTTCCGCAGATGACCCATAAGGCTGTGAGGTCAACACTGTCATCTGTACATATGGGTGATATTGATATTGAGGAATCGGATACTCTTGATGTTCTGGGCATGAAAATTCAGTGTGATGCCCGTTGGAATAAACATGTTTTTCAGGTGTCGAAAGAAGCATTCAAGTGTCTAGGTTTTTTACGTCGGTGCAAGAAGTACTTCACTCCATCCGATTTACTCACTATTTATACCACCTATATCCGACCGAAGATGGAATACAACTCCCATATATGGGCAGGAGCTTCGAAGTCTATTTTGGAGCTTCTGGATCGTGTGCAAAGGAGGGCGTCGGCGCTTATCAATGACAATAGGGTATCTAGCATCGTCGGAATGTGGGTTGTGTGACCCTGTTCTATCGATATTAGCATGGGAAGTGCTCGGCTGAGATAAGTGAACTTGTCCCCAAAGCCCAAGTTTTTATTCGTAATACTCGCTTATCAAGTAGAGCGCATCCGTTTGTAGTCGATTGTCCAGTGGATCGCACGACGCATTATAGAGAGAATTCATTTATCAGTCGCACTAGCCGTATGTGGAATAAACTCCCCGCAGAAGTCTTCCCTGTTACTTACAATGTTGAGAAATTTAAATCAAATATTCACAAACACTACTCCCTCTTTCCTCCTCCTCATAATCTATTTTCTTAATACCAACACAATGCACTGCGTTAATAAGAGACATCCCCTGAGTGTTGGTCCATCAAAAAAAAAAAAAAATATTTTCAAAAATGTAAAAATTAACAAAAAATATTGAATTTAGGGCGAGTAACTTATTCCCAACATAACCATGGTTAAACGTTAACCAAAGATGTTTCCATATAAATTTGTCATTCGTTAAGCACTAAACTTAGTTTATTTTGCGATAAGTTGACAGTCACTTTTTAAGCAACAATGCTTTAGAAGTAATACTAAAGTGATTTTTTAGTAGGTTTGAGGTTAAGAAGAAGAATAAACATTTTTTCAAAAGTTAAAAACACATTATTAATTTACAAATCAGACTAGATCTAGTTTCTGCCTTTTTTTATGGACAGGCTTCATCAGTGATTTTCCATTAAATTGTATTATTGTTTATATTTTTATTGTCAGATCGTCTCTATATGATAATTTTTTCAACAACATATCGGCTGTAGGAATCGAACCCATGCACTTCTACATTACAAACGTAACTATACTACAGCTTAGCCATCTAACCCACGATAAGGCCTTCCTTATAGTGTGGCTAATTCATAGTTTTCTTTCCTATTCAGCTTTCTGTTATTATTTTTACTCTCAGAAGTGATCAAACTGATACATACAAACATTCTACTTTAGATTTTTTGTTTATCTTCTTATCTACTCCTTGTTATTTGTTATTCAGAATTACTTCTAGAAAAAGCTGTAAAAATATACTAATATGGATACTTTTGAAGCAATGAAAGAAGTGATTTCTTTGAAGTTGTACAGAATTACTTCTAAAAAAGCCGTAAGAATACACTAACGAATACTTTTGAAGCAATGAAAATAGTGGTTTGTAAAGCATGACTTCAAAGTTTTTTTGCTGGGTAGCTACCGTTAACATATATGTAGTTATGTAATCATTACGGTGGGTCAATTTGGGAAATTATTTTAATTTTTTGTTTTAAAACAGAAAACAACGAAATTATTTAAATTATTTTTGTAAAAATAGAATAAAAATAGAAAACTCTTACAGACGATACATATTTTTTTTTCTGGTTTGTTTTTTATTGATTGATAAAAAAAGTTAAACAATATGTTTCAATGTATTTTAATTGATTCTTCAATTGAAAACAAACTTTACCTATTACTTTTTAAATAAACCCCAATTGGTTATGGAAAATATATTGTGAGTGTATTAGTTAAGTAAGACATTTTTTTCGAAAATTGCTTACTTACATAAAATTTCAGTTGAAATTTCTACTATATGGTGACAATAACACTGGCAGTTAATATATAAAACTTTCTTCAAAAAATTTAAAATGTATTGCATACACTATAATAGAAACTGTTGCCATATTTTTCCCTTGAGCATACAAAACATATCATTTTTACATTTGAATTGTTGCTAGTTCTACAAAAAAAAAACTAGCAAACAAACAAAACGAGAAAATAAACTTTATGTAAACCTACAAGTTTTTGTTCGAAATTTATTTTGTCTAGTTATAATCTACCAAGTTGTACAGCATGTAAGTACATTAGATATTGGAATAAAAGTTGTAAGTCTATTAAAGTTGCAAACATACAAGGACTTTCTATAGTTTATATTGTAGTCAGTCGATAGAAAGTCGCAGTATGTTCATAATGTCCTTAACAAGAATATTAATTTGTTACTAATTGTAAATGTCTTAAGGTTGTAATATACTTTTCTACATGAAGAATGTATATGCAAGAAAATTGTTATTCACCAAAAGCGATTAAAATTAAACTCATAAAATTTAATAGAAATTCATTTCTTAAATAAATGAGGCTTGTATGAAATATAAAATAACAAATTATTTATCTGGAGACAGATTCTCTTGATTTTGCAACAAGTCTTTAGGTTTAACGATGTATAAATATAATTCGAAGCATATTTTGTAACTTATACGACCAATATATCAATTAAAAGAGAATAGAAATACTTTGTTTTTCTTCAGTAACGTTAGAAATTTAATTTTAATTAGTCTTTAATGAAACTCTGCACTATGCTATGGGGTATAAAAATAATCAATATAAAAACAGTTCACTCCTGTAGACTTGGTAAAGAACAGTATAAGTATGATAGTATATAAGTTAAAGTATGAAAGTTATAATGTGTTTATAATTGGAAATATTTCTAGCAAAATGTATAATTATGTACTTTAATAAAAATATTAAAATAAAATAAGGAAATAGATCCCAACAGACAAACAAAAAAGAAGAGAGATGCGAAAACAGTAGAAAAGGCACTAAATATCTAGATGTACTTTTTTTTTAACCGAAACACGCTTTTAACATTGAGTTGTCATAGGAGCGCCGTACTCCCACTTTAACATTTTTTCAGCACTTTTTTTCTAAAAAGAGAAGAAACACTCAGGAAATTCTTATTATTAATTAATGTGTTGCTTCCTTTAGAAAGGGGATAGAGAAGAAGTGAAAGGTTGTAAAAGAAGAAGGGCTTCAAATAAAAATCAAAAATATGGCAACACTTTAATTGCGAGAGATGTTGAATCTTAGAACAGTTGTTGCTCTCCATTTGATGAAGACTTGGCGGACTTTGTTGAAGCTTTTTCGTTCATAGCCCTGTTATATTATTTTACTTCAGAGGAGGACGCTGCGATATGTATGAGGGATAGAAAAAACTCATACACTCAGATAAAAAAGTTTGTAAAAAAATTTGTAAACAGTTTCCAATCGCACTATACTATTTTTATACTGATTACACTATGCGACAGTCAAAATCGGGATGGGATGAAACCAACGGGAAATGTTATATCGGTCAAAAACAAGTTATACGTTTCCCGGCGTTTCGCTGGGTCAGTTCTAGGAATCGAGATATATCGATTTGAAGTTAGTAACTATCATATAGGGGAAATTGTCACCTTTGGTGGTCTTTTTTTTGATATAACTCGAGAACCACTAGCCCGATTTTGCTCAAACAATTTTAAAAAAATTAAAAATTACAATTCCTTTAATCTGTTCATATAACGTTTTTCTATATACTCAACAGTTTTGCCGGTAAAAATAAATGTTTGTTACCGCTACCATAAAAATCAATAACCTTTTGTTTATTACTTTTTTTTAATATTTTAGGCAAAAAATATTTTTTTCTTCATACATTTATTTTTACCGGCAAAACTGTTGAGTATATAGAAAAACGTTATATGAACAGATTAAAGAAATTGTAATTTTTAATTTTTTTAAAATTTTTGTTTGAGCAAAATCGGACTAGTGGTTCTCGAGTTATGTCAAAAAAAAGACCACCAAAGGTCAAATCGATATATCTCGATTCCTAGGGGTGACCCAGCGAAATGCCGGGACACGTATAACTTCTTTTTTACCGATATAACTTTCCCCGGTAGTTTTAACCCTTCCCCATCACTGACCCCTACCATTTGTCTCACAGTGTTATTTATACTAATTTCATTGCACTAAAATTATGATATTTAGTAAGTTTTTTAATTGATTTTAGCAAATCGATTTTGAATTGCATTTTATATAAATTTTACGGCTACTAAGTTTTTCTACTAATTTTATTGTACCTACTACAGATCAGCAGACATGTGTTGCTAAAATTAGAAAAAAAATACCGCTGGCCTCAAAACAGTTAAATTTCCCGTAATAACAGCAAAATTTTCAATAGCCATTACAGACTTTTTTGGTTGAGTGTACATATTCCCAGTGTAGAAACGGTAATGACATATCATTATTTTTTGCACTACCAGTAATGACACCCACTTACCTTCTGAATTATTTTAAAACATATAATAATGACCCTACGGGAAATTTTAACAAACTGTCACCGAACTGGCCCCTTTATATGGAATAGACTGGTCACTTTTACATGGCGTTGTCATAGGAGGGGGAAATTGACCCCTTGTGACATGTCACAAGACAAATCCTAGGACAGGTCCCTGAACTTTGGTTTTTATGAGAGTTCAGTAACCTGTCCTAGGATTTGTCTTGTGACATGTCACAAGGGTCAATTTCCCCCTCCTATGACAACGCCATGTAAAAGTGACCAGTCTATTCCATATAAAGGGGCCAGTTCGGTGACAGTTTGTTAAAATTTCCCGTAGGGGAGTTACTGATAATGACTTATTTTTATCATTATTTCAAATAGAAAATAATTTTCTAGATTTTTTTGAAAATTTTTTGAAATCTATTTTTAGACTCAATATTTTTTAAACACTGGTAAGGATATATGTAACCACATATTTTTTTATTTTTTGTATGTTGGCGAGTAAGCTTACTTGTGTGCAGGAGGTCAAGTATGTTTTTATCTATTAAACATTACATGTCGATATAGATCAGATGGTAGAGCTATTGTTTGGCAATCTGTAGACCCAGGTTCGATTCCTGCACCAGGAATTTTTATTTAAAAAAAAAAAATATAATAAAAAATATTTTTTTTTATATAATTAATTTTTTTGAAAATCTATTTTTAGACTCATTATTTTTGTCAGTACTGGTAAGCACATAGGTAACGATATACTTTTTGATTTTTCGTATCCTAGTGTGTAACCATAACTCATTATTTTTCGCGACATCGCCATATAAAGGTAATAAGAAATGTAATAATTAACAAAAGTAACTAGTTACCATTACCAAGTATGTAGTTACATAACCACATATCTGGTAATGATTTTCTACACTGGGTTATTATTTTTCCTAAATTGATGTTGCCTTGGATGGGGATCGAACCCGCAACCTTATGTTTAACAGTCCAACGCGCTAAACACCACATCGTCCACACTTTTTCAACGAATGCAAAGGAAAAAATATTTCATAGATTGAAAATTTTATTTAAAAAAAAATGTTTATTGCCGCCACCGATTATTGAATCTAGTCCTGAGCTATACTTTGATATGCATATTGACTGGCACAAAAACACCACTTTGATGCATAAAACACATAGACGACTGCAGCTATACGAATACAGCCTGTCAAAAATAAAATACACACATTTATATGAAAACGATTATTCTGACACCAACACAGCTACACGGCTACACGACAACTTTTGCCGCTGTAGTCAACTTAGGAAAATTTTTATTTTTGTTGGCTGCAAAACAAAAATAGTGTTGACAATATAACTAAATATGTAAAACAGGACAATTTTTCCCGCTAGAGGCGAATCAAAATCGCTAGTTCTGACTAGAAAATTGCCGTTATGGGAACTCCGAAGAAATAGCTGTTTATATTTTACAACTGTTTGAAGGGTTCATTAATTAATATTTAGAAATAATTTTATTGTGATGTTTTGTAAAAAAAAAATGGATCTTACAAAATTAATAAAATATTCCTCAGCCATTATTTTAGAATCACAAACCAAAAAAGATTAATATTTATCAAAACGTCAAATTTTTAGGATCAGATGTTTACTATGTTGCTGGCGTTTTCAAAAAAATTAAGTAGCTGACTACACGACTACAATTTCAGCCAGCAGCATTTGTAGTCGTGTAGCCGCAGTCGTCTATATGTTTAAGGCATCCCAGTGCGAGGTACTGCGTCTTATTCACTTTAATAAAAACACTTATTAAGCAGCCCAGCAAAATCTCAGTAATGGGTTCTCATTACTAATATCTAAATAATAAGCAGTAGAATTAGGGTCTACTGCATATAATTCGGTGTCAAAACTTATTATTTTTATTCGACAAGGACGTTTTTGTAAGTACACTCACAATATCTTATGGTTAAAAGCAAACCAAAAAACATATTAAATTAATTGAAAACACAATTAAAAAAGGAGTACTGATTTTTCATTATATTCCAACAATTTTGCTATTTATTTTCAAACATTGTTTAATCAAACCATACAATATTGTTTAAACAATCCAAACAATAAAAATAATTGAAAAGTCTGTAAAAACAATCATCAATTTTTAACTGACAAAACGTAAAAAAAAACGATTTTGTGGTTTGTTTTTTCATATTTGAAAGTTTTTTTTTTTGTTTGAATTTTCAAAACACTACACACACGTTCATATTTTTATTGGATACGTTTGTGTGTATGAGCAAAGAATTTCTTATAATTTGAATCGAAATAATTTTTTGTTTTAAAACAGGAAACAATGAAATTAATTAAATTATTTTTCTAAAAATAGAATATTTGACAGAAAATATCAACTCCTACAGACGATAAATTTTTTTTTGTGGTTTGTTTTTTATTGAATGATAAAAAAAGTTAAACAATATGTTTCAATGTATCTTAATTGATTCTTCAATTGAGAACAAACTTTACCTATTACTTTTCAAATAAACCTCAATCGGTTATGGTAAATATATTATGAGTGTAGTTGTCCATATTCGCTGCATGAAAAAACGCACAAAACTTGTGCAACCCGCTTACCCGCTGCATTACAAAAATATATAAAATAATTTGTTACCAAAACCAAAATAAGTAGTTATTCGTGTGCTGATACGCAGTTAAAAAATAAGTGGTTACAAGTTGTTAAATAATAAGTCTTATTCATACACTTAAGAGTTAAAAAATAAGTACACTCAAAAAAATAAGTTTTTTTTTTGCTGAAATTCCATTTTCAGCAAAAGTTTTAGTTATATTTTTTTAGCACTAAACTAATTTTGAACTAATGTTTTACTAATTTATTTTGCTACAAAAATAGTGCTGATAACCGCAATTATAGCGTGGACGATAACCAGATAAACAAATGTAGATGTCGCAGCTTGTCTGGATGTAGTACAGACAACGGAAATGATAAAAAAGAAAAACAACTCTACACAATTTCTATATTTAAATTTTCAACAAATAAATTAACTAAAGTACAATTTCATTACAAGTTTTTTGAGTTTTTTTCAGTCTACTAATATTCAGCAAAAAATTTAGTGATTTTAGCAAGGATTTTTTTTTATTTTTGCAATCGACTAAGTGTTAGCAAAACTTTTCCTGAAGATTACTATTTGTTTTTTTTGGTAAAAATCAGCTCGCTGATTTTCAGCAAACCTTTTGCTGAAATTACCAACTTTTTTGCAAGCACACTCCTGACTAAAAATTTGCTGACACAGCAACATTTTTTGCTGACTTTACTGACTTGTTTTTTTGAGTGTAGTTACCAATATCATATTATCTTTATAATTAAATAAGTAGTCGCGCGTAAGCTAGACTGCTTATAAAAACGGCTTCGTCTAACAAAAATAACTAGTACTGACGCCGCATTATAAGTAGTAAAAAATTTTAGTTTCATTATATAACCACTTATTTGGTAATGAAAGATTTTCCTGGGAAGATCAAACTGCGCACTGAAATTCAACATTTTTTTCAGTACTTTTTTCACAAAAGCACTAAAACCGATTTTTCATCATTTTTATTTTATTTATTTTTAAAAATTAAAAAACATAGAATTTCAACAAATGTATTATTAATATTAAAAAAAATTTTTTTAATATTGATAATAATTGTCCCGCCAGGACACAATCACTTCTTAGGATCAGTTTAGATTCGTAATTCTTTAGAAGCAATAATTAAGTGATTTTTGGATGTTGTGCAGAATTACAATACTTCTAAAAAAGCTATAAAAATATACCAATGACAGATGATTTTCTTTTAGTTGTTTGGAATTATTTTTAAAAAACCAAAAAAAGACAATAGCGGATATTTTGGAAGCAACGAAGAGAGTGTTTGCTGAAGAATGAATTCCATTTTTTTTTTATTCTGGGTAGGTAATTAAAGTTAACCATAGGCGTACTATTTACTAATATTTGCAAATTAATATAAAGTATACGGTAACAATAATATAATTCATTCATGCAAACATTTAAGTCTGTTTTTAGAAATAAAAACAGATTTAAATTTTTAACTAAATATATGTAAATATAGAAAGTCCGAAAAAACAATTTTTGTATTTTTTAATACAAAAATTAAAAATAATTGTTGAATCGAAAGCGGTATGCTGTCTCAATCAAAATATTTATTTTGTTTTGGGGTAGAGTTCTTTGTTCTTACAAATGCTATTGACAACGAACATACAAACATACAAATAGTACCCAAAGGGTACTTTTATGTAATTGTTGCTTTCAAAAAGGAGTTGATTTATAACTGGTTTTACCAAATCAGACAGTTCACATACGAAAGTACAGAATTCTCGTCCCGTTGAATTTTTGTACCTTATGTAATGTCTCGGTCTGTGTATTAAAGCTATCATTTTCTTATTGTGGACAACTGAAGAGTTGGGGTGATGCCCACGAAACAACTGTTGTATTGTCTATCATGAAAATGATCCCTTTTTTGAAACAACAAATAAAATCTAATATAACAATATCATATTAGAAATTGGACTTGAGGTAGAACAATATTCTAACTAAATACATATGGGTGAAATCAAAAAATGTGATAAGTTTTTGGGCCAAATTTGTGAAAAGCAAAAAGTGTTAATATTTCGGTTTTTTGTTAATGGAATCAGTAAGTTTAGTCATTATAAACCTAATTGCAAAAAATCTCTTCTACAAGTTGTCACAATAACTTTTTTTGCACAATTTTAATTTTTTTGTGGTAACGGAGTTTACATTTCCACAAGCAAAAGATATAACAAATAAAATTGCCTACGAATTTTCTTATAATTTATTAGTTTTTCATATTTGGGTTTTCAACATGCTTTCCAGTAATATATAATTTATGTTTATCAAATTGGCGGTTTCGCGAATAAAAATACAATTCATTCCGCGAAAAAAAAATTTTATTTTTTTTTTTTTTATTTTATATTTTTGGTCCTTTTAAATTGTGTGAAACAAATTTAATTTGTCAAACTAATGTCTGTAATGGCTCGAAATATCGATTCCAAACCAATGAAATGCAAAATCAATCGTTTTTCGCTCCAGCAGTTTAGGGTAAAAAACTGATAACTTTTTTTGATTTGACGCAAAATTATTAGTTGAAACATCTTGTGACGTATAAATATTAGTTTATGGTTATTTTAAAATATTTTAAACATTTACCTACATTTTTTTTTTAATGGAATCTGATGCAAACAATTTTGGTTACGGAGTTTACAGTAACGGAGTTTATATTTGGTTATTTTTTTGGTTTTCTTCCAGAAACGCTTTGTCAGAATTTTCTTTCCGAAACAAAATCGTATAATGCCTATAAGGTGAATACAAATATGCCATTGTTTTTCTTACTCGTTAAATAGTTTGCTGTAAAAATTAGGAATGGAGTTTACAACATTTTTTCAAATCTTATTAAAGACATCCTTTTTCGTCTCGAGAATGTTTCATGGTGCAGAAAAACTTCAAGTCTGTTATACTAGATGATTATTTAAAGTCCAGTTGAGTATAAATAACATTATAATTTTCGCAATATAATTAATAGATAACTCCAAAATTCTGGTGTATGCATTTTTATCAAAAATTATGACGAAAAATCGTTACAGAGTTAAAGTCGTGTTAGCGTAGAAATAACGAAAAGTTTGTAAAATTTATTAATTTTTATTAAAAACGTTACATTTCCTCTTCATAAAAATACATACAGTTAGTATTTAGCTTCATTGGTTATTAAAATATAAGCTATTAAAGTTAAAAAACCTTGTGAGTTACTGGTTACGGAGTTTACATTTGGCCTATAAAATTGGTCACAAATTTTATGTATTAACCAAAAATTGCTCAGATTGATCACAATATATAACTCAAATGTAATCCATGTATTAGAAATTAGCTGGTTACACGGTTTTTATCACATTTTTTGATATCACCCATATATGAAAATATAGAAAGTCCGAAAAACAAGTTCTGTATTTTTTAATGCAAAAATTAAAAATAAATGTTATATTTGGACAATTTTAAAACATTTTTGGAAAATTTTAAAATATTTTTGGATAATTTCAAATCATTTTTAGACAATTTTGAAATATATTTGGAATTGGTGAGGGCATTCACAAATAAATAAGTGAATAAAGTTCGAACAAACAAGTTTTGTTTTTAATTGAATGAAGACAAAATAATCAATTTGATATATTTGGAATTTTGTGAAATAAAACTGAAAATGGTGTATGTAGTGCTTTGTATCATTCTATATAATTACTATTTTAGGAGGTTTTTAGGTTTTTCTAACTCACAACATTTGTTTAAAATCTACAAATATGAATGACTATCATTAGAAGAGATGATTGCTGTGTCATCATAATTTCAAATGAACAATAATTATGGCATATAAAAGCCATATGTGTCATTTTTAGTTTGAGGCCTACATTTAAATTCCACATGTGATTTCCGAATAAGGTTTGTAAAATTTTATTCTACACTAACAGGAAAAAGTCTGTAAAAATGTTATTTAAACGTACTAAAAATTGCCTTGCAGAAAAAACTGCTGAAATTAATAGATTATTTTTATTAAATGCACTCACAATATAATTTCCATAACCGATTGAGGTTTATTTGAAATGTAATAGGTAAAGTTTGTTTTCAATTGAAGAATCAATTAAAATACATTGAAACATTGAAACATATTGTTTAACTTTTTTTTATCAGTCAATAAAAAACAAACTACAAAAAAATATGTATCGTCTGTAGGAGTTGATATTTTTCGTCAAATGTCCTATTTTTAGTTTTTTTTATTTTTAGAATAAATAATTTAAATAATTTTGTTGTTTTCTGTTTTAAAACAAAAAATTCAAATATTTTCGGTTTTCTTTTTTGTTAAAATAATTTGTTTATATAAAAAATTATTTCCATTCAAATTACAAGAAATTCTTTACTCATACACACAAACATAGCCAATAAAAATATGAACGTGTGTGTTGTTGTGTATAGTGTTTTGAAAATTCAAACAAAAAAAAAAAACTTTCAAATATGAAAAAACAAACCACAAAATCGTTTTTTTCTAACGTTTTGTCAGTTAAAAATTGATGATTGTTTTAACAGACTCTTCAATTATTTTTATTTCTTTTATGGATTGTTTAAAGAATGTTTGAAAATAAATAGCAAAATGGTTTGAATATAATGCAAAATTAATGGTCCTTTTTTTAAATGTGTTTTCAATTAATTTAATAAGTACACTCAAAAAAATAAGTTAGTAGTCTTGTATATCAAGTGTACTAGTTTTCAGCAATTTTATTTGCTGAAATTTCGTTTTCAGCAAAAATTTCAGTTATATTTTTTTAGCACTAAACGAAATTTGAACTAATGTTTTACTAATTTATTTTGCTACAAAAATTGTGCTGATAACCGCATGCATAGCGTGGACGACAACCAGATAGACAAGATGTAGATGTCGCAGCTTGTCTGGAAACGGAAATGACAAAAAAAGAAAAACAACTCTACACATATTCTATATTTAAATTTTCAGCAAATAAATTAACTAAAGTAAAATTTCGTTACAAGTTTTTTGAGTTTTTTTCAGTCTACTAATATTCAGCAAAAAGATTAGTGATTTTAGCAAGGATTTTTTTCATTTGCAGTCGACTAAATGTTAGCAAAACTTTTGCTGAAGATTACTATTTTTTGTTAAAAATCAGCTCGCTGATTTTCAGCAAACCTTTTGCTGAAATTACCAACTTTTTTGCAAGCACGCTCCTGACTAAAAATTTGCTGACACAGCAACATTTTTTGCTGACTTTACTGACTTTTTTTGAGTGTATTTTAGGTTGTTTTTAACGATAAAATATTGTGAGTGTGTTAGTGTTAGGTAGGAACAGCAAAAAAATACAGAATTTTAGTTATAGGTGAGCTAATAGAAAATAATAATATTACATTGTTAATATAAAATAACAATGTAATCTGCTAAAATCAGCAAAAAATTTTCTAAAAAATTCGTAGACTGAAAAAATCACAAAAAAAAATTTAAATTTTTTAAGCTTTATTTAGATATTTTTTTTAATGTAAATTTAACTCAATGTGATTCTGTTATCAGTACTTTGCTATTTTTTAGCAAATATTTCTATATAATGTGACATTTTCATTTAACTAAAAGTTAACTCAAACATAACTAAAATTCTGTAAATTTAACAGTTTTATTTTTGCTGTTTTTATTTTACTAGTAGTTAGCAAAAAAAATCTCCTAATTTCAGCCTTTTCTACTATTTTTATAGATTTATTTCTATGAGTGTGTGAATGTAAACAATTCAAATTATGTATCACAGATTTGGGGTAAAATTGTTTCCAATTTTAGTGTAATTAAACGCGTACATACTCGTATTTAAGAAAAACACAAAAAACGAGTAAAATGTTAAATTTGGGCAGGCCGGCTATTTGATACCCCACAGTGCACTTTAGGCCAGCATCTTGGAATTTTGGCCAAAGTTAGAATATTGAGTATATGAGAAAAAAAAAGTATCACAAAGGGGGGTTTGAAAGTTTCTGATCACGAATCTGCAATAAAAAATGTAAAAATCAAAATGGCTCATCGAACATGGCGGCCATGAATTTTTAGTTTTTAATATACCTATTGGAGTTAAGATAATCAATTATATAGGTCTAGGGTATTGCACTTCGTGTTAACCGCAACCGAAACCGCGGTTAACCACGCTATTTAACCGTAACCGTAACTATGCGTTTGTGGTTAAATTATCAAACATTTAAACCCAGATTTTTGCAAAGAGCTTAATTTCAGAATTTAGCAATTTTCACAAAAAAATATTGTATTTTAAAAATACACGCCATTTTTCAGTACAAATGCCAATCGATATATTTCCTTTTATATAACTTAACTAAAAACTTATTGTATAAAATGAATACATTTTATTAAATTTTTGTTTTAATCTGGCGAAAAAAAAAATTGGAAGTTATGCTTTACAAACTACTTCTTTCACTGCTTCACAAGTATCAGTTAGTGTATTTTTACTGATTTTTTAGCAGTAATTCTGAACAACTTCAAAAAATAACTTCTTTAATTGCTTCCAAAATATCCATTAGTATATTTTTACAGCTTTTTTAGAATTACTTCTGTCAACGTTGTTTTAAACAAACATGCACTTAAAAATTTATTTTATGATTCTATTACATACTGCGAACAAATTTTTCTGTTTTTTTTTAGCATTTTTATAGCCCCGTCATATTTGCAATCTTCAAGTAAATTTACAACAAATACATAAATTAAAAACTAAAATTTGTTCAGAGGATCTTCTACATATATTTTACGACATTCTGTGTGTATGGTTTTATGTTACAACCCAGTAAGTCTATAAAAATTCAAAGGTATTTTAAGCGATACACTTTTTTTATATATATTTACTGCTTAATACTTAATTACACACACCAAACTTAATAAATATAAAAAGATTAATTATACTTTAGGGAAAAAATAGTAAAATATTACGATAAAATATAATTATTTGTCTTATTTTTTTTACAAGTTGCCCAACAAAGTTGGCCAACAATAGAGAAATCAAAAAAATCACAGAAATAAACCGAAGAAAGAAGAGTAAAACTTTTAGCTAATTTTAAGAAACGAACAAGAAAGAAATTTATTCAACTTTGTACTGAACTTTTATACTAAATATTAAGTAAGATTATTGAAAAGTAAATTTTTCCTAGATTATGCTCATGGGAGATTTAAAGGAAATACCATTTTGTTTTTCTTTCCAAGTACACAAACTTATGCGATGTTGTAGTTAGTACATATTCTAGAAGAATTAAAGTCTTAAATATAAATTAAAACTTTACTATTTTTGTTATGGACAAAAACACATTATGTAAATTAAATAAAAGGCTAAGAATTCAAGGAAATTCTTAGCATAAAAAAGAGTTGAATTTTTGTTTGAAGACATGACAAAAAAAATTGTTTAAAATATCACAAATATTTCAAAGATTATATTTATTTAAAACAATGATTCATTTTATAACATTATGCCCTATTTGCTAGTGATATTGTAATAATAGTCTTAATTAATATTAATCATACGCCACCGTGCCACAAATTTATATATTTAATTATATCTTCGAGACACCTCTTAACAATTTGAATATAATTTTAACTTTAAGTTTAAATAAATGTTTTTTATCTCCTCATTTTACTTTGTCATGAATATCTCTAATTATTCAAGGTATTCAACAACTAAACTTCTAATTACAAAAACCCTTTTTTGTGTTTATTTGTGTTACGGTTGTTTTTCTTTAACATTTTCACTATCTACACTAGAAAAAAGTTGTTGTTTTATAATATTTAAATAGAAATAATTGCGGCTGAGTCGCAAAAAAGGCATGTGTTGTAAATGGAATGTAATACCACAAGGAAAATTTCCAACGCCAACAATATCTAACACTAAAAGTAATTCACACACAAACATTTCTACCGCAAACAAAAAAAACTTGCTAAGAATTGTTAATAGAAAACACTTGGGAAAATTAAAACACTGCAGAAAATTTGGGGTGATAACTAGGGTATTCAATCGATTAATCGAACAATTTTTCTCAAAAATTGTTCGAATAATTTAAAATGTCCAAATTTCGAATAACGAATAATTTGAATAATTTCATACGATTAATCGAAATTGGTAGAAAATTACAAAAATGTTTAAAAAATATAAATTTTTTATGAAAGTAAATGTGCTAAAATCTCAAAACTTTTTTAAAAAATTGTGATAAATAATTTGATGTAGGCTTGTACCTATCCGGGATTTCATTCTGGCCTAAGAAAATAATTAAAACACGATATTTTAGAATTTCTAGAAATATTTGTTAGCTTCAATTCAATGAGAATTTCATGTTTTCAAGTAAGAGCGTTAATAAACATCGTAAATCCAAAAGAAAAACAACATAAAAATATCACAGTTTGCTTTGTCATCTTCCACTCTGTTGTTGAGACTTATCTAGAAAAGTAGTGGTATATATTTACGTATAATAAATTTTTAATTATTTTTTGTGACTTTCTAAACGTTGATATTAAACGAAAGCATTAATAACACTGTGAGACAAATGGTAGGGGTCAGTGATCGGGAAGGGTTCAAACTACCGGGGAAAGTTATATCGGTAAAAAAGAAGTTATATGTGTCCCGGCGTTTCGCTGGGTCACCCCTATGAATCGAGATATATCGATTTGATCTTTGGTGGTCTTTTTTTTGATATAACTCGAGAACCACTAGTCCGATTTTGCTCAAACAATTTTAAAAAAATTAAAAATTACAATTCCTTTAATCTGTTCATATAACGTTTTTCTATATACTCAACAGTTTTGCCGGTAAAAATAAATGTATGAAGAAAAAAATATTTTTTGCCTAAAATATTAAAAAAAGTAATAAACAAAATGTTATTGATTTTTATGGTAGCGGTAACAAACATTTATTTTTACCGGCAAAACTGTTGAGTATATAGAAAAACGTTATATGAACAGATTAAAGGAATTGTAATTTTTAATTTTTTTAAAATTGTTTGAGCAAAATCGGACTAGTGGTTCTCGAGTTATGTCAAAAAAAAGATATGTCTCGATTCCTAGGGGTGACCCAGCGAAACGCCGGGACACGTATAACTTGTTTTTGACCGATATAACATTTCCCGTTGGTTTCATCCCATCCCGATTTTGACTGTCGCATAGTGTAATTATTGTAATTAATGATTATTAGAATTATTAATTATAATTATTGCTCAATGTAATAAAGCACTCTGAATTAATAATATAAAATAAAGGGATGCAGGTACGGAAAGTAGAGGGGAAATCAATTCTCAACAGAATTCCTCTCTACATTTACGTTTTTTATGTATTCAATGCATATTGCAAAACCATCATACGTAATCAACACCCGAATAAACATTCGTTTGCGTTCAAGCGCCGAATATACTCAAATACACATATTCGTTGCTGATTTTAAATCAATCAAACCAAGTGCTTTTTGTATCATCTCTGATTTAATCATTGGTCGTTTTCATACCATTCATTTCATTCATATTCGTTCGGATCAACGACGATTATTTTGATGTAGAACAAATCAGAAAAAACAAAAATGAACGCATATGAGTTTATTAATGATTGCCACCAAATAAAAGAAAAATAATTTCATAACAATAATAAGGGGGTTTACAGTATCAGTATTTTGTAGAAACACATTTAATAAATGGTACAGTGTACATTCCCATTATAAAACAATAAGATTTTATTTCTTTTTTATTTTATAAACAACTAATACTTTGATTTATTCATGTGAGTTCAAATGTTCGATCAGTGTGATTTTATTTAACAGTGTGATTTTATTCAACAGTGAGTTTTTTGAGTGATTAAGTGTGAATAAAACATGTTCGACAGACGACTCAAATTGGGGGGTTACCGTGTATCTCGACTCGAAGAAAAATTTTAGAATTCGTAAATTTTGTACCTTTCATAAAAAGAAAAGTTTTAGCAAAAATCTTCCTTTTTTAATTTTTATGTGTAGTGTACAAGTTTTAGGATAAAAATAAATTAAAAAGTAGAATATTTATACAGAATTATATTTTTAACAATATTTGCAAGATTTACGAATTCGAAAATTTTTTTTCGTATCGAGTTACGCGGTTACCCCCCTGATCCGAACTACACGTTCAGCAGCATGACAGTGATTTTATTCAACATTGAGTATTGCTGAGTGATTAAATATATTAAGAATTTTAGTGTATGTTTAATCAAGAAAAAAAGTTGATTTTTCAGTCCTCTGATGCATACGAAAGAGATACAAATTAATGTAGGGGGTCTTATATTCTTCTTTAACTCTTTAGCCCATTGCGGTGTGGTTCGCCCCGATTTGGATAAACTTTTTATATGTGAAAGTGGGGAAAGAAAAAATAAAAATAATGACAAAATCTGATCTCAATTATTACATTTTTTATTTTTATGAATTTCAGAAGAGTTACTGAATTTATTTTTGTTCCTTTTCTTAAATAAAATTATTAAAAACACAACAAGTGTATGTATATTATTTTACAGAAAATTTTTTCGATTAATCGATTAATTTTAAAATTTTGTTCGATAAACCGGTTAAGAAAAAAACCCGAATAATTATTTGCACGATTAATCGATTAAAATAAAAAGCTGATTAATTGACTACCCTAGTGATAACACAATTGTTAAGGGAAGCAAAGAGTTGTCGAAATGTTTTGTTGATTTTTATGGCATCCAACATATGTAATGAGGGTATGTAACAGGTCATCTTTTGCAACACCTTGAAATATAGGGCTAATAGCCCATTAATTAGGTATATAGTGTTTATCCTTATAGAATTCTCAGCCGATCTACCGATGTCCGTCTATCTGTTAAATTGCGATCATTGCGCGTATATACCAGCGGGGTTTATGAGTTTGCCTAGATTAATGGCAAAAAGTCTGTAAAAAATTTAATTAAAACTACTAAAAATTACTTAAAAATTAACTTGCAAAAGAACTAATAAAATTGACAGAGTTTTTTGCTAAATACTAGTAAAATAATAACAGCAAAAATAAAACTGTTAAATCTACAGAACTTTTACTGTAAAATATGCAAATTGTAGTCTATTCTGCCAAAATCAACAGAATAATTTAATTTAAAAAAATAATAAACTGCTGATTCCAGAATACTCACTTTATATTTGCATTAAAAAAGTCGTAATTATTTTATGTAGACTAAAAATAGCATAAAACAAACTGTGCCATCCAACCAGTTTTTGTTATTTATTAAGCTAAATTTAGGTGAATGCAAATAGCAGTCATCTTGCTAAAATCAGCAGAAATATTTGTTAAAAAAAATAGTAAACTCTTGATTTCAGAAGACCCAATTTTTATTTGCATTAAAAAAAATCAACAAAAACAAAAATTTTTTAATTTTAAAATTTTTTGAGATTTTTGAGGCTACTTAAATTCTGTATATTTGACATTTTTATTTTTGCTGTTACTACCATCTTACTAATAAAGAGTTCTTCAATAAGAGCGCTACAAAAGTTTTTTTAAATAAAACAAAAACGGTTTTGGATATCAATGAAATTCTTTATTCCTGTGAAAGCACGTTCAATGCCATTATGTATGGAAATCGATCTCTTTTGCATGGCCACCACGGGCACGCTAGCAGAAGTCCAGAGGCTGAATCCAATTTTCGACGGTTTTCAAGTATAAATCGGCCGATATTCGTACGAAGTTCGTCAATCGTCGCTGGCTTGTTGGCATAGACCATAGATTTGACGTAGCCCCACAGGAAATAGTCCAACGGCGTCAAATCGCACGACCGAGGCGGCCAATCGACTGGACCATTTCGTGAGTTAACACGTTCTCCAAACTTGGTTTGCAATAAATTGATTGTGACATTCGCTGTGTGGCTTGTGGCGCCGTCTTGTTGGAACCACATGTCCTCCAAGTCCATATCATCCAATTGGGGCCAAAAATATTCGGTTATCATTGAACGGAAGCGATTCCCATTCACAGTAACGTGCCGGTCTTGATCATCACGGAAGAAGTACGGCCCAATGACGCCGCCGGCCCATAAACCGCACCAAACCGTAATTTTTTCGGGATGCAATGATGACTCATGGAGTACGTGTGGATTGCTGTCTGACCAATAACGCATATTTTGTTTATTGACGAAGCCATTCATTATGACGACCATAAATTGGACGTAGCGCTCCGAATGTCGGTAGTAAATTTTAATAATTTCGACTCGTTGTTGGCTCGTATATCTTTCCATCATGAAATGGCAAACCTTACTGAAGAGAAATATCAAAAGAGCGGCAAGAAATATGGCGTCGTTTGCTGTCCCTGTCTTTCTACTTTTGTAGCGTCCCTGTTGAAGAACCCTTTATATAGCAAAACTAACCCGCTAATTTCGGCAGTTTTTTCTGCAAGGCCATTTTGCACTAATTTTTTGTTGTTTTAACTAAATTTGTTACAGATTTTTTTCTGTTAGTGTACCGATTGTCCAATTGTACCGATACAATTAGATTCGTCGGCATCCGTTAAAACTGAAATAGATCCCAGGACACGTTGCACAGTGCTTTGATCCCGTATAATGATTGCACCAAAATAGGAGTGGAGAGAGAGTTTTGAAATTTGGTACACTGGCATAAAACCCCTTAGTTAAGAAAAATTTTAATTTTTGGAAATATCGGGCCAACGACACGCCCACCTCTCATAGGTCCTGAAATTTAAAAATATTAGCTAAACAAATGAACGTAAAATTACAAAAAGTATCCATTGAGATCAGAGCTCTAAAGAATTAATTCCTTTTTGGAATGAATTCCCAAAAATTTAATTCAATTCTTTAATTCAAGGAACGTATTTATTAATAAAACATAAGCAGGAATTAATTCCTGTGAATGAATTCAAAGAATTCAAATTTATAGAATGAATTCTCTGACCAAAGCAATAAGCATTCGAATTAAAGAATTCATTCACTAAAGAATTCATTCAACACGAGTTAATTCAATTTTAAGTCAAAGAATTCATTCAATTCTAGCTAATTCAACTTTTGGTCGAGGAATTCATTCAATTCTAGTTAATTCAACTTTTAGCCAAGGAATTAAATTTATTTCCTTTAATTCCCTAAGGAATTAAATTTTTTTCGTTTAATTCCCTAGGAATTAAATTTTTTTGTTTAATTCCCTAGGAATTGAAACTTAAATTCAGGTTGTCGTAACCGAATGTTTTAGGTGTGATAACTGAATATCAGTAGAGTCAACAATCATTTGATAATGGCAGTAGCATTTCTATTGCCTCAACAATAGTTCGGTAGTAACAACTGAGAAGTTCTGTTGCCATAACCGAAACATTCGATTGCCAATTAATTCGGTTGTAGGCATGCATCAGTTTTCTGGGTGTTTAATTGGATTTTTAATACACTCAGCAAAAAAGAGATGCAGTACAAAAAGCACTACAATTAATGATCTAGCTGTAATTCTTCTTTAACAGAAACACTAATGATTGTTACATTAAGTTGTCGTAGGAGAAGAGCACTCCCACTTAGTATAACAAGTGCAAAAGGCAATTCAATACTTTTGATACACACAACAATAATACTTTGACATATAGTAGTCGTTTAATGAACTTTAACCTTTTGTAACATTAAAGAATTGTGAACGACAAAAAAAAATCCAAAAACACATTTGACATTTTCCTGCAGCACAAAAATATATATGTATATACAAACACCAATACATTTATACAGACACTCACGCAAACTGCTGTTTTTTTTATTATTATCATTTTTTGGAAGTAAGTGTCATGAGTGTAGGGGGCATAAATAAATTATCCTGCAAACATGGCAACCCAGTGTAAAAACTCATTACCAGATATGTGGTTATGTAACTACATACTTGGTAATGGTAAATACTTACTTTTATTATTACATTTCTTATTACCTTTATATGGCGATGCCGCGAAAAATAATGAGTTACACACCAACATACGAATAATCAAAAAATATGTCGTTACCTATGCGACAAATAATGATTCTAAAAATAGATTTTCAAAAAAATAAGTTTTATAACAAAAAAATATTTTTTTAATGTAAAATTTTTTTCAGTAAAATTTTCTCGTGCGGGAATCGAACCTGGGACTCTAGACTGCCAGTCTATAGCTGTACCATCTGAGCTATCTAGACATGTAATATTTTATAGATAAAAACATAACTGACTTGCTGCGCACAAGTCAGCTTACTCGCCAACATACAAAAAATCAAAAAATATCTGGTTACATATATCATTACCAGTGTTGAAAAAATATTGTGTCTAAAAATAGATTTTTTTTTTAAATAATAAATACAGCATTTATTTACTTCAAATTACATAACCAAAGCCCCGGGGCCCATATATGATTAATAAAAGCTACTACAAAAAAATAATTTAAATAAAGATAATAAAAATAAATAAATTATAGCTGGTTTTACCAAATCAGACAGTTCATATACGAAAGTACAAAATTCTCGTCCGGTTGATTTTTTGTACCTTATGTAATGTCTCGGTTTGAGTAAGAAAGTTATCATTTTCTTAATGCGGGCAACTGAAAAGTAGAGTGATGTCTACGAAACAATTGTATTGTCTATCATGAAAATGATCAACCCCTTTTTGAAACAACAAATAAAAATCTAATACAGTAGACGCTCGCAAATTAGAACCGCTTTGTTTTTGAGGCAATTCTAATTTCTGAATTATTCTAATTTCTTGTCGTTTTTTTTCGAAAAAAAATTGAGTAAATTTACTTCCAAAAACTTAAATAAAACTCTTTTTAATATTTTTTAATTCAATTTTATTTGATAAAAACAAGAAAACAAAACACAACAATTCAGTCCAATACATTAAATGTATTTTTTTAAATTAAAAATATGAATATAAAAAAAAACGAATGGCAACAAAACATAGCAATGCAGTCCAATTACATCACATGTATTTTTTTTTTAATTAAAAACTAAAAAACTGTATTTAAAAAAAATTAAACAATTAAAATTAAACAATGCCCAAGTTAACAACTAATCTTTGTTTGACATATAATCAGTTATATTTGTTTGTTTTTTTGGTTTCTTTAAATCCGAAATATCATTACGGAGAGCCAAAAGATTACTTATGTGCTTAGTTGAAAACAATTCACTGTTATTGTACCATTTTATTAAATTATTTACGCTTTCAATGGCTGTATGTAGTATTAGAGACAACTGATGATACTGCAACAACGTCGTCTTCGCTGCTATCTGAAGACTCACCATCGCTACTGAGAACATAAACAGAGCCGTCATCAAACATATCTTCATTCCATCTGTCGATGTCTTATATACCGATGCAATGGTTGGGAGCTATTTCTTTTAAAAGAGCTTGAGTTATCTGAATAACTTCATTGCAGTCCTGATCTATTTGCAACAATTGTGCTATTGGCACGTCATCGTCGCTGTCGTATTGGTTAGAGTCCCAATTGGACAACTTTGACCAAGATTTCTTCATAACACTTTTTGGTACCGCATCCCAAGCTTGTTTCAGTAATAATATAGCATTGCGGATCGAATGTGATTTCAAATGATTCTTCAGTTCACCACCGTCAGCAATTAGCTGAGAAAGAAACATGCTTCTGTAATTGAGCTTTGTTAACTTAATAGGGTTTTGATCCATTGGTTGTAAAGCTGCTGTCACATTTGGTGGAAAGAATAATGCAACTATGTTTCCATCGTCACTTTTAAGTTTCTCAATGGGTGTATGAGCGGAGCAATTATCTATAAGCAAAATGGCTTTCGGAGGCAAATTATTTTCCTGAGAAAAGCGGATCACCTGTGAATTGAAAAAAATTTTAAAATTATGTACTGAACCTGAAATCAATATTTTTGTTTACCTCTTTAATAAATATTCCGTGAAACCATTCGTGAAAAATCCGAGAAGTCATCCAAGCATTTTTTGAAAAGTTATAATGCAGAGGATTATTGAAATTTTTAAAACACCTGGGTTTTTTTGCTTTTCCAATTACCAATGGTACTAATTTGTGTGATCCATCAGAGTTTGCACCAAGTAGGACTAAAATTCTGTCTTTTTGAATTTTATGTCCAGGGGCGTTTTTTTCAAAAGCAGAGACATAGGTTCTGTCTAGTAGGCAACGAAAAAATAATCCGGTTTCGTCGACATTATATAATTGTGACTCCATTAAACCCATCTCAGCGATCTTTGCACGATATCGATGAATAAAAGGAGTGACTGAAGCAACATCACTGGAAAGAATCTCGCCACAAATTTTTAAAAAACGGATACCGTGTCGGTTCTTAAATTTGGTAAACCATCCATCACTTGCCCGGAATGCATTTTCATCTTTATCGGGATATTCCTCTCTAAATATTTGTTTAGCTTTCTCTTTTAATATTGGCCCAGTCAATGTACACTTTTTTCTCGTTGATTTAAAAACCACTCATACAGACGACTTTCCATTTTTGGATATTCAGCGCTGTGAAAAGATTTATTGTTTGCCTCCTGATATGTGTTTGAACAGCATTTAATATTGCTGTTCTATGTGATTTGATGTAGCTGATTGAAGATGTTGTCACATTAAAATCTAGGGCTAACCGGTTCCCTTGAACGCCTTTGTCAAGCTTTTCTAATATTTTGACTTTAGTTTCCAATGATAAAGTGTTTTTTTTACGTTTATTTAACATTTTAAATGATACACTTTCACTATTTAATAGAGACTGCCAAATAATATGTACACGCGTATCAAATTTCACAAATAAACTAGCCAAAAATGTACATAAATGCGACAAAAAAAAACAAAACAAAAAATTTGGTGATTCCCCTTTTTAGTTTTACTTTATTCAAACAGAATAAAAATAAATTGGGGATTTCCTGTGTATTCAAATAACCAAAAAAAAAAAAAACGCTCAGAAATTAGAATTTTAAATTCGAATTTCAGAGCGTTTAATGTATTGCAAACATTGATTCTAATTTCTGGACGTTCGAATTACTGAAAGCTCTAATTTGCGAGCGTCTACTGTATGACAATACCATATTAGAATTTGGACTTCAGGTGGAAGAATATTCTAACTAAATATATGAAAATATAGAAAGTCTGAAAAAACAATTTTTGTATTTTTTAATTCAAAAATTAAAATAATTGTTATAAATAATAATAAAAATAAATAATAATAAAAATAAGTAAAAAATACAGTAAAACTATCATATAAAAAAAATACTGAAAACATTATCTTGAATAATATAAATAGATATTTAAATAAAAATAATACAATCACCAGATTTTCCTAAGTGCAGCGATTATAAAAAAAGAAAAGGTCGAGAGAGATAAAAATAGTAGCACAAATAAAAAGCTATAACTCATGAATAGCTACATAATCCTTAAGCTTTCGCCTAAAGACCTGGTGTGAAAAAGCAAAACCTCTCAGGTATATAGGTAGATCGTTCCATATTCTTGAAAGCCTATTCTGAAATGATTGCTCGAACATAGTAGTATGATGTGTTGGATAAACCAGTTGGGGGTTTCAAAAAAATTTATAAAAAATCTAGAACATATAATGATAAATCTAGAACAAATAATGATAAAAATAATTTATTATTTGTAATACATTATTTTTTATTTTGAAATAATGAAAAAAGGAAGTATTTATTAGTAACTCATAATTATATCTTTTAAAATAATGCAGAAAGTAATTTGGTGTCATTACTGGTAGTCCAAAAAATAATGACATGTCATTACCGTTTCTCCACTGGGAATACATACTCGTACAAAGAAAATTCCTAATTATAATAAAATGCAATGCTCGAACATAGCCCCCAAAGATATTACCGGGACCGAATTTGGGGTTAGAGACTGATTTAGGAACGATGTTACATTCAATTTTGTTGTAACTCGTCTACAAATTTTGTAACTTTAATTCCGCAAATATCAATCGATTGATATTTAGAAATAACATTTAAATTTTAGAAAATATGAACTGAAATTCAACAAAACATAAATTTTAATTGAGATAATAAGCGCATTTTTTAATCACCATTTATCATACAAAAAGTGAATTTATTAAATTCAAAAAAGTTGGATTTATTTATCTGAGTTTACTCATAACAATAAAAACACAAATATATGAAACGCCCTGTTCATTCAAAGTCAGAAAAAAATAAGAATGAACGTTAAAAGAGAAACAAAAAAATTGTGAAACTAACAAAAGGTTTTTATTTAAATTTTTTGTGTTGAATATGTTAGGAAAAAAAAAATATGTTAAGAAAATAATTTCACCAAATATTTATTTTCCATCTTGGACATGAAGAAATAGCTGAAATAGAAATGGTAATTTTACATTCTACTGTAAGTAATTTAATTAAATCCAATTAGTGTATAATAAATATTGTAGTGGAATATTTTAATTGTGTAGACATATAAATTACAGTGATGAAACTTAAAAGATAGACTGTTTCTTGCAGTTTTATATAAAATATAATAAAGTTTCAATAAAATCCTGCATCATTGTATTTATTATTAAAAATTAGGGTGAAAGAAGTGTGGGTAGAAAAATTCTGTTAAAATTTGTGGAAGCTGACTCCATCTATTGAGCACTTTAAGAACTACTTTTTGGATTTATTAAATCCAAGTGATAAAAAAATGCGGTTAATATCAACTAGAGGGCTGCAACGAATGTTTTACAAAACATTCTCTTGCATGTGCAGATGCCAGATTTGGCGATTTTTAATAACAAAAATAGACAATTGTACTTATTTACAAGATACTAAAATTTGGATCATTAGAAAAAAATACTCCAAGATATTCAGAAAAATGTCCATCGTAATTCAGAAAATTTGGAGTTCATCTATTAAAATTCAGAAAATATCAATTGTAATTCAGAAAATTTCAATTCAAATTCAGAAAATATAAATTAAAATTCGGAAAATATAACAGTTATTTCAATTCATGATTTCTGAATTTCAATTGATAATTTCTGAATTACAATTCATATTTGCTGAATTTTAATAGATGGATTCCAAATTTTCTGAATTACGATGAACATTTTTCCGAATATCTTTGAGTATTTTCTTTTTTTACCAATTTCGACTAATCGATTAAATTTTTCGAATTATTCGTTATTTGAAATTTGGAAATTTTAATTTGTTAAAAAATTATTCGATTAATCGAAAAACGAAAAATCGATTGAATACTCTAGTCAATACGCTGCATAATTCACAATTGACAACACTTTATCGTCCCAGCAAAAAAAAAAAAAAAAAATGAAGTCATGCTTTACTTTAAACTACTTCTTCAATTGCTTCAAAAGTGTTCGTTAGTGTATTTTTATAGCTTTTTCAGAAGTAATTCTCAACAACCTCCAACAAATCATTTAATTATTGCCTCTAAAGCATTATTGCCTGCTGGGTAGGTTTCCTCAAAAAGAAGTTCCTCGACAAGTAGTTATTTTCTTTAGACTAAAAAGTAAACGTGCCCATAAACATCCAGAAGAAAGGTGTTCACGCCAGTGAACAATGGCAACTCTGTAGAGAACAACGCCCCCTACATGTCATAAACATTAGCTGTCAACAGGCGCAACTACAGCCTACTTAACTAGGATGCTAGTTGACGTGGATAAGGGCGCGAAAAAGGCGAAAAGAAAGATACACAACAACAGGATCATCTAAAAACTAATTTTTGTTACAAATTATAAAGTTTTAATATTTGAATAACAAATTGTGAATACAGTGAAATATAAACATACAACCAAAATCAGAAAATAAAAACCTACAAAATTTATTTTATAACGTTTCCAAAAAAAACTATAGTGTTTTTATGTTTTAAAGTGTTTGGTAAAGTACCCTCACCCCATAACCCGTGTAAAAATCCGGATTTGTGCAAATTAAACAGCAGATAAAATAAAAGTGTTTCATTATTTCTGCACCACTATGTGGACAGCATATACCAGTGCTCCCCACTTTAGGTTCTTTTTGCATTGGTTTTCTACATTTTTGGTAAAATCTTATTTTACAGTTATCGCCCAAAAAGCGATAAATAAAATTTTAGAATGCATTCGTTGTTAATTTTTTGTGACAAAGCAAACAAAATTTAGTAAATTAGACGGTTAAATGTAAAATTGTTGTTTATATTTATCTAATAAAAGTATTTTACACAAAATTGAACCAAAAAAACAAACTTTTATTTAACAAGTTGTTAGTTTTGAGTTAATTGTTGCATATTTTATTAGAGATAATAAATTTATGCAAATTTAATTTACACAATAAACTAAGAGAAAGTAAATTTTTGTTCATATTTCAGCCTTACTCCCCTCATTAAAAAAACAAAAACAAAACTGAAAAGTGTTATAAATTACACTATTTTTTATTTTTATTCCTAGAATTTGTACTATAAAATATGTGTAAAATTTGTTTGGTAAATATTTAAATTTACAACAAGCCTAGAAACAACATCAACAACACTGCAGTAAAATGAGGTTTCAACTATTTAAAACTATTATTTACAGCATAAAATCATAAATCTTCTTTACTAGTCAGGATGATATCATTTTATATAGGAAATGTAGGCAACATTTTAAGCTACAAAATGGAAATGAAAAAAAATAAATAAATAAAAAAGAAACTGTTTTTTAACGAAAGGAATAAACTTTGGAAAACTTTAAAGCTATTACAATTTCATTCTACTTATACAGCAAAATATATGGCAACGTGGTCTAAGAGTGTTTACGGGATTTTAAAGCAACAGTTTACAAATAATATCATATGTATAAAATTATAAAATTACCATTGGACTAATTTTGAAAGACATGGCCAAAAAGTAAGCAACGATTTTTATAGCTTTGTTTTAGAAAATATATTCGTTGAATATTGCCTATCTCATACATTTAATAAATATTTAAATATAAACATGTGTACACTCACAATATTTTATCATTAAAAACAACCTAAAGTACATATTAAATTAATTGAAAACACAATTAAAAGAAGGACCACTAATTTTTCATTATATTCAAACCATTTTGCTATTTATTTTCAAACATTGTTTAAACAATCCATAAAAGAAATAAAAATAATTGAAGAGTCTGTTAAAACAATTATCAATTTTTAACTGACAAAACGTTAGAAAAAAACGATTTTGTGGTTTGTTTTTTCATATTTGAAAGTTTTTTTTTTTTTGTTTGAATTTTCAAAACACTATACACAACAACACACACGTGCATATTTTTATTGGCTATGTTTGTGTGTATGAGTAAAGAATTTCTTGTAATTTGAATGGAAATAATTTTGTATATAAACAAATTATTTTAACAAAAGAAAACCGAAAATATTTGAATTTTTTGTTTTAAAAAAGAAAACAACGAAATTATTTAAAATATTTTTTCTAAAACTAGAAAACTAAAAATAGAACATTTAACTGAAAATATCATGCCCTGCAGACGATACATATTTTTTTGTACTTTGTTTTTTATTGACTGATAAAAAAAAGTTAAACAATATGTTTCAATGTATTTTAATTGATTGTTCAATTGAAAACAAACGTAATAGGTAAATACTTTTCTAATAAACCTCAATCGGTTATGGAAAATATATTGTAAGTGTATGTATATAAACAATATCAAATTTATCATTCCTACTATCGTTCTAACTACCCTACGGGAAATTTTAACAAACTGCCACCGAACTGGCCCCTTTATATGAAAAAGAATGGTCACTTTTACATGGCGTTGTCATAGGAGGGGGAAATTGACCCCTTGTGACATGCCACAAGACAAATCCCAGGACAGGTCCCTGAAATTTGTTTTTTATGAGAGTTCAGTAACCTGTCCTAGGATTTGTCTTGTGACATGTCACAAGGGGTCAATTTCCCCCTCCTATGACAACGACATGTAAAAGTGGCCAGTCTATTTCATATAAAGGGGCCAGTTCGGTGACAGTTTGTTAAAATTTCCCGTAGGGTAATTATTAAAAAAAAATATTAATTTCAAAAAAGCCCATCTCTTTAATTAGTTTAATGATTTTTTGAAATAATATTATCTGAATGTGGACTTAATATGCTTTAAAACTTATATTTACTTATTTTGTGCTGTAGTTCTTGGCAATTCCTGATTTTAGACCATGTGTTATGAGTCTAGCAGGCGAAGTGATTTAGTTAAGAGGTTTTTAATCTAGAAAAACTATAAATAATCCAAGTTGTTTGTTTCTTTTGAAATTTCTTGGTTTTTTACCATTATGAACAATGGGACAAGCAATCATTTCGTTACCCAGTGTAGAAATGTTAATGACTGTTTTATGACTGTCACAACTCTTCGCAACTAGGAAGAGGCACCCAAAATATATTTTGAAGGGAAAACAAATTATTATAAAAAATATTTTTTACTAAGAATTTTTTTTTTTTTATAAAATATGTTCCTACCTGTAGTCGAACATCGGGTTGCAGATTGTTGGCCTTACCAACGAGTGTATACTAGGGGGGACCTTATTTTACAACTTGCGATTTAAGGCCGTCCCCATATCTAGAAATGTGCCATTGGGTATCAGAATACACCATGCAAAAAACTAAGATGATCGTATAACGGGAACACGTGCCGCTCGGCCCTGAAGTTTGAAATACGATTTACAAGGCAAAAAAATCACTTTTTTGTTTTTTTTTTTTAATACTGGCTCTTAAATAACAGTATTTTTGGAAAGTATAAATAGAATAATAATCTAGACTAAATTGCCTATGTGGTAACATATAAAAATCCAAAATCGGTGGGAAAATATTTAAGTAATTGCAATTTCCTCAGACCATTGTACTGTTAAAATGAGATAAATTATGAAAATCGTATATAAAAAAAGTGGTCAACGCATAGCGGTTAATTAAATACACCTTAGAGAATAATTATTTTAATTTTTGCATTAAAATACAAAAAAAAATTTTTTGGATATTTTAATGCATTTAGTTAGAATATTCTTCTACCTCAAGTCCAAATTCTAATATGATATTGTCATATTAGATTTTTATTTGTTGTTTCAAAAAAGGTTGATCATTTTCCTGATAGACAATACAATTGTTTCGTAGCCATCACGCTAACTCTTCAGTTGTCCGCAATAAGAAAATGATAGCTTTACTAAACCAACCGAGACATTACAAAAGGTACAAAAAATCAACGGGACGAGAATTTTGTACTTTCGTATATGAACTGTCTGATTTGGTAAAACCAGCTATAAATCAACTCCTTTTTGAAAGCAACAATTAATTTTACTGAAAATTACACATATCCCTCTTTAACAGCGACGGCGTTTTAAATTTGAAAATTTTAGAGAAAATTGTGATTTTGGCCAATAATAGTATTAATTTTTGTGTTTTTAGCTAGCTGCAACAAAATCACTTCCGATTTCTTTTAATTCTGATACAAGAGATTGTTTTCTCAAAAATTTTGTAAAACTCCGACAACGTTAACCCTTCCAAGGTCAAAGGTGAAATTTTTAAATTTTTTTCTGGAAGTGTTTCAAAACAATGCACAGTGGGCCAGCATCTTCGAATTTTGGCCAAAACTAGAATATTGAGTATATGAGACTAAAAGATATCACAAAGGGGGTTTGGTTGTTACTGATCACGAATCTGAAATAAAAAATATAAAATTAAAAATGGCGGATCCAAGATGGCGGCCATTAATTTTTAGTTTTTATTATATTGGACTTAAAATAATCAATTATATAGGTCTAGGATACGCTGATTAAAAATTTGAAATTAAAATTTTTAAATTTAAAATGGCGGATCCAATATGGCGACAAGTTTTTGAGTAGCAGATTACGAATCTGAAATCAAATTTTAAAAATTCAACATGGCGGACCCAATATGGCGGCCATAAATTTAAAATTGTTATGTTTTGGAAAATAAATTAAACTGTACAAAAAAGAAAAAAGATTCTGATGACGACTGATTCACGCAGAGGGACCAAAAAAAATATAAGTGTATCGGCGTTTTAAAATTTTTCGTCTGGCCGTATGTTTTTGGGTGGTTACAATTTCCCCTCTTTTGAAAATGTTTATTGTGAATCGCTATAGGAAATAATGTGAATCTTCCATTTTAGGTATAGGATATGTTCAGCGATCTTATGTAAAACACTACAAGGGACATTTTTGTGGAACATTTTAACCCTCTAACTCTGCAATAAAAGGGTCTCTTTTGGCCCTTTTTAAAAAGTCTCAAAAAGACCCATAAGTTGAAGTGTTAGAGGGTTAAAATGTTCCGCAAAAATATTTGTCATGAAATTCTACTATAAGTCACTGAAGACATCAAAGTTGAAAATTTAACTTCAATGCCAGAAATAAGCCAAAACTTAAAATGTGTTTAAGGGTTAATTTCGTACTTATTCAGAATTGGCACTCAAATGTTCCACAAACCTGGACTTTAGAGGGCTAGTCTGTGTGAGAAAACCAGAACCTTTATTTAAGATAATTTTTAGTGCTATTTTTTAGTTTTTACTAAAACTCTGAAATGCTGGAAATCAGCGAGATCTGAAGGTACTTTTTCAGTTAAAGGGCAAAATCTCGAAAGTTTATGAACGGTCGCAAAAACCTAGGTAGAAGACATCTTATGGAAAACATTGGCATTCAAGCTATTCAAATATCACTTGGAACATTTTGGAGTTTTTCTTTTTTGAAAATTTAGGATTTTTAAAAAAACCCACATCCAAATAGGTTTTAAAAATTCAAGTGCTTTAAATTTTGCTTGAAGTAAAGTATATTTCAAATCCTAGCACTTGTTTATTTAACAAAAATATTTCAAACTTGAATTTTTGTTTCCCTTTTGCTGGAGTATGCTATTGAATTAAAATATAATGAAAGTTGTATTCAAGCCTTGAAGCTGGAAAACAGCGCTGGAATTGAACTTTATTTCAACTTGAATTCCAGTGAAATTGTTTAAAGGGATTTTTGAGTTAAAATTAATAATTTTGTTACTTTTTTCGTAAATACTTAACAGGTTTCTATTTTTTTTTTTTTTTTTTTTTTTTTTGAGAACAAGTTTCAGTTTTATAATTTGAAATTGTTTTATTGTTTATTTACGATTTTTTTTTGTATCATTATAAATTAAAAAATGTCACAAAATTAAAAAACTTTGACTTTGAACTCTCGCCAACTAACAACGAGTACCCACAATGATACAATATTTCACTCACAACATATTCAACAATCCTAGATTTTGAATATATAAACATATTTTCCCTTTACCTGAATTGTACTTTTGGCCAAAAAACGGCGATCCTGGCCCACAGTGCAATGTGTTGTTTCTTGTGGAATTTGGCGAAATTTGTCTAAATAACCAACTTTTGTGCATAGTGATAAAAAAATTAGAAATTAACCCTTATAGGCACATGGGGTCGAAATGACCCCAAATTTTTAAAATGTAAAAATCGATATAAAAACTGGATCTGTCAAAACAACAGAGTAGTATGGAAGATGACAAAGATGATAAATTCTTTGTTGTTGTTTTTGTTTTTTTCTTTTATATTTTTAATGTTTAATAACGCTCCTAGACGAGAACAAGATATTCTCATTGAGTTTGTAATTAAACTTAACAAATATATCCAGAAATACTAAAAACATCGTCCCCTGACGATTTCCTTGGGCAAGAATGAAATCCGGTTAGGGACATGCCTCCAACAGATTATTTTTCACAATTTGTAAAATACGTTTGGGATTTTAGCACATTTAATTCCTTTAGTAAAAACCTTTAATTAAGCATTTTCTAGAGAAAAAAAATCCAAATTAACCTATTTGAGAGCATTTTTTGTAAAAATCGCGCGATTTTTTTTTTTAATTTTTATTTTTTTTTTTTGTAAATGCCTAATGTTTAATGCGTTTATAGATTATTGAAAAAAAATTTGTAAGTCGTGGAAACATTTCCTATCATTTGTGTACCATTTCACCAAGCAAGAAGATTAGGGCTACGTTCGAGAGAATATAAATACAAAAGGTCATATTTTCCCCTTGTCAATTTGTGTTCCAAACTTCAGGGCCGATGCGGCATGTCTTCCCGATACCCGATTATCCTTATTTTTTGGGGAACTTAATTTTACACCCAAATAAATATTTCCAGAAGGTAGCCCGGTCAATAACTCAAAATTTATTTTCTTCCATACAAGCTTAGAACACGCTAATCTCTATATATAAAAGAATAACGTGACTGACTGACTGATTGACTGACTGACTGACTGACTCAACATCGCCCAGCCCAAACCGCTGAAGCTAGGAAGTTGAAATTTGGTATGTAGGTTCCTTTTTCGGGGTAGACGTCCGCTAAGACGGGATTTTTGGAAACTCCTACCGGAACGGGCAAAAAGGGGGAAAGTGTCCCCCTTGACGGCCTGCAAAAACCCCTTTGGCTAGAAAGCTGAAATTTAAGATATGTGTTCTTTGGAGTATGGGCTAACTTTTCTGGAAAGTACTTTCTAGAATTTTGGACAGGGACGTTGTAAACATGGGGGTTAAAAAGGGGAAAAAGGCCCCCCTTGACGGCCTGCCCAAACCGCTGGAGGTAGGAAGTTGAAATTTGGTATAAAGGTTCCTCCACTATCGTAGACATCCACCAAGACGGGAGTTTTGGAAATTTTTACAGGGACGGGCAAAAAGGGGAAAAAGTCTCCCCCTTGACGGCCTGTTCAAACTGCTGGAGCTATGGAGTTGAAATTTGGTATGTAGGTTCCTCGACCGATGTAGACGTCCGTTGAGACGGCATTTTTGGAAATTCTTATCGGGAGGGGCAAAAAGGGGACGAAAAAAGTACCTTTTTCCAAAAAAGTACCTTTTCCCAAAAAAACTACCTTTTTCCCAAAAAAGTACCTTTTTCCAAAAAAAAGTACCTTTTTCCAAAAAAGTACCTTTTTCCAAAAAAAGTACCTTTTTCCAAAAAAAGTACCTTTTTCTAAAAAAAAGTACCTTTTTCCAAAAAAAGTACCTTTTTCCAAAAAAAGTACCTTTTTCCAAAAAAAGTACCTTTTTCCAAAAAAAAAGTACCTTTTTCCCAAAAAGTACCCTTTTCCCAAAAAAGTACCCTTATCCAAAAAAAGTACCTTTTTCCCAAGAAAGTACCCTTTTTCCAAAAAAAAGTACCTTTTTCCAAAAAAAGTACCTTTTTCCAAAAAAAGTACCTATTTCTAAAAAAAGTACCTTTTTTCAAAAAAAAGTACCTTTTCGCGAAAAAAGTACCTTTTTCCAAAAAAAGTACCTTTTTCCAAAAAAAAGTACATTTTTCCCAAAAAGTACCTTTTTCCAAAAAAATTCATTTTTCAAAAAAAAACACCTTTTTAAAAAAAATACGTTTTCCAAAAAAGTACAAATAAAGTACTTTGTAAAAACAAAGTATTTTTTCCAAAAAATTTCGTTTTTCCAAAAAGTACCATTTAAAATAATATATAATTTCAAAAAAACTACTTTTTTTCCTCCCCCCACGGATATCTCCACTAAAACAAGGTTTCTTGATATTCGGCATAGACGTGCGCTAAGACGGGATTTTTGGAAATTCCTACCGGAACGGGCAAAAAGGGGAAAAGTCTCCCCATAAACAGTCTCACAAATTGGAAAAGTGCCTGCACAAACCACTGGAGGTAAGAAGTTGAAATTTGGTATAAAGGTTCCTCCACTGTAGTAGACATCGACTAAGTTTGTATTTTTGGAATTCCCTACAGGATATCACAAAAGGAAACTCGGTATGTGAGTTCCTCCTTCTGTGTAGGCGTCCGCTTAGACGGAATTTTTGAAATTCCTATCGGGGGGGAAATAAGGTAAAAGTCTCCTCCTGACGGCTTGCCCAATCCCTTTAGGAAAACCTAAAATTTTAAATATGTATTCCTTGGAGTAGGACTAACTCACCGGCAACGTAATTTTTCTATTTTGGAACAGGAACATAGTAAAAATGGTGGTTGAAAGGGAAAAATGTCCCCACTAACGGCCTGCCCAAACCGCTTAGGCAATGCAGTTGAAATTTGGTATGAATGTTCCTCATCCATCGCAGATAGCCGCGAAGATGGAATTTTTGTAAATTCCTAAAGGGAGGGGCAAAAAGAAGAAAAGCCTCACCTTGGGGGCCTGTAAAAACCCCTTCGGCTAGAAACCTGAAGCTTAAAATGTGGGTCCCTGGAGTAAGGGCTAACTTATTAGAAAGATACTTTTTTGAATTTTGGACAGGGTCGTTATAAAATGGGGGCTCAAAAAGGGAAAGTTGCCTCTTAACGACCTGTCCAAACTGCTGGAACTAGGAAGCTGAAATTCGGTACTTAGGTCTCTTCCAGCCTAATTCCAACCGGGAGGGACAAAAAAAGAAAAAATGTGACCCTTGACAGTCTGCTCAAACTGCTGGAACTAGGAAGCTGAAATTCCCTGTCGATGGATTTTCGGAAATTCCTACCGAGAGGGGCACAAATAGTAAAAGTTGGTTAGAAACCTGAAATGTAAAACATATGTTACTTGGAGTATGGGCTCACTTACCGGGAAGGTGCTTTTTGGACAGGGACATTGCAAAAATGGGGGTTAATGAAGCGAAAAGTGCCGCTTAAAGGCCTGCCCAAACCGCTGGAGGTAGGAAGTTGAAATTTGGTATTAAAGTTCCTCCTCTATTGTAGACATCCGCTAAGATGAGATATTTGGAAATTTCTACAGGTAGGGTCAAAAACAGGAAAAGTCTCCCCCTTAACGGCCTGGCCAAACTGCTGGAACAAGGGAGCTTAAATTCGGTATTTGGGTTCCTTCTCCAACGTTGACGTCCCCTAAGATGGTATTTTTGGAAATTCATACCGGGAGGGGTAAAAAGGGAAAAAACTTCCCCCTTGACGGCCTGGCCAAATTGCTGGATATAGAGACCTAAAATTATGTATGTAGTAGGTTCCTCCTCCAACGCAGACGTCCTCTAAGACGGAATTTTTGGAAATTCCTACCGGGAGGGGTAAAAACGAAATAATTCTCCCCCTTGATGGCCTAACCGAACCCTTCGGCTAGAAACCTGTAATATATAATATGTTTTCCTTGGAGTATGGGCTAACTTATCGACAAGGCATTTCTAGGACTTTGGACAGGAACGTGGTAAAAATGGTGGTTCAAAAGGGGAAAATTGACCCCCCCCCCCTTAACGTCTGGGTCTTCAGCTAGAAACCTAAAACTTAAAGAACAAGTGTATATGAAACACTAAAATTAAGAAACTAAATAGGAAACAAGTGGAATTGAAACACTACACAAGTGGAATGAAATGGATATAAACGTTGAACGAGTGGAATTGAAATTATAGACAATGCAAATGGATTGGAAGAGGGAATTACCTGTTCAAACACTATCCACGGAATATGAAACTTATGTAGCATTGAAACATACTCTCGAAAATGTTAAACAAATTTTCTAAAAGAGAAAAAACCTTAGAAAAGGAATGGAACTTATATTCCGATATTTAAACTTCATGTAACGAAGCACCGGTGGAAGAAACCGACGCAGTAAATTTTCCAACTGAATTTGTGAATTTACTTCAATTGCCAGGTCTACCTTTACATAAACTGGAATTAAAAAAAAAAAAACTTTAAGACACGCTAACAACGCAGCGGGCTTTGTCCGCTATTTTTAATATTATAAAATGCTTTCCAACCCTGCTGCGCCCCCCCCCCCCCCCTAAACTTTAAGGCACGCTAACAACGTAGCGGGATGCGCCGGCTAGTCTCTATATATAAAAGAATAACGTGACTGACTGACTGACTGACTGACTGACTGACTGACTGACTCAACATCGCCCAGCCCAAACCGCTGAAGCTAGGAAGTTGAAATTTGGTATGTAGGTTCCTCTTTCGGGGTAGACGTCCACTAAGACGGGATTTTTGGAAATTCCTACCGGAACGGGCAAAAAGGGGGAAAGTGTCCCCCTTGACGGCCTGCCAAAACCCCTTTGGCTAGAAAGCTGAAATTTAAGATATGTGTTCCTTGGAGTAGGGGCTAACTTTTCTGGAAAGTACTTTCTAGAATTTTGGACAGGGACGTTGTAAAAATGGGGGGAAAAAGGCCCCCCTTGACGGCCTGCCCAAACCGCTGGAGGTAGCAAGTTGAAATTTGGTATAAAGGTTCCTCCACTATCGTAGACATCCGCCAAGACGGGAGTTTTGGAAATTTTTACAGGGACGGGCAAAAAGGGGAAAAAGTCTCCCCCTTGAGGGCCTGCTCAAACTGCTGGAGCTATGAAGTTGAAATTTGGTATGTAGATTCCTCGACCGGTGTAGACGTCCGTTGAGACGGCATTTTTGGAAATTCTTATCGGGAGGGGCAAAAAGGGGACAAAAAAAGTACCTTTCTCCAAAAAAGTACCTTTTCCCAATTAAAGTACCTTTTCCCAAAAAAAGTACCATTTTCCCAAAAAAGTACCTTTTTCCAAAAAAAGTACCTTTTTCCAAAAAAAGTACCTTTTTCAAAAAAAAGTACCTTTTTCCAAAAAAAGTACCTTTTTCCAAAAAAAAGTACCTTTTTCCAAAAAAAGTACCTTTTTCCAAAAAAAGTACATTTTTCCGAAAAAAGTACCTTTTTCCAAAAAAAGTACCTTTTTCCAAAAAAAGTACCTTTTTCCAAAAAAAGTACCTTTTTCAAAAAAAAGTACCTTTTTCCAAAAAAAGTACCTTTTTCCAAAAAAAGTACCTTTTTCCAAAAAAAGTACCTTTTTCCAAAAAAAGTACCTTTTCCAAAAAAAGTACCTTTTTCCAAAAAAAGTATCTTTTTCCAAAAAAAGTACCTTTTTCAAAAAAAAGTACCTTTTTCCAAAAAAAGTACCTTTTTCCAAAAAAAAGTACCTTTCTCCAAAAAAGTACCTTTTCCCAATTAAAGTACCTTTTCCCAAAAAAAGTACCATTTTCCCAAAAAAGTACCTTTTTCCAAAAAAAGTACCTCTTTCCAAAAAAAGTACCTTTTTCCAAAAAAAATTCCTTTTTCCAAAAAAAGTACCTTTTTCCAAAAAAAGTACCTTATTCCAAAAAAAGTACCTCTTTCCAAAAAAAGTACCTTTTTCCAAAAAAAGTACCTTTTTCCAAAAAAAATTCCTTTTTCCGAAAAAAGTACCTTTTTCCAAAAAAAGTACCTTTTTCAAAAAAAAGTACCTTTTTCCAAAAAAAGTACCTTTTTCCAAAAAAAGTACCTTTTTCCAAAAAAAGTACCTTTTTCCAAAAAAAGTACCTTTTCCAAAAAAAGTACCTTTTTCCAAAAAAAGTATCTTTTTCCAAAAAAAGTACCTTTTTCAAAAAAAAGTACCTTTTTCCAAAAAAAGTACCTTTTTCCAAAAAAAAGTACCTTTCTCCAAAAAAGTACCTTTTCCCAATTAAAGTACCTTTTCCCAAAAAAAGTACCATTTTCCCAAAAAAGTACCTTTTTCCAAAAAAAGTACCTTTTTCAAAAAAAAGTACCTTTTTCCAAAAAAAGTACCTTTTTCCAAAAAAAAGTACCTTTTTCCAAAAAAAGTACCTTTTTCCAAAAAAAAGTACCTTTCTCCAAAAAAGTACCTTTTCCCAATTAAAGTACCTTTTCCCAAAAAAAGTACCATTTTCCCAAAAAAGTACCTTTTTCCAAAAAAAGTACCTTTTTCCAAAAAAAGTACCTTTTTCAAAAAAAAGTACCTTTTTCCAAAAAAAGTACCTTTTTCCAAAAAAAAGTACCTTTTTCCAAAAAAAGTACCTTTTTCCAAAAAAAGTACCTTTTTCCAAAAAAAGTACCTTTTTCCAAAAAAAATTCCTTTTTCCAAAAAAAGTACCTTTTCCAAAAAAAGTACCTTTTTCCAAAAAAAGTACCTTTTTCCAAAAAAAGTACCTTTTTCCAAAAAAAGTACCTTTTTCCAAAAAAGTACCTTTTTCCAAAAAAAGTACCTTTTTCCAAAAAAAGTACCTTTTCCCAAAAAAGTACCTTTTTCCAAAAAAAGTACTTTTTCCAAAAAAAGTACCTTTTTCCAAAAAAAGTACCTCTTTCCAAAAAAAGTACCTTTTTCCAAAAAAAATTCCTTTTTCCAAAAAAAGTACCTTTTTCCAAAAAAAGTACCTTATTCCAAAAAAAGTACCTCTTTCCAAAAAAAGTACCTTTTTCCAAAAAAAGTACCTTTTTCCAAAAAAAATTCCTTTTTCCGAAAAAAGTACCTTTTTCCAAAAAAGTACCTTTTTCCAAAAAAGTACCTTTTTCCAAAAAAAGTACCTTTTTCCAAAAAAAAGTACCTTTTCCAAAAAAAGTACCTTTTTCCAAAAAAAGTACCTTTTTCCGAAAAAAGTACCTTTTTCCAAAAAAAAGTACCTTTTTCCAAAAAAAGTACCTTATTCCAAAAAAAGTACCTTTTTCCAAAAAAAGTACCTTTTCCCAAAAAAAGTACGTTTTTCCAAAAAAAGTAGCTTTTTCCAAAAAAAAGTACCCTTTTCCAAAAAAAGTACCTTTTTTCAAAAAAAGTACCTTTTTTCAAAAAAATTACCTTTTTTCAAAAAAAGTACCTTTTTCCAAAAAAAGTACTTTTTTCCAAAAAAAAGTACCTTTTTCCAAAAAAAGTACCTTTTTCCAAAAAAAGTATCTTTTTCCAAAAAAAGTACCTTTTTCCAAAAAAAATTCCTTTTTCCAAAAAATGTACCTTTTTCCAAAAAAAAAGTACCTTTTTCCAAAAAATGTAGCTTTTTCTAAAAAAATGTACCTTTTTAAAAAAAAGTACCGTTTCCCAAAAAACATACATTTTTCCAAAAAAATAACTTTTTCAAAAAAAGTACCTTTTCCAAAAAAAGTACCTTTTCCCAAAAAAAGTACCTTTTTCTAAAAAAATGTTCCTTTTCCCAAAAACATACATTTTTTTAAAAAAATACCTTTTTCAAAAAAAAGTACCTTTTCTAAAAAAAAGTACCTTTTCCCCAAAAAAAAAGTACCAAAAGAAGTACCTTTTTCCAAAAAACATACATTTTTCCAAAAAAAAAACACCTTTTTAAAAAAAAATACCTTTTCCAAAAAAAGTACAAATAAAGTACTTTGTAAAAACAAAGTATCTTTTTCCAAAAAATTTCGTTGTTCCAAAAAGTACCATTTAAAATAGTATATAATTTCAAAAAAACTACTTTTTTTCCTCCCCCCACGGATATCTCCACTAAAACAAGGTTTCTTGATATTCGGCATAGACGTGCGCTAAGACGGGATTTTTGTAAATTCCAACCGGAACGGGCAAAAAGGGGAAAAGTCTCCCCATAAACAGTCTCACAAATTGGAAAAGTGCCTGCCCAAACCACTGGAGGTAAGAAGTTGAAATTTGGTATAAAGGTTCCTCCACTGTAGTAGACATCGACTAAGTTTGTATTTTTGGAATTCCCTACAGGATATCCCAAAAGGAAACTCGGTATGTGAGTTCCTCCTTCTGTGTAGGCGTCCGCTTAGACGGAATTTTTGAAATTCCTATCGGGAGGGGAAATAAGGTAAAAGTCTCCTCCTCACGGCTTGCCCAATCCCTTTTGGCCAACCTAAAATTTTAAATATGTATTCCTTGGAGTAGGACTAACTCACCGGCAACGTAATTTTTCTATTTTGGAACAGGAACATAGTAAAAATGGTGGTTGAAAGGGAAAAATGTCCCCACTAACGGCCTGCCCAAACCGCTTAGGCAATGCAGTTGAAATTTGGTATGAATGTTCCTCATCCATCGCAGATAGCCGCGAAGATGGAATTTTTGTAAATTCCTAAAGGGAGGGGCAAAAAGAAGAAAAGCCTCACCTTGGGGGCCGGTAAAAACCCCTTCGGCTAGAAACCTGAAGCTTAAAATGTGGGTCCCTGGAGTGAGGGCTAACTTATTAGAAAGATACTTTTTTGAATTTTGGACAGGGTCGTTATAAAATGGGGGCTCAAAAAGGGAAAGTTGCCCCTTAACGACCTGTCCAAACTGCTGGAACTAGGAAGCCGAAATTCGGTACTTAAGTTCCTCTCAGCCTGCTCAAACTGCTGGAACTAGGAAGCTGGAATTCCCTGTCGATGGATTTTCGGAAATTCCTACCGAGAGGGGCACAAATAGTAAAAGTTGGCTAGAAACCTGAAATGTAAAACATATGTTACTTGGAGTATGTGCTCACTTACCGAGAAGGTGCTTTTTGGACAGGGACATTGCAAAAATGGGGATTAATGAAGCGAAAAGTTCCGCTTAAAGGCCTGCCCAAACCGCTGGAGGTAGGAAGTTGAAATTTGGTATTAAAGTTCCTCCTCTATTGTAGACATCCGCTAAGATGAGATTTTTGGAAATTTCTACAGGTAGGGTCAAAAACAGGAAAAGTCTCCCCCTTAACGGAATGGCCAAACTGCTGGAACAAGGGATCTTAAATTCGGTATTTGGGTTCCTTCTCCAACGTTGACGTCCCCTAAGATGGTATTTTTGTAAATTCATACCGGGAGAGGTAAAAAGGAAAAAACTTCCCCCTTGACGGCCTGGCCAAACTGCTGGATATAGAGACCTAAAATTATGTATGTAGTAGGTTCCTCCTCCAACGCAGACGTCCTCTAAGACGGAATTTTTGGAAATTCCTACCGGGAGGGGTAAAAACGGAATAATTCTCCCCCTTGATGGCCTAACCGAACCCTTCGGCTAGAAACCTGTAATATATAATATGTTTTCCTTGGAGTATGGGCTAACTTATCGACAAGGCATTTCTAGGACTTTGGACAGGAACGTGGTAAAAATGGTGGTTCAAAAGGGGAAAATTGCCCCCCCCCCTTAACGTCTGCGTCTTTAGCTAGAAACCTAAAACTTAAAGAACAAGTGTATATGAAACACTAAAATTAAGAAACTAAATAGGAAACGAGTGGGATTGAAACACTACACAAGTGGAATGAAATGGATATAAACGTTGAACGAGTGGAATTGAAATTATAGACATTGCAAATGGATTGGAAGAGGGAATTACCTGTTCAAACACTATCAACGGAATATGAAACTTATGTAGCATTGAATCATACTCTCCAAAAAGTTAAACAAATTTTCTGAAAGAGAAAAAACCTTAGAAAAGGAATGGAACTTATATATTCCGATATTTAAACTTCATGTAACGAAGCACCGGTGGAAGAAACCGACGCAGTAAATTTTCCAACTGAATTTGTGAATTTACTTGAATTGCCAGGTCTACCTTTACATAAACTGGAATTAAAAAAAAAAACTTTAAGACACGCTAACAACGTAGCTTTGCCCGCTATTTTTAATATTATAAAATGCTTTTCAACCCTGCTTTACGTTATTTATTTTCATTCAAAACACAAATGAACAAAACTACTTACGGGTCTATCTACCTAAGTTCGCACTTTACCAAATTATCTTGACATTCACACGTATATTGCAAATTATTATGGATTCATTACTAACAATCCACTCTCATGAGCAAAAGTGATCAAATATTTATTTATTTTAAACCCATTGTTGTGCAGAATTATTTATTTGTGGTGGCTGGGTGAAGGCTTTAAATAAAAAAACGAATTTAATAAAAATTGTGGGGGGCGCAGCCCCCCGGGGGGGAGGGCGTAGCCCTCCCCCCCTTAACCTTTAAGGCACGCTAACAACGTAGCGGGCTGCGCCCGCTAGTGATCACATAAGAGTATATATTAATCATATGGGTTATATATTTAACCTATTATTTAATAATGTTTTTCTACACTGGGAAGTTAGAGAAAGTGAATGGTAAAATTTTCTACTGGTATTGAGGTTTGGTTGTGGTTATAATATTTAAGCAAATATTTTTGTTTATCCTTTTTTATGACATGAAAGAAAGAAAAATAGAAGAACTGAAAAAGCCACAAAAAAGTTTTATATCAATGGTTATAAGTTGATAAATATAAAATGAAAAATGTTTAAAATTGCCTCTACATTTTAAAGAATTTGTTTGACAAGTTTATGTCAAATTATAAGTTTAAAAGTTAACCCTCCAATGGGCAAGGCTGACTCTAGGTACTGTTATCCTTAAACGAAATATATTTATAGATTACAAATTTTATTTAAAAGAGTTAAATTATTTGGATAAAATAATTTATGACATTTTTTGTTAACAAACTTCCGGTACGGCTTATAAGCGTCAAAAACTCGAAGTTGAAAATTCGTAAAATTAAAAAAATAATTATTTTAGAAGGAAATAAAATTTTAAAGAATTAAAAAAAATAAAAACCTTGCTAGTAGACTTTGATAATGAACACGAAATAACATAAAATTATCTGCTTTGTAAATACCCAGCAAAAAACCATTGGAAGTCAAACCACTTCCTTCATTGCTCTAAACATTGCCATTACTGTACTGCTTTTTTAAAAGTAATTCTGAACAACTTCAAAAAATGCCTTCTTTTATTGCTTTGAAAGTATCCGTTGGTATACTTTTACAATTTTTTTTAAAAGTAATTCAGAACAAGGTCCAAAAATTTCTTAAGTATTGTTTCTAAAGCATTATTGCATGTCATGTAAATTTGTTAAAATTCATAAAGTGTTTTTGACCTAACAAATTATATTTCAGCTTGAAGCTTGACAAGACCATTCCAGGCCATGTGGCAAACCTAGTCGAAACGCTCTTCGACTTCCGGCAGAATATGCTTTAGGGACATTCACTTGACATGTAAACGGGTTAACCAATTCTAATGATATTTACCTGTCTATTCCTACGAAAAGTCTCCGACTCTTAATTGTCACTATAATCCCCTTGTGTTTGTAGTTGCACAGTCACAATGAATTATATTCTTTAAAATTTTTATTTGAAGACTTCAAAAATTTTCAGACCTGGTATCGACACAATCATACACTCACAATATTTTATCGTCAAAAACAATATAAAATACATATTAAATTAATTAAAAACAAAATTAAAAAAGGACTACTGATTTTTCATTATATTCAAAACATTTGCTATTTATTTTCAAAAATTGTTTAAACAATCCATAAAAGAAATAAAAATAATTAAAGAGTCTGTTAAAACAATCATCAATTTTTAACTGACAAAACGTAAAAAAAAAACTATTTTGTGGTTTGTTTTTTCATTTTTGATTTTTTTTTTTTTTTGTTTAAATTTTCAAAACACTATACACACAATACACACCTTCATATTTTTATTGGCTATGTTTGTGTGTATGAGTAAAGAATTTCTTGTAATTTGAATGGAAATAATTTTGTATATACAAAAACTATTTTAACACAAAAGAAAACCGAAAATATTTGATTTTTGGTTTTAAACAGAAAACAACGAAATTATTTAAATTATTTTTTCTAAAAATAGAACATTTGACTGAAAATATAAACTCCTACGGACGATACATATTTTTTGTGGTTTGTTTTTTATTGACTGATAAAAAAAGTTAAACACTATGTTTCAATGTATTTTAATTGATTCTGCAATTGAAAACAAACTTTACCTATTACTTTTCAAATAAACCTCAATCGGTTATCAAAAATATAACACTGCTAAATAAAATTTGATTTTTTTGCATTTTGTTGTTGTTTTTAATATAAAGTTTTAGCTTTCAGTTTTAGAAATTGTCTTATGACAATCACAACGTTGTAACAAGCAGGAATAGACTCTATATAAGTAACAAAGTTTATAAATTTTAACAAAATATATTTTTTATAAAATAAATTTAATAATTTTAGAAAAGAGAAAATCATCACAATTTCTTAAGTGGGGTTAAGAGCTGTCAATTTATAACCTTCGTTATGTACACTTATACATAAAACAAAGATTCACCAACACTTTTATACACACAATTACACCAAATTTAAGAACAAAAAAATAAAAAATATATCATGAAGGGTGTAAAAAATTTTTAAAATTCTAGCGAAATATTTCTTTTAGCCAGCATTACACTAAAACTTTATAACCAAAAACAAAAAAAAAAAAAAAAATTACGGAAATCCAAATGCTAATTGCATGTCATTGTTAAAGGATAGAAAACATTAAATAAAACCAACAATATCAAGGTTAATTAAATTTGACAGTTTTTAATTAAAAATAATTTCAAAGGCTTTTTAAGAAAATACGTTAACCATTTCACGACCAAACTTGAACCGCTTCAAAGTTTTCAATGGATTTTTTTTAGGAAACGTAGACTTAAGTCAGCGAGACACAGCATGTGCAGTTTATTGAGAGCTAAACATTGGTCCTTTCGAGAGAAAAACATCGATGTATCATAGTTAAAGATTCGATTGTAAATGCCAAAGATATAACAAAAAATGTAAAATGGCAACCTCTACGTTCGGCAAAAAAAATTTTTTTTGAAATCTTCTTGCAAAAATAATTTAGATTGGACGGTGTACGGCGAACTTTTTCCATACAAAACAATAATAAAATTAAAAAAATGTATATTTTATTTGTCAATTTTATGATTGTGCCGATACCAGGTATTAATTTTTTTTTTTTTTTTGTAGCTTTCAGCAGAAATTTTAATAAATATAATTTATTGGAACTTTTCTACAACAAAACCCAGTCACAACTAGAGTCACCGACTTTTCGTAGGCATAGGCACGTTAATTTGTCCAAGTTATTTCAAAAATTGTCTACTACCTTAAGTATTCAATAAAAATTCAAATATTTGTTCTAGAATCAGATCGAAATAAAATACCGGATCTCATTGATTTTGGAGTAACTAAAAATATAGCAAGAAATTTGGTGCACTTAGAATCCTCATTGGAACTCTCTTCTGATCATACACCCACTATTGTTTCCCTTATAAACCCTCGAATTGTATCTCCAACCGGTGACTTAGCACTTACAGGCAAAGGAACAAATTGGCTAAAATATAAAAAATTTATCAGTACTCATTGCTCGGAAAATATATTGCTAAGAACAACAGAGGACATTGATCTCTCACTTAGGAATTTTGAATCCTATCTTAAACTTGCTGCACGACTTGCTACCAAACCCCCCCGACAATCCAGACAAAATCCAATTTTTTCAGTTGATATTGAGCGACTCTTAAATGAGAAAAGAAGAGCTCGTAGAGAGTGGCAGCTTCACAGATCTCCTGCACTTAAGGCTCGATTTAAAGAATGCTCAAACAAGTTACGCAAATTACTTGAATTACAAAGAAATTACTCACTGAATGATTTTTTGGAAAATCTGGAGGCTACGGCAAGAACGGACTATTCATTATGGCGTGCTACAAAGAATCTAAAAAGACCTGTTATATGTAAACCTCCAATGCGTAAATCTGACGGAAGCTGGGCTAGAAATGATACGGAGAAAGGCGAGTTGTTTGCAGAACATTTAAAATCTGTATTTATGCCAAACGATCCAAACACAATAGTCGAGTTACCACCAATTTTGCCACGGCACGTAGAGGTACCCATTCGCTTTGAGTTGCGAGAGGTCGAAAATGCTATCTCAGAATTAAACCCAAAAAAAGCTTTTGGTACCGATAAAATTAATAATAAAATGATCTTGGAGTTACCCCAGATAGCTGTAAGAATAATACTTTTTATTTTTAATGCAATATTACGCCTTGAATATTATCCACCAGTATGGAAGGTCTCCCTCATTAAAATGATACCCAAGCCAGGAAAAGATCTCACTAAAGTTGAATCTTATAGGCCTATAAGTCTTTTATCTAATTTATCAAAACTCTTCGAGAAACTATTGGCAAACAGAATAACGATAACTGTAACTCAACATAACCTAATTCCTGCTCATCAGTTCGGTTTTCGTAAAAAGCATGGCACCATTGAGCAAGTTCACAGACTTGTTAGTGAAATACGAAAGGCCTTTGAGGATAAGAATTACTGTTCTGCACTCTTTATTGACGTATCGCAAGCCTTTGATAAAGTTTGGCACGAAGGTTTGTTATTTAAAATTAAAAATATACTGCCACGTAACACACATAATATACTCGAAAGCTATATAAGCAATCGTAAATTTGTTGTCAAGGAAAGTGATTTCTTCAGCTCTCCTCAAGATATTCGGGCCGGTGTCCCTCAAGGTAGCATTTTAGGTCCACTCTTGTATCTTTTGTATACTTCTGACATGCCAACTGATAGTAATACTCATACGTCTACATTTGCTGATGATACGGCTATATTGAGTTGTCACAAAAACCCATATGAAGCCTCTCGAATATTGCAGGAACACGTTTTTGAACTGGAATCGTGGCTGAAAAAGTGGAAGATAAAGGTGAATGAACAGAAATGTATTCATTTGACTTTTACTTTAAGAAAAGAAACATGCTCTTTTATCAAAATTAACAATCACAAAGTACCCCAACACTCAAATGTCAAATATATTGGTATACATCTTGATCGTCGTCTCACGTGGAAGAACCATATCGATGCCAAAATAACACAAATAAAACTTAAAACAATAGAACTTAATTAGCTAATTGGAAGAAATTCTAGACTTGGCCTTGATTGCAAGTTGTTGTTGTATAATTCGATTTTGAAACCTATATGGTGCTACGGCATCCAAATCTGGGGCACTGCGTCTGCATCAAATGTTCAAAAAATTCAAAGGAAGCAGAACAATATTTTGCGAACCATTGTCTGCGCACCATGGTATATAAGAAATGCGAACATACACTCAGATTTGAATGTTCCCACCGTTAATGATGAAATCGCGAGATACACCTTAAACTACTTAAAGAGGCTGCAACTGCACCCAAATTCATTGGCTCGTAAACTGCTTGAGGATCAAGGACACCGACGCCTCCTAAGAAGGACCACCGCTGATTTGGCTCTATAGAATAAATGTATATTCTTTATAACAAAATGTTGGTTTTTAATTTCTATTTAAAAAATTAAAAATTAGTTTTTTCGACCTTTTTAAAATTAAACTTCTAATTTATCGTTTTTAACTTTTTCTATACATTTACTTTGCATCAAATTAAAAAAATATTTAATGTTTAAAATTAAAATTTTGTCTGGCACTGGCTGGGCTTAATATTTTAGCTTTAGTACATAAGATTTGATAAACTTATTGTTAGTTCACTGTTGTGAAGATTCAATAAATAAAATTATGAAAAAAAAAAAAAAAAAAAAAAAAAAAAAGAATCAGTTAGGGCATCAGTGCGTATAATCGATATAATAAAGGAAGGATTATGGGACCGTAAACGTAAATGTGATGTAACTGTACCGTGCCGTAGCTAAAAAGTACACTTATAGATTACACTATGGAACATTTTTGGGATTATTGTCTGGGGGGTGAGAAATTCCAAGTCAGGGTGATGGTACTAGGTCAGTATAGTAAAACCCTCAAAGGGTTTGGCGTTCGTATGTGTCATTTTTTTTTATGACCTTTTAAATTTTTTCCTTATCTTGATGTTTTTTCGCTTAGTTGTAACTCGAGAACCACTTGTCCGATTTTGATGAAACAAATTTAGAAAAATTTAGAATTACAATTTCTTTAATCCGTTCATATAATATTTTTTTTATAATCAACAGTTTTGCCGGTAAAAATAAATTTGTGGAGAAAAAAAAATATTTTTTTGCCTAAAAATTAAAATTTTTTATGAATTTAAAAAAAAAAAATTTTTTATGAATTTAAAAAAAAAAATTTTAATTTTTAGGCAAAAAAATATTTTTTTTTTCTCCACAAATTTATTTTTACCGGCAAAACTGTTGATTATAAAGAAAAATGTTATATGAACGGATTAAAGAAATTGTAATTCTAAATTTTTCTAAATTTGTTTCATCAAAATCGGACAAGTGGTTCTCGAGTTACAACTAAGCGAAAAAACATCAAGATAAGGAAAAAATTTAAAAGGTCATAAAAAAAACGACACATACGAACGCCAAACCCTTTGAGGGTTTTACTATACTGACCTAGTACCATCACCCTGACTTGGAATTTCTCACCCCCCAGATTGGCTGTTGTACTGTGTTATCGTAAACGACATTACTATTTAGCATCTATTTCATGAGGTTTTATATTTTATTCTAAATTTTTACATTTATTTGTTAATTTTTATTCATTATTTGTTGTTTGAATCAATTTTCTTTATTCATTTCATATTTTTTCCGACTAAAATCATTCAGCTGTTTCGATGCCGGATAGAAAATTCTGATTTCAACAGAATGAACTGGCAAGTTCGTTTACATTTACGTGCTAGTAACCATTCGTATACATTTCTTCTTGTGGTATCGAAACAGCTGATTCGTTACAGATACGTTTACGGTTGGGTAAGTCAGCCTTAAATACAATATTCATTAAACGTTGTGATATCCTAACTGCTTACGGAATATATATTGAATATTATTGTACAATATTACGATCAAAGGTTTAAAAAGCTTAATTCTTTCATTCACTTTTTCAAAATTAATGAAATTTGGGTTAAATTTCATTCCCTAATAGCATTCTTATGGAATTAATTCGATAGCTTAATTCCCAATAGCTTTAAATTATATGAATTCATTCTATTTTGATTGAATTCTTACTGAATGAAACCCAATTTACCTGAATTCATTTAATAAAAAAGTGAATGAAAAATTATTTGTTTTCATTCACTTAATCAAATGAAAAATTTTAATTTGTATGTAATTGCTGAAATATTAGCATAATACAATGAAAAACGTTTAAAATTCATCTAACAGAAATAAATAGTATCGTATGCTTTGTTACAGCTTGTATGCTTTGGTTTTGATTATATGTTAGTTTCACACTACACTGCACTAAGTGAATGGTAATAAAATTTCTTCATTCAATTAGTAAAATGGTGAATGAACATGCGATTTGAATGATTCAAGTTAGGAATTCATTCAATTCATATTAAAGCTTTGGGAATGAAGCTTATGAATGAATTCTTTACGAATGGTTTAAGGGAATGGTACATGAATCTTTTTAAAATCTGAATTTAATTTTTAGGGAATTAAGCTTAAATTGAATTAAGTTTTTCGAAGCTCTGATTACGATGTAGAATATTAAACGAATGTGTACTCACAAACACCGCTGAGTAACACGCTTAAACTTTCTGATTTGATAGAAGAAAATCTGAAGCTTTTTCTTACAAAAACTAAAAATATATTGGCCGATTTTTAAATAAATTAAATTATCTATTACACTAAAAATTTGTGTAAAAACTAGAGTTAAATTTTTTTTAAATAATTTTTTTTTTTGAAATTGCCACAGAAAACTATATTGATATAGTAAAATTTCTAGAATTTTCTAAATACTAATAAATAATTTTAAATATGTAATATACTAAAAATTGGCATCTAATAAGCAAAAAAAATATATTATTGTACGAGTATTACCAGTGTAATTCTATTCAGGTACCCCGTGGGAAGACAGGGGTCAATTGTAGTGAGAGTACCTGTCCCGTGACCGGTGAAAACAGGACCGGTCTGAAGGAACCTGTCCCATGACTAGAGAAAACAGGACCGGTCTGACAGTACCTACCCGGTGACCTGTCCCGTAACCGATGAAAACGCAACTGGTCTTAAAGTACCGGTCCTGTGACTGGTGAAAAGAGCACCGGTCTGAGAGTACCTGTCCCGGGACAGGTGAAAATGGGACTAAACCAGTGGTACAATTATTAGAGTTGTGAATTATTCGGATTTTTATTTTGATCGATTAACCCTTACATGCCTGAATTGTAATGACAGGGAATTTTCCGACCAAACTTGGTGGAAATACAGCTATGGACATGGAAATAGGACACTTTTATGCGTTAAGAAACATAATTATTTATCTTGAAAAATAAAACAAAAATAATCTTTTTCACATCATATACGGGAAGTGTTATAACACCTGAATTAGAACAATTATAATTCATTCTTTATTTAAATAAAAATCCTTCAACTATTTTATATATATGTATTGGTAAATATGTATAAACTAATAAAAATACCTGGACTTCTAAATAGGACACATTTTATATTTTTACAAAAAACCATACATTTTTTGGGTTTTTAAAACAATTATTATTTTTTTAGCGTTAATATTACACTAATATTTTGTGCTGTATCCATTATTATCAATAACCGCTTCGCAACTTCTTTGCATACTCTCAACTAATCTCTGGCATCTTTCTTTTGGTATAGAATACCAGGCTTCTTGAATACCAGCCCAAAGTTCGGTGGAATTTTTGTAATTGTTTTGCGAAACTTTTGTTTTTACATCATTCCATAGATTTTCTATTGGATTAAGGTCCGGACTTTGGGCTGGCCAGTCCAAAACCGTAATTTGTTCTTCTAAAAACCCATCCTTCACTATGTTCGACGAATGCTTCGGATCATTGTCTTGCATAAATGTCCACTTAACTGGCATATTTTCATAGGCAAATGGCTCCATAAGATTCTTAAGAATGCTCAAATATTGAAACCTGTCCATTTTGTCCTCTACTTTTACGATAGGCCCAACACCACGCCAGGAAAAAGCCCCCCATACCATAATATTACCCCCACCGTGTTTCAAGGTCTTCTGAGTGTACTTAGTGTTTAAAGCCTGGTTTTTTGGGCGATGTACAAATGTTCTACCATCTGGTCCGACACGATTTACCTTCGTTTCATCGCTCCAAAGCACATTTTTCCAAAAGGACTACTCATTTCCTCTGTGGGTTTTGGCAAAATCAATACGTTTCTTAATATTTTTTCTTGAAAGAAGAGGCTTCTTTCTACTTATTCGTCCAAATAAGTTTGCTTCATTCAGTCTTCTTCTTACTAACCTGTCTGACATTTGAACGTTGAATTTTTCCCTGATTTCATTATTTATTTGACGGAAGGACATAAAAGGGTTGAGTTTGCTTTTGCGTACTATAGTCCTGTCCATATAAGTTGTAGTTTTAAGACGGATTGGCTTACGTTCTTTATTTTGCATGTGATATTTCTTGTCGGCAGCACATAGACGAATAGCATTGTATACCATATTTCGCGAACACTTTAGTATTAGCAATTTCAGTTGGAGATTTCATCTCGTTGTGGAATTGAGATATAAGTCTTCGTTTTTCTGTACGTCCCATATTGGTACAATTAGAAAAGAATTTACTTATTTCAAACGCAAATTATGAAAAGAAAATTATTACTAAGTGCATCGAGTAAAATTTTGACAATTATTGCAAGTGTCCTATTTTTATGTCCCAGTCAAATATGAACAAAGTAAAGTAATTTTGTTGTAAATATTTGCATGTTTTAAATATTGCAAAGTTTCTATAATCTGAGACTACTTGATTACAGTTTACTATAATAGATAAGAAATATAATTATTGCTTTATAACACTATGCGATAGTCAAAATCGGGATGGGATGAAACCAACGGGAAATGTTATATCGGTCAAAAACAAGTTATACGTGTCCCGGCGTTTCGCTGGGTCACCCCTAGGAATCGAGATATATCTTTTTTTTTTGACATAACTCGATTTTGCTCAAACAATTTTAAAAAAATTAAAAATTACAATTCCTTTAATCTGTTCATATAACGTTTTTCTATATACTCAACAGTTTTGCCGGTAAAAATAAATGTTTGTTACCGCTACCATAAAAATCAATAACCTTTTTTTTATTACTTTTTTTTAATATTTTAGGCAAAAAATATTTTTTTCTTCATACATTTATTTTTACCGGCAAAACTGTTGAGTATATAGAAAAACGTTATTTGAACAGATTAAAGGAATTGTAATTTTTAATTTTTTTAAAATTCTTTGAGCAAAATCGGACTAGTGGTCTCGAGTTATGTCAAAAAAAAGACCACCGATTCCTAGGGGTGACCCAGCGAAACGCCGGGACACGTATAACTTCTTTTTTACCGATATAACTTTCCCCGGTAGTTTGAACCCTTCCCGATCACTGACCCCTACCATTTGTCTCACAGTGTAATTATTATGAGAAATGCATGAAGATAATTTTGTATGAAGTGTCCTATTTCTATGTCCATAGCTGTAGTTCAGTCCTGTGAAAGGTTCTTTTGTGTCAGTCCTATGACACGTTCTTTTGCGTCAGTTTTGTGACATGTTCATCTGCACCAGTTCCGTGACAGGTTCATTTGCGCCAGTCCTGTGATAGTTTCTTTTGTATCAGTCCTGTAACAGGTTCTTTTGCTGCAGTCCTGTGACTGGTTCTTTAGCGTTGGTCCTGTGACACGTCACAGGGGGCAATTGACCCCCTCCTAGGACAAGCCCATGTTAAAGTTACCGGTCCTTTTCGTATTAAGTTACCGGTTCCTTTTCGCACAGGGTATATATATATTAGACTGTCCCTTAAAATAGCTATTCGTCGATTTTCGTTCATTACACCCCCCAGTTTTATTGGAAATGGTCCCAAATAAAAGAAACCAATTTTTTTTTTTGGAAAACTTTAGCCCGTACCGAAAGTTGGACGAAAATGGCCCATTTTGGAAAAGAAGTGTATTATTATTAAAAATTCCCAAAATTCGAAATTTCGAAAAAAATTATTTTGTATTCCATTTATTCATTTAATATAGTCAAGATGATTCAGACATGGCATTTTGATTTCATCGGATATCATTAACCCACTTTAGCCTGGAATCCAAAATGACCCATAAATTTGATAAAAATGCAAAAACGTGTTTTTTTTTAAATTAATTTTAAAGATTTTTTAAAATGCCTAATTTGGAGATGTCGATCGCTATTAGTACCGCATAATAGTTGATATTAAAGAAAAAAAATAAATTGGAAAAATGATAATTCGAGTTTGTGTTTGGAGCGACTGCTTTCCAGGACATTTTACAAAAATTGCTCATTTTGTCAAAAACTTTAAAAATTCTAATGTTTTCATCAAAGTATACTTAGTTTTCGGAAAAGTATCTTTTAAATTTGTTAAGACTATAATTATCTTTTTCATTTGTTTAAAAAATCGTTAACCCTTAGTGGCCTGGGGTCAGCAAATAGCCATGAAACTTAATATTAATTATTAACTACGGGATTGTAAAGCCATTAAATTGATAAAAAAAAATCTCAACTGGATAAAAATAATTATTCTATGTAACGCGGTCCGTATGGGTTTAATTTTTATAATTTTGGCGAAAAACGCCCCACTAGGAAATTAACAGAATAACACCTTTCATAATTTTCGGCAAAATATCACTTTGAATGAATAAAAAAAATATTTTTCACTTGATAAAAATTATTATTTTGAGTAACTTGATCCATATAGGGTTAATGTTCTCACTTTTCATAAAAAAGAACCACTAGGAAAGTTACAGAATAACATTTTTCAGATTTGTATTAAATTGGATAGGCGATAAAAAAAAATGTCCACTTGATAAAAATAATTATTTTATGTAACAAGATCCATATAGTGTTAATTTTTGCACTTTCGCTAAAAACGAACAACTAGGAAATTTACAGAGTAACATCTTTCATAATTTTAGAAAAAATATCAAAAATGGATCAAAAAAATATTTTTTCCGCTTGATAAAAATTATTATTTTGTGTAACTTGATCCATATAGGGTTAACGTTTTCACTTTTCGGCAAAAACAGCCCACTTGGAAATTTTCAGAATAACGTCGTTCCAAATAGAAAGCAATAAATGCATAATAAACAAAAGCTTTTAATTAGAATCGAATACAAATACACAACTAAAATTGCTGTTAACATACGGACACTTTTGACCCGACCTTTTTAACCCTCAAATATAAGATTGGGGCTATAGAGAATTGCGCTTGTTCGTTAGCTTGTACCCTCTATCGCATATCCCAATTTAAAAAAAAATCTGATAAATGTTATTCTGTAAATTTCCTAGTGGGCCTTTTTTTGTGACAAGTGAGAACATGAACCCTATATCAACTTACTCAAAATAATAATTTTTATCAAGTGGAAAAAAAATTTTTTTGATTTATTTAAAGTGATATTTTTTGGAAAATTATAAAAGGTGTTATTCTGTAAATTTCCTAGTGGGTCGTTTTTGGCCAAAAGTATAAAAATTAACCCCATATGGATCATGTTATATAAAATAATTATTTTTTTAATTTAATGGCCTTACAATCTCGTAGTCATAATTAATATTACGTTTCATGGGTCTTTTCTGACCCCAGGCCACTAATAACGATTTTTTAAACAAATGTAAAGATAATTATAGTCTTAACAAATTTAAGTGATACTTTTCCGAAAACTATGTAAACTTTGATGAAAACATTAAAATTTTGTTAAATTTTTGAAAAAATGAGCAATTTTTGTAAAATGTCCAGGAAAGCAGTCGCTCCAAGCACAAACTCGAATTATCATTTTTCCAATTTTTTTTTTTAGTATCAACTATTATGTGGCACAAATAGCAATCGACATCGCCAAATTAGGCATTTTAAAAAATCTTTAAAATTAATTTTTAAAAAAACACGTTTTTGCATTTTTTTTTATCAAATTCGTGGGTCATTTTTGATTCCAGGCAAAAGTGGGTTAATGATATCCGATGAAGTCACAATTCCACATCTGAATCATTTTGACTATATTAAATGAATAAATGAAATAACAAATATTTTTTTTCTAAATTTCAAATTTTGGGAATTTTTAATAATAATACACTTTTTTCCAAAATCGGGCATTTTCGTCCAACTTTCGGCACGGGTTAACGGTTTCCAAAAAAAAAAAAATTGATTTCTTCCATCTGGGACCATTTCCAAAAAAAATGGGGGGGGGGGGGGGTATAATGAATGAAAATCGACAAATCGTTAATTTAAGGGACATCCTAATATACCAGCTATATGTGTATAATTCTGTTATTTCATAAATAAATCATTTACTTATAAAAATTTTTTTTGATTGATGATTTTGTATACAAACTAATATATATCAATTAAATAATGAACTTACATTAACTTTTTCAAAGAATTATTTGCCACAAAACGTACCTAAAAGAAAATAAAAATATATCCATCATTAATTACATAATTCGGAATTGGAAAAATAATTACATTTAAAACTAAATAACTAATTAAAAACAAAATTAAATTGAATGTCGATTTCCCTAACTGACAATTTGTCATTTCAATAATAAAACGACAGCCACATAAATCCGCATTTTGTCAACTGAGTGTAAAAAAATCTAAAATTCTACATACGAAAACTTTGTAACATCAAAGAGATTACAGTTAAAACATTTTCAAATGTTACTACAGCAAAGCTCAGTTTTAACGAAAATAAAATAAAAATCAGTATTTGGAAAATGTAGTGACCAGTTACATACCATACGTGCACAAAATATAATAATAAAGTTTGTTATAACCGAATTTCATGCTATTGTATAAAAGTTTCTTTTTCACCCGAATAATATAAATGTATTTATGGATAGTACGTACGGTGGCACATATTGCTCAATTTAAGAATAATATTTTGAGTCTAAACATGAATAAATAATTTATTATGTATTTATGAGGTTAAGAAGAATAAATATTTTTTCTCTATAAAAATTATAATTAAAATATAATTATAATAATTATAAATACAGAGAATTCGTAGTGCAAGGTCTAGAATATAAGGCCGGTGAGGCAAAACTTCCCAACCACTATTTTCTAAATAGTTTTTAACCGGTCTGGCAGCATATGGCCGAGCGTTGTCATAATGAAATATTACGGCTTCATGTTATTTACACCATTTCGTTCAATGAGTAAATGAGAATAAATGACAGATAGTTACCCTCCAAAATTCCATACAAGTTATTAAAGACACAAACCATTTGTAAAAGATACGCCATCTGTTATGAATCCAGCATTTTTAAGTTATACACCCAATATCCTTAAAATATTTCCCAAAAGAATTACTTTACACAAATAAGTTTCAACCTAATCTATATGTTGCCTCCTTAAACATTTGCAAAATTGCACCAAATAAAGTTACACCTGGACTAGTTTTATGTGTCGAAAATATAAAAACTGAAATCAGCTTATGGTTGCAACTATCAATTTGTCGATAATATTTATTGGTGGAAATAAAAAAAAATCCACAAAGTTTTCGTATTTGGTAAAGTCAAAAAGGAAACAAACAAAAAAATTATAGAAAACTGTGATTGCAGCATCAAAAAAAAAACAAAAAACTAACATGTATAGAAAAGTTATTGAAAAATTAAATTCGTTAGCTAGAAATGCCACAATAAATAGTTTGACTTCTGTGGAAAAAATGTCTATTTCAGTTTTGTTAAGGGATCGAAAAAGACCTTGGCACTTTCATATAAACTAATGAAAAGTGCAGAATTTCTAAATTCAAGTGCAAGTTTCGGAATATTGCTGTTCCACGACTTAAACAAATTTGTTTAATTTTAATTCTAAGTTATGTCTAGATTATTTCTACAAAAAAAATCTTTCATATAAATATTAGTATAAATTTTCAAAAATTAATAAATTTTTATAAATTTGTCAATTTTTATAAAATTTATAGATTTTTTTTTGATAGCTTACCGCTTTTTGCAATATATTTAAATTCTTTTCAAAAATTTATCGATTTTTATAACATTTTTCAATTTTTATAAAACTTATCGGTTTTAATGAAATTCATCAATTTTGACTGTTATTTTTGTCGCTTTTATGACAAATTCCAAATAGAATTCACAATTTATTTTACAACAAATAGAGAAAAAGCCTATGACAAAGACTTTCCTAGTACCAATGTTTGACAATTAATGCATTCTCAAGTGCTACCAAGCACTATCATCATATTGGCTCATATGAATAAAAAATAAATATTACTAATAGGGGGAAATACAGGGTTTTTTAAGCAATTACTTCACAAATCTAGTCTACTTGGGAGTAGACTTGAAATTAATTTTTTAATTTTCGTTTACATTTCATGATATTCTACCAGCCAATTGGTAAATTTGGAGTTAAAAGGAATTCTAAGCCCAAAGCAATTACTTCGAAGTAATTGCTAAGTTTTATCCATTGTCTTTATGGAGTTCTGTCTAAATTATAGCGTAGATTTTAGTTGTTGTGTTTACCTTAACTCCAAAGTGAAAAACGTTACGAGAAGTAAACTCGAACATTTTTTACTCAGTTGTTTTTATATATTCGATTTTAATGAAACTAATCGGGATTTAAATAATTTTTGGGTTTTTTAAAAAACTTTTTTATTTAAAAAAAAAATAATTCAAAATTAAATCTGTAGCAAAGTTTTTTCCCTTTCACACTAACACATTTTTGTATTTTGCTATTTTTTTTTTTTTCATTCCACTCCACAGTCAAACTTGTTTGACTCTAAAGTACAGATTGTTCCCAAATCTAATTGTCAATAAATTAGAAAAACAATATTTAAAAAAAGACGTAAATAAGCCCAACATTTTGATTTTGAAATTTGAATTTGAGAAATTTACCAACCCATGTGAAAATCGAAATATATATGAGCATACATGATCATACATTGGCTCGTATGTGATCATGCATGGGCATACATTGTCATATACGTACATGCATAGTTCAATGTATGACCATACATGATCTCATATATTTCCATATATCTTTGGATCCGAAATTTGAGGGTATATGACCGTACATGTTCATATATGACCATATATGCTCACATATGATTCATGTATGCTCATATATGATCATATATGGCCATATACCTCCATATACCCTCAAATTTCGGATCCAAAGATATATGGAAATATATGAGATCATGTATGGTCATATATTGTACTATGCATTTACGTATATGACTATGTATGCCCATGCATGATCACATACGAGCCAATGTATGATCATGTATGCTCATATATATTTCGATTTTCACATGGGAAAGAAAAAATTTAGGGAAAATTGTAGATTTTTAAAAAAACATAAAAATTTAAAAAAAAAATGTGTGAATTCTACACCTTTTAAAATTGTAATTCAGAAAATATCAATTGGAGTTAAGAAAATGTTAATTGAAATTAAGAATTTCCATTTTAAATTGAGAAAGCATCAATTTAAACTCCAATTTTTCGTTTCAAATTTCGAAAATATCGTTTGAAATTAAGAATAAATTATTTGAAATTCAGAAAATATCATCTGCACATTAATTGCTCGTCAATTATAATTTAGAAAATATCAATTGAAATTCAGAAATCATTTACTTAATTAGAAAAAAAAGGAAGATGACAAAGCAAATTGTGGTAAATTTTTTGTTTTTCTTTAATATTTTAAATGTTGAATAACGCCTCTAGATGAGAACAAGAAATTCTCATTGATTTTGTAATTTAATTTAACAAATATTTCTAGAAATTTTAAAAACGTCACACAGTGCTTGATCCCATATAACGATTGGACAAAAATAGAAGGAGAGGAGACAGAGTTTTGAAATTTGGTATACTGACATAGAACCCCTTGGTTAAGAAAATTATTAATTTTTGGAACAATCGGACCAAGGACACGCCCACCTCCCATAGGTCCTAAAATTTAAAAATATTATATTAGCTACATAAATGGACGTAAAATTACAAAAAGTATCCACTGAGATGCACATGAAACTGGAAACGTTTGTGTCAATTTTTATCACAATCGAAGCAACGACTTTTAGTCCTGCCATATATCCTTTATTTTAAAATCTTTATAAAACATGCAAATACTTTTCCGATTGTGATGAAATTTAGCACGTGGATTTATATAAGGTCAAGCCATATTTGTGCCAAATTTGGGTAAAATCGATTTATTAATAAAAAATGCCTTTCACAAAATATGGCTTTTAAACGCTTAAATGATTTTTCTAAAACAAAAAAAAATTAAATAGGACTAAAATAGGAAACCATGTGAACCCTCCATTTTAGGCATAGGGTATGTTCAGGGAACTTATGTAAAACACTACGAGGAATATTTTTGTGGAACATTTTAACCTTCTAGCTCTTCAATTAAAAGGACTTTTTTGGCCCCTCTTTAAAACGGACAAAAACGACCTGTAAGTTGAAGAATTAGAGGGTTAAAATGTACCGCAAGAATATTTGTCATGAAATTCTAATATGTCTTTGAAGACATCAGCATTGAAAATTTAACTTAAGTGCCAGTAGTAAGTAAAAACTTAAAATGTGTTTAAGGGTTAATTTCGTACTTATTCAGAATTGGTGCTCAAATGTCCCACAAATCTGGATTTTAGGGAGAAACCATGGGAATCTTCCATTTTAGGTATAGGATGTGTCCAGCGAACTTATGTAAAACGCTACGAGGAACATTTTTGTGGAACATTTTAAACCTCTACAATGTTCCACAAAAATGTTCTTCGTAGTGTTTTGCAAAAGTCCGCTCAACACATCCTATCTGAATACTAAACACTCTTTTGTGTAAAAAGCATAAATATAGGCATTTCAAAAAATCCATTTTTTTTTTAATTTGTGGTAACAAATAGTATTCTAACTAAATATATGAATAGTAACTAAATTTTAAATGATCTATTTAACCTGTAACAGTATAAACTTACAAAAAAAGTGGGAAAAATATCTAAAAAGAGTGGAAAAAATATCTATAAAAAAATGTGTTTTTCGTAGCAATAAAAAATAATTGTATTGTAAACATATACTAAAATCAATATTTTAATTTAACTACAAATATATTGAAGTAATTAAAAAACAAATCTTCGAACAAGTTTTTAAAAAAATGTATTTTTCAGAATTATTTTCATGAAACAATTAAATCCCATTTTGCTGTTAAGTCATTTTTTCATAAAATTCTCTGAGTCTAGCGCCCTCTCTTAGCGACAAAAGCACTCACACCAAATATTTTTTTCACATTTGTTTGAGTTACATTCTTATCTTTAAAAAAATCCTTCTTTAATCACAATTTGAGACAAAATTTTTTTTTTGTCCATGGGACGAAGCATAGTGCGTCGCGACGTCCCCTGATGATTTCCTTAAGTAAGAATGCAATCCGGATAGGGTCATGCCTTCAACAGGATAGGGTCATGATTTTTTTTCACAATTTGTCAAATAAGTTTTGGTTTTTTAGCACATTTAATTCATTTAATGTAAAAAAATATCAACTGAAATTCTGAAATAATTAATTAAAATTCGCAGACAGAAATTTTAACACCCCATGTGAAAATCGGAATATATATGAACATACATGATCATACGTTGACTTGTATATGATCATGCATAGGCAAACGTTGTCATATACGCCCATGCATAGTTCAATGTATGACCATACATGATCTCATATATTTCCATATATCTTTGGATATTGAATTTAAACAAAACGAATATTAAAAAAAACGAGTAAAAAGGTTAAAGTCGGGCATGCCGACTATACAATACCCTACACCAGTCTGGGTAAAAGCCAACTAATGTTTGGATCCGAAATTCGAATGGGTTGTTGTTGGGGCTTGTGTCAAACTTTTCTATAATGTGAGTCAGCGCACCAAATTTCATCATTAAAATATCTTAATATTTGCCATCTGCAGTTTGTAACCAAGCCAATTTTGGGGGAACCTTTATATGGGCACTAGGTCTAAACATGGACCGCTGTTCACCAAAATCAATAGGCGTCGTCCTTGGGCCGACATAAGTCGGTGTACTAAGTTTCATCAAAATATCTTAATATTTGCGACCTGTAGAGTGCGCACAAGAATGCATGGACAGACAGACAGACAGACGGACGGATGGACGGACGGACGGACAGACGGACATCGTTAAAGCGAAATAAAAAAAATTCTGAGCCGATCGGTATACTATAAGGTGGGTCTAGGACCAATATTTTTTGGTGTTACAAACATCAGCACAAACTTATAATACCCTGACCACATAGTGGTGTAGGGTATAAAAAGGACTACTGATTTTTCATTATATTCAAACCATTTTGTTATCTATTTTCAAACATTGTTTAAACAATCAATAAAAGAAATAAAAATAATTGAAAAGTCTGTTAAAACAATCTTCAATTTTTAACTGGTAAAAAGTTAGAAAAAAACGATTTTGTGGTTTGTTTTTTCATATTTGAAAGTTTTTTTTTTTTTTTGTTTGAATTTTCAAAACACTATACACAACAACACACACGTTCATATATTTATTGGCTATGTTTGTGTGTATGAGTAAAGAATTTCTTGTAATTTGAATTGAAATAATTTTGTATATAAACAAACTATTTTAACAAAAAAGAAAACCGAAAATATTTTAATTTTTTGTTTTAAAACAGAAAACAATGAAATTATTTAAATTATTTTTTGTAAAAATAGAAAACTATAAATATTCGTAGAACATTTGACTGAAAATATCAACTTACAGAGAAGACATATTTTTTGTAGTTTGTTTTTTATTGACTGATACAAAAAGTTAGACAATATGTTTCCATGTATTTTAATTGATTCTTCAATTGAAAACAAACTTTACCTACTTTTCGGTTATGGAAAATATATTGTGAGTGTACTTAAATAATTTTAATCCTTTTAAAACTTTGTTTATCACATCCCATAAATTATACTTCAACTTGTAAAACTATCAATCAAATTTGTTGTGACAACTTTAAAATTATTTTCTATCTAAATTTTTTTTAGTGGGTTTAAAGCACATGTATGGTCATAGAGTAAGTATAGAAATATTGATGCTGACATTTTTAATCACCTTTATTGTTTAAGTATATTGTGACTGGCGTTTATGTGAGTTGGTTCTAACAGAACCACCTATAAGTTTATTTTATCTAACCTGTTTTTATAAAAAAAAATATAATTTTTATTAAAATGAATTCCTCATCCGTAGATGTATGTGATATTAACAAAAAATAGAAAGCAATTAAATTTTTCCTAAAAAAAATAAGAAGTAGTCTATTTTAGTAGATATTTTTTGGAATATTTCATTCAAATCCAACTATTGTATACTATTTTATTTTTTTTTTTTTGTTATGAAAATGTTTTTCATATTTATCATTCAGTCAAGCCATTCATACACGTATGAAATATTCAGTATGTTAAAGCAATTTTATGTATGAATATGAATATTTCAAATGCATAAAATTGTACAAAAATAAAAGTTGTATGTTTATACAACAGCAAAACAATTTTACGGTTGAAAAATATTTTACAACTCAATTGTCACTGGTTTTTAATTTTTATATCTTTTGATTTAACCACATTTTGTTGGATATTGTTTTTATGTGGGTGGCACTATTGTTTTTCAATTAACACAAAATGTTTATTATTTTTACAAAGAATTCATTTAATATAAATATTATTTTTATAATCTTTGGTTGAATAAACTATACTCTAAAAAAAATTATTGTATATTTACTGCTATAAAATGGGTAAATTTTTGTTTAATATAACGCATAATGAGTAAATATAAACACAAAATATGTAAAGTTATTTTGTAAACACTTTCATATACAATAATACTTACAGGATATAGTTATAGGCATTATTTGTTTATAATTAAACATGTTGGGAGTTTGAAACATTTTAAAACCGCGGTTTCGGATTTTCAAAATTATAAAAACCGCGGTTTCGGTTTTTTTTTTTTGTTTTCTGGTAATATTAAAAGAATTCATTAATTCTCCATCATGATAATGCGTGCTCTCACACATCTCGTCAAACAGGTGAATTTTTGAGCAGTCAAAACATCGAATTGATGACTCCTTCTCCGTACAGTCCTGATTTGGCACCCAACAACTTCTTCTTGTTCCCGAATAACTGCGTGGTCAACGATTTACAAGCGCCGAAGAAGCAGTTGAAGCGTTCAAAAACCATGTTCTGGAGGTGCCTCAAGAGGAATGGAAAAACTGCTATGACAAATGGTTTGAACGAATGCAAAAGTATACTGATCATCAAGGGGAATATTTTGAAAAACAATAGAGCCATTTTCATTTAAAAATGTTTGTTATTATTTGCTATTCCCGAAATATAAACAGTACCCCTCATATTCCCTTTCCAATGAAAGCAACACGTTAATTAGTAGAAAGAATTTCCTGAGTGTTGCTCTTCTTAAAAAAAAATGGTCAAACCAATACTAAGCTGACGTTATGTACTTGACGTTTATATATGTGTTTTTTGCATATATTAACTCATTCACATACACGTACCTGTTCATGCATAAGTTAACAAAGCAAAAAGGAAAACGTTAGAAAATCAACTAAATGAAATGTTCTTGAGTTGATTTTTAGAAACGGAAGTTTAAACATATACACGCACACATATTTAAAAATCATAAAAAAAGGTAAAAATTGTAATGCAAACTGTTGTAAACGAAAGAAAATATCGATTTTTCTTTCAGGGGTTCTAAATAAGTTTTTCGGTAGCAACTTTTTAAAAGTTCACAATTTGTGTAAAATTTCAAAATTAAACAAACTGTAATAGAAAAATCAAATAGTTTGAACTTTTTATTGTTGAGTATTTTGCAACAATCATAAATATTTATTTTGACTTGCTTCTTTGCCAATCAATTTACGAGTAGATAAACAATACTTAGCAAAAATAACAATAGCAACTATATTGGATTGAAAGAAAAATATAAAATAAAAATTAAAGTACAGAAATATATTCATATAAAAGTTGTTCCAATGATTGCAAAAAAAAACCATCTTATAAATTATTTATCCATACGAGTACGAATAGAAAAATCTAAAACCACAATCTTTACATATTTATTGCCCATACACATACAGTTTGTGTGTATGTTTGTAGTTATTTAAGGACTTTTCACTTTTGATTTCTTCCATCTTTTCCGTTTTCCTCTTCTACAATTGGCAACAATGTTTGCGAGTAACCTTAACAAATACTAAATTTTGTAAACAATGAAATATGTATTCGACTCATGTGTATGTTTATATCACTCACTCACTCACTCACTCACTGGCTGTTTCTGTGACATTTGCCACCTCCATCAATTTGTTGTCGGTTGCAAGAATGATAGAATATATTGTAGCAATATTTTATATGGTGGTAGCGACTAAACTAAAAAATGTCAATTGTTGTAGTGTAAACATTGGCTCATATGAATAAAAAATAGATATTACTAATAGGGGGAAATACAGGGTTTTTTAAGCATTTACTTCACAAATCTAGTCTGCTTGGGACTAGACTAGAAATTTAATTTTTCGATTTTCGTTTACATTTCATGCTATTCTACCAGCCAATTGGTAAATTTGGAGTTAAAAGCCATTCCTAAGCCCAAAGTAATTACTTCGAAGTAATTGCTAAGTTTTATTCATATGACCCATTGACTGGTTTTAAATGTGTGATACGAATATTTTTATATACAGTCAAAATAATCTATATGTACCTTTGTCCTAGGTCAGCATATGATGTCACAGTAATCTTGTCTACTTAAGAAAAAAAAAAATTGGTTTAATAAAGGAAACCCCAGGGGTCTCGCATGTTTCTGTTTTACGGTAATACCGGTTTTTAATTCTGGCAACACTTCTCTGTTTAGTGGGGAGCAGTGTTGCCCGAAAAGTTTTAGCTCATTCCCATTTCGAAAACTTAAATCACCAATTTTATAACCAATTAATTTTAATTTAAACAAAAATCCAATTTAAAAGAAAAAAAAATAGGAGCTAAGTTAGCATCGTTCTTAGGTCTAGAAAATTATTTTAAAAAAACTCATCAAAGTAAATAAAATTTAATATATTACGAAGAAATATTTACTTTTTCACTCGAACTTCAAAGGCCTCAAATCCTTGTTAAAATTTTGAGAGAAAAAAGAGAAAAGAGAAAGAAAGACAAAACACAATTAAGCTGAAATGTCACTGTTTCAAGATAAAAGTCGTAAACTAAATTTTCGAGAGAACAAATACTTCACAATTTTCACACGAAACTCATTATCGTGAAAAAACTCTTTTTTTACAAAATGTGTATGGAATTTGACAAGTAAATATGAGTAATTTTGAAAAACTACAAGTTTTTGGTTAAGTGTAAAGTTCAAGGGCTTGTAAACTATTTTGAACATTAAGTGGGCATAAGTCTAGTTTATACGATTCAGAAGGCACATACGAGATGAACTGAAAACCCCTAATACTCTTTGAAACTACACAAAATTTATTTCATCTTTTACTAATTACTCTGTGATAGTCGCAAATTTTAACAAGCTGGGCACCCTAATAGTAAAGCAAACTCGAATACGCCGAATTCAATGGTTATAGCCGTTTTTCAAAGTTAGCGCTCGTATTCGCGATATCCGCGATTAAAAATTTTCACGCTATGGTACACTCACAATATATTTCCCATAACCGATTGAGGTTTATTTAAAAAGTAATAGGTAAAGTTTCCCAATAAGCACAAAGGTTTTAAAAATTCAAGTGCTTTAAATTTTGCTAGAAGTAAAGTATATTTCAAATTCTAGCACTTGTTTATTTAGCAAAAATATTTCAAACTTGAATTTTTGTTTCCCTTTTGCTGGAGTGTGCTATTGAAATAAAATGTAATAAAAGTTGAATTCAAGCCTTGAAACTGGAAAACAGGGCTAGAATTGAACTTGATTTCAACTTGAATTCCAGTGAAAATGTTTATAGGGTTGTTTTCAAATGAAGAATCAATTAAAATACATTGAAACATATTGTTTAACTTTTTACATTCGTCAATAAAAACCATACCAAAAAAAATATGTATCGTCTATAGGAGTTGTTATTTTCAGTCAAATATTCTATTTTTATATTTCTATTTTTAGAAAAAATAATTTAAATAATTTCGTTGTTTTCTGTTTTAAAATAAAAAATTAAAATATTTTGGGTTTTCTTTTTTATTAAAATAGTTTGTATATATACAAAATTATTTCACTTCAAATTACAAGAAATTCTTTATTCATATACACAAACATAGCCGATAAAAATATGAACGTGTGTATTGTGTGTGAGTGTTTTGAAAATCCAATCAAAAAAAAACTTTCAAATATGAAAAAACAAACCACAAAATCGTTATTTTTTACGTTTTGTCAGTTAAAAACTGATGATTGTTTTAATAGACTTTTCAATTATGTTTATTTCTTTAATGGATTGTTTAAACAATGTTTGAAAATAAATAGCAAAATGGTTTAAATATAATGAAAAATCAGTAGTGCTTTTTTTAATTGTGTTTTCAATTAATTTAATATTTATTTTAGGTTTTTTTTTAACGATAAAATATTGTGAGTGTACAAAACAAATTATATTTTTATACTTTCTGGATCATTTTTAGTTACAAATTTATCAAAAATTCTCAAAAACTCAAATTAGCCTTAGCAGTAGGCTGCCCAGCTTGTTAAAAAAAAAAACTGTCAATTTCAAGCACAGTGTTATTGAGCTTGGTTGCTTTTCGTCATTTCAAGATTTATAAATATTCAGAGAACATTTCTTCAATAATTCAAATAATTTGTAAAAATTTTTAAACACTAACAAACCCAATTTGATCGACTTTAATTTAAAATAATACGCATATAATTTATTTCGATATTCTTCTGATTTCCGGCCTTAAACTAAATCTTTTAAAATCTACAATTTTTTAATATGTCCCCAAACCGAAGTCGAAACCCCAAATTTGGGCCCCTTACCTTACAACTCTGTTAAAACCTCATTTGAGAAAATAAAATACTCCCTTGACAAAATTTCCCAAAATAAAATCCTCCTTTGATAAAATTTCCCATATGTTAGCGATATCTACAGTTTGTTTAAAAAGTTATTGATGTCACATCTCTATATTATACATCTCTGTACTCACAGAAATAAATCTGCAAAAATAGCAGTAAAAGTTACTAAAAATTAGTTAAAAATTATGCGGCAGAAAAACTGATAAATTAACAGATTATTTTTGCTATACATATATTAATAAGATAGGAACAGCAAAATAAAACTGTTAAATATACAGAATTTTAGTTATATTTGAGTTAAATTTTTTTTAATGGAAAATAGCAAATTAACCTTTTAAATCAGCAAACAATTTTGCTAAATAACTAGAAGCATAAAAAATTACGAAAAAAATTTAAAACTTTCTAAGTTGTTTTTTCGATTTTTTTTAAATGCAAATAAAAATCGAGCCTTTTGAAGACAGCAGTTTACAATTTTTTTAGCCAATATTTCTATTAATTTAACAGGATAGACTGCTATTTGTATTCGACTAAATTTAGATTAAAAACAACAAAAATTTCGTAGATATAACAGTTTCTGTTTGCTATTTTTAGTCTACTAATATTTATTTAGGAAAATTTTCTGCAGATTTTTCAGTACAATATGTCATTTTCAATTAACTAAAAGAAAACTTAAATATAACTAGAATTCTGTAAATTTAACAGTTTTAATTTTGATGTTCTTATTTTACTTGTATTTAGCAAAAAAATCTGCTAATTTCAGCAGTTTCTTGTGCAGTATCATTTTTAACTAATTTTTTCTGCTATTTGTATAGATTTATTTCTATGAGTACTGATAATGTATGGTTTTGCTGGATTTGAGTCAAAAAATATATTTTCAAAAAAAGTTCAGAAAAAATCTAGATCATTAATTTAAATTTGATATAATGATGAAAATAATTGATTGCTGGTAATGGATTATTTTTGTGATGAAACAATGGAAAAATAACCTTTTTTTTTAAGAGAAGCAATACTCAGGAAATTCTTCCTATTAATTAACGTGTTGCTTCCTCTGGAAAGGGGATAGAGAAGGAGTGAAAGTTGGTGAAAGATAAAGGGCTTCAAATATGGCAACACTGTAATTGAGCGAGATGATAAATCTTAGAACACTTGTTGTGCGCCATCTGATGAAGTGTTGGCGAACTTTTGTGTAAGCTTTTTAGTTCATAGCCCTGTTATATTATTTTACTTCGGTGGGGTTAAGTGCTATGGGAATACCGAAGGAGGACGCTGCGATATGTATGAGGGATAGAAAAAACTCATACATATTAGTATTTTTCATAAATTGATGTTGCCTTGGTTGGGGCTCGAACCCGCAACCTTATGTGTAACCACTACACCACAGTGCAAACCACTACACCACAGCGCCCATAATGATCGACAGTATGGCTTTAGTAGAAGTTGTTCTACGAGAGACTTGATGGCGTTTCTTTCGGAGCATTGGAGTCGGTCAATTCACAGATTTTGTGAAAGCGCTACATATTTCCAAGGCGTTTGATCGTGTATGGCATAACGCATTGGTGTCAGAGCTTATTGTTTTTGGTGTCGGTGATGACTTCTCTCGATTTATATCGTGTTTTCTCAGGGATCGCACTATAGAGTTGTTGTAGATGGGGCCTCATGTAATGAGTTTCAGTTAAATTAGGGGTACCACAAGGCTCTGATCATTCTCCTTCTCTCTTTCTTATCTTTCTGAATGACTTCCTTTGTCAGATTTCCAATCCTATCTACTCTTTTAACGACGACAGCAGCCATTCATATTCCTTTGATCATAAGCCTTGTGGAGATTGGGGGCAAGAGACAGATAATGAATGACACACTCAATCAGGACTTAATTACAATCTCTGAATGGGGTCGTGCGAATACGGTCGATTTTAATCCATGCAAGACCCAATGTTGTTTGCTGACTCATATGAGCGCTGAGCCATCAATGTCATCTGTATACATGGGTGGTATCAATATTGTGGAGTTCTGGGCATGAGCATACAGTGTTATGTCCGTTGGAAGGATCACATCATTCAAGTGTTGAAAGAGGCATTCTTAACCGGTGCAAGAACTACTTCACTTCTTCTGATCTTCTTACTATTTATACCATCTATAGCCGGCCGAAGATGGAATACAACTTCCATATATGGGCAGGGGCTTCAAAGTCTATTTTGGAGCTTTTGGACTGTGTACAAAGGAGGGCGTCGCACAGTGCTTCGTCCCCATATAACGATTGAACAAAAATAGAAGGAGTGGAGACAGAGTTTTGAAATTTGGTATACTGACATAGAACTCCTTAGTTATGAAAAATTTTAATTTTTGGAAATATCGGGACAAGGACACACCCACCTACCATAGGTCCTGAAATTTAAAAATAATATATTAGCTACCCAAATGGACGTAAAATTAAAAAAAAAGAATCCATTGAGATGCACATAAAACTGGAAACGTTTGTGTCAATTTTTATCAAAATCGAAGCAGGGACTCTTAGTCCTTCCATATATCCTTTATTTTAAAATCTCTATAAAATCTGCAAAAATTACCCGATTGCGATGAAATTTAGCACGTGAATTGATATAAGGTTAAATCGAATCATTAATAAAAAATTAAAAAAAAAATCTTAGAACAAGTTTTTAAAAAAATGTATTTTTGAGAATTATTTTCGTGAAACAATTAAAACCCATTTTTCTGTTAAGTAATTTTTGCATAAAATTCTCTGAGTTTAGCGCCCTCTCCTGGCGGCAAAAGCAATCACACCAAATATTTTTTTTTCACATTTGTTTGAGTTACTTTCTTATGTTTAAAAAAATCCTTCTTTAATCACAATTTGAGATAAAAATTTTGTTTTTGATTTTTGTCCATGGGACGAAGCATAGTGCGTCGGTGCTAATTAATTAACTCATTGGAGCATCGTCGGAATGTGGGTTGTGTAACACTGTTCTATCGTTACTAACATGTGAAGTGTTCTGCTGAGATAAGTGTATATATCCCAAGGCCCCTTGTTCTTGTGCGTAACATGTGCTTGTCCAGTAGATCGCATCCGTTTGTGGTCGATTGTCCAGTTAGTCGTACAGTGCATTATATAGAGAATTCGTTCATTAGTCGAACAGCCCGTATGTGGAATGAACTCCCCGCAGATGTTTTTCCTGATACTTACAATTTAGAAAAATTCAAGTCAAACGTTCATAAACACTACTCCCTATTTCCTCTTTTCTATTAATTATTTTTATAATATCAACACATTACGTTGCATTAGTAGGAGACATCTCCTGAGTGTTGGTCTAAAGTAAAAAAAAAAATAAAAAAAATAATAAATGAATGAGGGGTATGTACAGTTGATCTTTTTATTTGGTAAATGAATATTTTTTTAGTTTGACTCTAGATCATAAATTAATATCACTTTCTATTTAAATTATTTTTCAAATTAAAGAAAGATGATACAATTTTCACAAGTAAATTACAAAGAATAAAAAAATTTTGAAAGAATTCGATAAGGCCAGCAAGACATAATACGTATTTTCGGCTTTCGCATAAGTAGACGATTATCAAAGTTTAAACCGTCAAGGCAAACGACACTGATGATGGCTTTGTAGCGAAAGCCGAAAATACGTCTTCTGTCTTGCTGGCCTTATCGAATTCTTTCAAAATTTTTTATTCTTTGTAATTTACTTGTGAAAATTGTTTCATCTTTCTTTAATTTGAAAAATAATTTAAACAGAAAGTGATATTAATTTATGATCTAGAGTCAAACTAAAAAAACATTCATCTAAAATAATAAATTTCATTAAAACACGTCCAGAAAAATTCCTTCTGAGTGCCTTTTTTATACCCTACACCACTATGTGGTCAGGGTATTATAAGTTTGTGCCGATGTTTGTAATTTTTTTTGTATTCCTCATTTTTTGCTACTTGTCACATAAGTAATATGCAGTGACAGGTCATAAACCACATGTACATTATTCCCGATGAAACATGAATTTGGTCATAATACCCAAATAAAAATACGACATATTCCCAATGGCTCCAAATTAAAAATGGGGATAATGTCCGTGGAGGTTATGACATGTCACTGCAATAAGAGAAGAGTACATTAATGATATGCCAATTTTTTTTTGAATTTCGGTTGAATTCAACTGCAGTCAAAGAAAAAAGTACTATCGAAAAAGTATACCCTTATATTTGGATTCTCTCACACATAAAAGAGTTTTCACCAAATCGTCGTGTAAGCGTTAGAAGACTTCCCTTGTCCTAGTTCAGAGTATGATACATATTTTGGTGCCAAGGATATTGGATGTTATTATTGTTATTGTTGGTTGTTTTACTGGGGTTGAAGTGCTACATATTGATGTTGTTTGCAGAAAACGGAAAAAAGCAACAACCTTGTGGCAGATACTGCTAGAAACATTTGACGTGCAATCACCTGTTCATTGCTTGTGTGGGTGTAATATTTTAAGTGCGTACGAGTTTCTTAACTTAAGTTTACACTTCACTTCACTTCATTTATGTGCAATATGTAAACAAAAACAAGGATACATATGAAAACAATAAGAATGGCAACCACCCAGCAAAAAAAATTGGAAGTGGTTCTTAAGGAATCAATTTTATCATTAAGTTCTGATTTTCCGCTTCTAAAGCAGTTATTTTTCACAACTTCCAAAAATGTGATTTTGAATGAAATTAAGTATTTTCAAATCCATGTTCGGTAACTTATATTAAAAACAGCCATATTTAAATGTTAACTACAGACGTTAAATTTGACATTTATAACTATGGTTAAGCACTTAACTTTGGTTATTTTGAGACAAGTTATCAGGCCCAAGTGATTTGCTTCATCCTCTTACGAATAAAAATGATTTCCTTTTAACCAATTAAAAAGAACATGAAAATATATTAACTTCCATTAAACCATAAGCACTGCTTTAGAAACAATGAATAAGGATCATAAAAGAAAACTTCTTCCCTATGACAAGCCTATGTAAAATTCATTGGTTCCGATTCAAATTTTCACAATATCGGAATCCAAATCACTGCTTCTTTTTCTCTTCTTTTGAGGATTTTTTTTTTTGCTGGGCAGGCTGATAGGGGATAAGTAAAATATATGTACCTACATAATTTCTAAACAAAGAAAACTAAACTTTCTTAGACACCATAAGATGATTGCGGTTGAAATTTAATGAAATTGAAATAACTTCTGACATAAAAGTATATTCCCATTAGTAATTAAAGAAAATTTTAAATTGAGAGCCTTAATATTAATGCCACTTACTAAAATCGATCAATAAACATATCCCAGTGTAGAAAATCATTACCAGATATATGGTTATGTAATCAAATGTCTGATAATGGTAACTACGCTGGCAGAAAAACACGAACGGCACAATATTTTCAAACCGTTGGCAAACCGTTGGTGATGGTCGATTATGCTTTAGCAGTACAATGTTGATATTTGACAGTATTATCCTCTTACACGATTGATAACAGCGGCCAATCGTTGAAACTTATGAAAAGTGAGGTTTAATTTACAAACTGAACTATAAATTTCACAATCATATTTGGTATTGGGTGAAAACAGTGTGGTCAGTTTTTTTCTGCATCTTATCCCCAATTATTAATTTGTCATCCCCAAAAATCTCCAAATTATTTTTCCTGATCCCTAAAAATCCGCATTAGGTATTTTCTGTAAAAATTTTATATTTATTGCGATTCACCATTTATTTCATTTATCGAAAATTATTTTTCCTCGCATTTTATAAGTTGTTAGATTTCTTCTTGCCTGGACGTCTTTAGTTATATCATACGGGAAAAAATTTATGCGAATGGGAAAAATGAGAACTCGAAACGCAACAATTAATATTTTTTTTTTTAATAACAAATCAAAATCTTTTTTGTGCTACTGACTGCAAACATGCATTTGCCTGAAAGTCGATGCCCTAATTATAACAAGTGAAAGATAAAAACGAACTCATTATTTTAATTTTATAATTTCTTGAAAATCAATATATCTTCTATCAGCCCGTGTAAAAAAGATCAGATCTGGCCAGATCTCAGCACATCTTACCAGATCTAATTAGATCTCAAAACTGGGGACAAATTTGAGATCTAATTAGATCTGATTAGATCTAGGCATATCTGGCCAGATCTTCCTAGATCTTACCAGATCTAATCAGATCTCAAAATTGGGGACAAATTTGAGATCTAATTAGATCTGATCAGATCTAGGCATATCTTGCGCATTTGTCCAGATCACTTTAGATTTGAACAAATTTGGCACTAGATCTTATCAGATCTTGCCATAAGGTATTATCACATTTGCCATATCTGATCATATTTGATGTGATCTGGTACAGGATCTAATTAGATTGAATCATATCTATTGAGAACCAAAAAGATCTGGTCAGATCTAAACTTTTTTACACTTTTTTATTATGCATTAGAGCACCCATGAAGTATATGGAATTTGCAAAAGTGTTATTTTTTTCACCTCCCCATGCATTTTCCAGGAAATTGGGTGTAAAAAATAATATCTTCGCAAAAATTGGTCCTCTTGTATTAAAACAGGCCAGTCACCCGCGGCTTTTAGCCCTAAAAATGGACTAAAATTAATTGAAAGCTTCTTTGCGGTAGAACTCTTAAAATAAAGGTTTTACAGAAAAATACTAAATAAGCATATCTGCAGGGAATAATATGGCTAGCATTTTTCTCATATACATTTTTGACGTATCGATGACGCGTCATGGTGATTTAAGTGGTTAAGTCAAAATTTGTGTTTAACCATATAAATCACTTTGATTTTAACCACATAAATCACCATGACGCGTTATCTATACATCAAAAATGTGTATGAAAAAAATGCTAGCCACGTTATTCCTTGTCGATATGCTTATTTAGTTTTTTTCTCTAAAACCTTTACTTTAGGAGTTATGCGCAAATAAACTTTGAACTAATTTTAGACCATTTTCAGGGCTAAAAGCCGCGGGTGACTGGCCTGTTTTAATCCGAGAAGATCAATTTTTGCGGGGATATTATTTTTTACGCCCAATCTACCAGAAAGTGCGTGGGGAGCAGTGTTGCCAAGTCTTTTTTTACAAATCCCCCTAAGTTGTCCAAAAAACCCCCTAAATTTGCTATACCGCTAAAAACTTCCCTCTAAAATAAATTTTCCCAAAATTCAACAATTTTCTAAGTTTTTTTTTCAAATTATTTTTAATAAATGCAAATAATTGATTTTTTTGTTCTTAAAACAAAAAACTCTTCGTTATATTTTAGCTGGTTTATTTTCTTTCCTAGTCACAGTCTAAATTTTTCAACTTTAAAAATATGTACACTCAGATAAAAAAGTTTGTAAAAAAATTTCTAAACAGTTTCCAATCGCACTCTACTATTTTTATATTGATTATTAGTACAATTTTTATTTTTAGTAATCATTTTTGCTATTCTCTTATTACAAATTACGGATTTTTTTTTACTAATTCACGCTGCTGATTTCAGCAAAATATTTTACTAATTTTTCAAAACCAAGTGCTAAATGTAGCAGAAAAATATACTAATTTAAAAATATTTTTTTTTGATTTTTTACAATTCTTGTTTAGTTTATATTTGTTACTATTGATATATTCTTAGTTTAGAAATAACACCCAGAAAATTTTATTGCATATCCAATGCATAAAACGGCAATAACTGGAGAACCGTTTGCAATTTGGAATCCAAATTTCAAGTACGATGAAGTAATTATACGCTTGTTACAATCGAAAGAAAAAAAATGTTTTTTTTTAGATTTTACAGTTTTTTTATTTTTTAGTATAATTTTTTGCTAATTTCAGCAGATTGATTTTAAATTACAGTTTACAGCAATTTACTGAAATTTAGTAGCTGCAACTAATTATTTATACTAATTTCATTGTACTAAAATTATGATATTTAGTAAGTTTTTTAGCTGATTTTAGCAAATCGATTTTGAATTGCATTTTACATAAATTTTACTAAAATTTAGTAGCGGCTACTAATTTTTTCTACTAATTTTATTGTACTACAGATCAGTAGACATGTGTTGCTAAAACTAGCAAAAAATACCGCTGGCCTCAAAACAGTTAAATTTCCCGTAGTAACAGCAACATTTTCAGTAGCCATTACAGACTTTTTTGCTTTAGGCTGAAACAAAATAACAATTTATGTGAAAAACTATCAACAATTTGGCAAAACCAATCATCGGACTCTAAAATTTAATTGCTTTTTAAGTCAAAACTACCCCTAAAATTATTTTCTTACCCCGCAAATTTCCCCCTAACAAATTGATACCCCCTAAAATCCCCCTTAGCTTGAACCTCAATTTTAAACTTTGATGTCTTCAACTTACGGGTCATTTGTGGCCGTTTTGAAAATTGGCAAAAAGTCCCTTTAATAGAGAAGTTAGAGGGTTAAAATGTTTCACAAAAATATTTGTCATGAAATTCTACTATAAGTCTCTGAAGACATCAAAGTTGAAAATTTGAGTTCAATGCCAGAAATAAGTCAAAACTTAAAATGTGTTTAAGGATTAATTTCCTACTTATACAGAATTGGCACTCAAATGCCTACAAACCCGGATTTTAGGAGGAAACTATATGGATCTTTCATTTCATGTAAAACATTTCTGTGGAACATTATAACCCTCTAATTCTTCAGTTTACCGGTCTTTCTGTCCCTTTTTAAAACGGGGCCAAAAAGTCCCTTTAATTGAAGAGTTAAATAGTTCCACAAAAATGTACGACATAGTGTTTTACATAAGTTCGCTGAACAAACCCTATACCCAAAATGGAAGATTCACATGGTTTCCTAGTGCACATATGTAAAAAATCTATAACCGGGGAGCTGGAAAAATAATACTTTTGCACATATGGGTGCTCTATTGTGCATGGTGTTTGAATTTAAATGGTTCACTATTTTAGAAGATGGATGGAATTCTGATAATAAATATATTTATTTGTAAGCTACGTTTTAATCTGAGAAGAGCTTAAAACTAGCGTCATTTGAGTACAAAAATCTTGCCAGACTCAAACCTACACAATAGCCTTTAATTTAACATTTTATAGTAAATATTATAAACATTAACCTGTTTGAGCCCACGGAGTCAAAACGACCCAATTTTTTTTATTTTTTTTTTTTTTTTTAATAATAAACACAGCATTTATTTACTTCAAATTACATAACCAAAGCCCTGGGGCCATATATGATTAATAAAAGCTACTACAAAAAAAAAATAATTTAAATAAAGATAATAAAAATAAATAATAAAAAAAATAAATAATAAAAAAAAATAAATAATAAAAACAAATAATAAAAATAAGTAAAAAATACAGTAAAACTATCATATAAGAATATACGGAAAACATTATCTTGAATAATATAAATAGATATTTAAATATAAATTTTTTAATGTTAAATAACGCTGGTTTGATCAAATATTTATGTAGAATCAAATGGCACTTTTTTACATTTTAAAAATTTGGGATCATTTTGAGCGCATGTGCCCGTCAAGGTTAATTTCGAATTTTTTATTACTATATATAAAATGTGGTGTTAATAGAGTTATTTGAACAACTTTTGCCAAATTCCGTAAGAAACAACACAATGTTTTGATATACTTTCAAGAAAAATCGAAAATTTTCAAAACTTTCACTTTTGACTATGGTATAGAAAGGGTTAACGTTGTCGAAGTTTCGCAAAATTTTCAGAATACTATAACGCTTAACTGAATTAGTAAAAAATTTAAAGAGATTTTGTTAGAGCTAGCTAAAAAAAAAAAAACAAAGTATTAGCCAAAATCACACTTTTCTCTAAAATTTTCAAATTTAAAAAGCCGTCACTGCTATGTTAAATGAGGGATATGTGTAATTTTCAGTAGGATTATTCTCTTAGGTGTGTCAAAAAAAAACCTATGCGCTGACCACTTTTTTTTATATTTTGTTTAACAAAATTTTAAAAAATTCAAAATTAGAATATGGTAAATTTACAAAAAATATATCCCATATTTGGCCATACCTGGGACTAGGTTAGCATAATTCAAGAGAGACAAAAAATTATATCTGAATACTTATCGATCTCAGAAATGAAACTGGAGTATAACATTTTAAGTTTTTTGAAAAAATATTTCATTTTTTGCGATTTTCATAATTTATCTCATTTTAACCCTACAATGGTCTGGGCGAATTACAATTATTTCAATATTTTACAACCGATTTTAGATTTTTATACCTTTTAAGAAAAGTAATTCAGTCTAGATTACGATTCAATTAACATTGTCCAGAAATACAGTTATTTAAGAGCCAGTATTTTGAAAATAAGCCAAAAAAAAGCTATTTTTCCGCATTCAAAACTTTGAAGGGCCAGGGATAGCTTAAAAATTCTTCGCTTGAACTGAATTTCTTGTCTGGAATAAGTTTTCTAGTAACCTCACAAAATAAGCCTCGGAAGCGGGATTCGGAACAACGTTACAATTAAGGGCCAGTCTACTAAGCATGGAAAAATTATCGAATATTAAATTTTTACCTGAGATGTCTGTTTTGAGTGCATTAGTTTGATTTGATGGCATAAACTTTATAAACATTTTATATATCGTTGAATAGATAAATAAGTCTTATTTGTTAATATATAAAAAAATATTAAAAACTGTTTCAAATATTAAACACCCCGGTAAAAAACAAAAAAATAGAATCCATTTAATCCATTTAAAAATTACATAGAAATTTGACTTTTTATGCAAAAATAACTATTAACAGTAACGAAACAATTTTTTTTATTGTATGACCATTGTTTACCATTTAATTAAAAAAAAATCAAATTTTAAATTAAATTTTGTTCAAAAATTCATCATATTCGACCAATGCTGGGTGCATGCTCAAAAATGTTCTGAATTGCACTATTACGTATTTCTGAAGCTCATTCTTTTAGAAAATGTCCAAAAATGTTAAAAAGCTTTTAAAAACTTGGATATAAAAGTAAATGAAGTAACCCCCCTTTTTGCCAAAAAAAAAATGCCATTTTCAGGACACGCTTAAAAGTGTTGACTTTAAAAAACTATCACTGCTAAACGGTTTGAGATAATTGAAATTCTGAAATTAAGAAAGGTCATGACAATGACACAACAACATTTTAAAAATGTTGTTCTGATATTGAAAAACTTATTGGGAAAAAACCAAAAAAAGTCAAGGTAAAAAATTAAGGTTTTTAAATTCAAAGTTAAATATTTTTTAAACTGTAACGGTGGGTCTCATACTGTAGGTTTAACTTTAACTTAACTATAAATAAAATATAGTGCTCTCACTAGAATACGCTTCACTTCAGAACAGGGTATCCGAAATTGGCTTCATTCGTTCTTGACCTCAAAAAATGAGCAGTTCTTTTGGAGCGGAATCCATATGTTGCCAGAAAGATGGGAAGAGGTCATATCTAACGATGGCCCATACTTTACGTAAATTTATATTGTTCCAATGTTCCACAATAAACGCCTAAAATTTGTCAAAAGATCTCGCATTTTGAAGTTATACACCCAGTACGTTAAAACGCAAAACCTTTTATATCGCATTTTAAAAACAAGTGGACTCATACACTGATAGAATTTTCGTTCATAGCATTAATGAATCGATTTCATTAAACTGGATTCATTGATTTAATGATAAAATTCATTAACTGAATGAAAATTCATTGTTGTTTGAATTTTTTCATTAGATTTTTATTTTTTATTTTTTCATAATTTCATAAAAAAAATTCATTAAATTAATGAAAATTCCATAAAGAAAAAAATTTACTTAACCCTCTAATGCTATTTCTTCTGATCACAATAATATTTAAACCATATATTTGGCGTTGAAAATCTACCATGGAACAAATATTAAAATTTTAATTTATCGCTTTATTTAGGCGATATAGCACAACAAAGGTTGAAGACGTATCTGGGAACCCAGTGGTTAAGTAATTTCGGTTTTTGCTGTAAATAATACTACACTCACAATATATTTTCCATAACCGATTGAGGTTTATTTGAAAAGTAATAGGTAAAGTTTGTTTTCAATTGAAGAATCAATTAAAATACATTGAAACATATTGTTTAACTTTTTATATTCGTCAATAAAAAACAAACTACAAGAAATATTTATCATCTGTAGGAGTTGATATTTTCAGTCAAATAATCTATTTTTAGAAAAAATAATTTAAATAATTTCGTTGTTTTCTGTTTTAAAACAAAAAATTCAAATATTTTCGGTTTTCAGTTAAAAATTGACGATTGTTTTAACAGACTTTTCAATTATCCTTTCATTTTTTAATTGTGTTTTCAATTAATTTAATATGTATTTTAGGTGGTTTTTAACGATAAAATATTTTAAGTGTATACATAGTTATAGAAAAAATAAAAAAATAAAAAATTTTTGGGATGAGATTTGAACCACCACCCTCAAAAATTGAAATTTTGTCAATGCCTGACCTTCCAGACATCTACACCACAACCGATTTGAAAATTGTATAAATTAAATTTGAATTTAAAATATTTTGAAATATTTATTTATACAACAAAAAGAAATTTAAACAAACAAATCTACCCAATACACAATTTGAATTTATAAAAATAATTTGAATCTATCGCACGACTAGAAAAACTGAACTTCGTTTTATATCTAAATTCTTTTGTTTGTTTTAACTTAAAATAGTTGAATATTAAATAATATGAATTCAATCAGTGTTTACGATAACGAAATTATCGAATTGAATGCCAAATTTATTTGAATTGTTAGTAAAAATGTTTAAATTGATTTGATAATCACGGGGTTGCCGGGTTGTAAAAATGTGAAGAAATCTCGATGATGTCAGCTGCTAGCAAGAGGCATATACGACTAAAATATTTACCATACAAATCGTTTTAAATGTTCACCATACAAATCGTTATAAAAACTAAAAATATAAAATACTAAAATAAAATTTAAAAACAAGCTTTTTTATAATGCCCTTTGAGGGGAATTTTTTTACAGAGTTTTTATTTTTAATCTTGTGTGGAAGTAAAAACGAAAGATTTTATATTTTATGAATTTTTTTTTATTCTCAAAAAGTTTTATGCATGTCAGAAATTAAATAAATACAGGGTTATAAATTTTATTCAAATGAAAATTTAACTTAAAAAATCAAAAAAAGTAAATATAACGCAAGTTCTTCTTACTTAAAATTAAATTTTATAACTGCAGTTAAACACTAAATTGTAGGGACTTTGATTTATGTAAATTGGTATTTCTAGTCAGTCGACTAATCTTATTCTCATCTAATTCAGAGAGTATTGTCACTTTTAAGATAATTGTCGTCAAACAGGATGATTTTAAAATCTTAAATAATTTTATGATAAAAATATTTTTGTGTAATTTTGCTCCAAAGTTTAATATCGATGGCTTAATAAAGAAAGACGCTACACAGAGAGAATTTTGCTGGACGAGTTTTAGTGAAATTTTTCAGTAAACTGTTGAAGTTTTCTTCACAATATAAATGAAAAATTTGTGAAATTCGATGAAAAAGCTTCGTATATTTTATGAATATAGTTTTAGTGAAACTTTTTCATGAAACTTTAAGCAAATAAAATGGATTTTTTGATAATATTTTAAGAAAAATTCCATTAATTCAATGAAAAGTATCAATGGACGAGTTCCCGTGAAACTTTATCGATTCTATGCAAAAATTCATTAATATCATGCAGATAATTCTCTCAGGGTATCTTTATTCTTAATTTCTATAGAGGGGAAGGCAATAAAAATATAAAATCGGTGGAAATATTGTTTCTCAGAATGAAACTTTATATTAATACAAAAACAATAAAATAAAAAGTATAATCTAAGTTTTTCAGATTTCCATTTCCTCTAATGGAATATTAATTCTAGTTAGGGCCTTTCTGCATTAAGCATTAAATTTATATACCAAAAATTTGAAAAGAGCAGAATGTTCGTTTTACATTTAGGGCATTTCTTTTAACTATTATATTTATGTGTGATGGGTAATTTGAAATTTAAAAAGATAGATTCAAATAAAATAAAAACAATTTGAATTATAAAAAAATGTTTATGAAACTATTTGTATCAATATAGTTTGGCTCAAGGGGTAAGGCGATGAACTTCTAAACCAAAGGTCGTTGGTTCGAATCGTGTCTGGTGTTGGAACAAAACAAAATTGCTTTGAATTTAAAACGAAAGAAAATTAAATTAAAGAGAAATTAAATGAACAAAGAACGTGTGTGCAGTGTTTTGAAAATTGAAACAAAAAAAAAACTTTCGAATATGAAAAAACAAACCAAAAAATCGTTTTTTTTTACGTTCTGTCAGTTAAAAATTGATGATTGTTTTAACAGACTTTTCAATTATTTTTATTTCTTTTATGGATTGTTTAAACAATGTTTGAAAATAAATAGCAAAATGGTTTGAATATAATGAAAAATCAGTAGTCCTTTTTTTAATTGTGTTTTCAATTAATTTGATATGTATTTTAGGTTGTTTTTAACGATAAAATGTTGTGAGTGTATCAATAAAATAAAATTACGTACACTCAAAATAGTTTGTAGTTTAAATTAACTGAAAATGTAATTTAAAATAAATGAAAAATCACTTGAAAACCGGTCTACTGACTTTTCATTTAAATCAAAAGAACTTTTCATTTATTTTTAAATGTTAATAAATAAACTACATAATCCTTAAAAAATAATGATTTTTCATTTATTTCGTTTTTCTAATTTCAAAAAATTAATTACAAAATCCGTAAGAATAAATGATATTTAGTTTATTTGGTTTTTTTAACTGACCTAGAAATCGAAAAGGAATTCTTTCTTTAACAAAACATTTTAAATGAAAATATTAACTGTAACAGAAAATCCGTATTTATATGTAATTTATTTTTTAAATAAACGACAAAAACAGTTAAAAAATATATTTCTTTGTATTTAAACTGAATAATCATTTAAAAACAAATGTACGGATAACTTTTTAAATAAACTACAGTCAGTTACTGTAATAATATTTTCAGTGTACCTAAAATTGTTGATCAATTGTTGTTATTTCAAAAGTTATGGCGATTTTCGCTTTTTGAAAATTACGATATTTGGCGAATTTGGCAATAAAAATTGACGAAATTAGTTCTACTTACTACTACCTCTAAGTATATAATCTGTGTTTAATTTCAAGAAAATCTGTTTGCTAGTTTTTGAGTTAGAGAAATGTTTGTAAAACGTATCCTGGCGTTATCCTGTGAGTCCTGGAGAAAAACTTTTAACTGATTTTACAATTAGAGACTTTAAACTAGCTTTGTTATTATCGGTAGTGTACGCCAGATCATAAATGTATTTTTGGCAATTTTTCAAATATTTTTTTCTGTTTTAAAAAGTTAATTTTTTCAAATTTTCTAAATTTTCACTTTACATGCTTCTCGCTTGAAAACCGTTCCTTATACAAAAAAAGTTTGAAGGCAAAAAAGTAGACAGTTAAGTTTTCTATGGATATAATACAACTTGTTTAATGAAATATTGTTATTTAGCCAAAGCTATTTAAAATCTGAAGATCGCCTTTAGGCGGCCTTGTGCATGAGAGGGTTAAAAAATGGTTTCAGATACAATTTTACCTCTTTTTGGTTTTCCCTATATACATATGTGTTATTTTTGGGCTAAACAAAGAGACCCTCATCTCGGGAGTTATATCGGCTTTAAGGGAACAAGTTTATTTTAGGGGCACAGCCACGATTTTTCCCCCAAATAGTACTTTTTGGGCTGAATAGGAAAAAAAAATGTATTTGTCGGAGACCGCGTACCTCCGCTATTTATTATCAGATCAATATAACAATATGAGCATCATTGGAAAGGTAATTGAAATGTGTTTAATATGACATATTTACTAACCCATTACGAGCCGATTCCAGTTTTTTTTTTATTTTGAAGCGAGTTTTTTGTGAAAAGCCTTTGAATATCAAAAAAGTGCTTACATAATGGTATGATTTGTTTACACATAATTGCATCTTACTTTTGCTTTTAACCCTTAAGCCCGGTATTTTGTTCATACTTTTGCGAAAAAAGCTGTCAAACTCAATATAAAAAAAATAATTTTTCACTTACGTGGAATTGTTGCGAAATCTATTAAACGCTTCATTAAAAATATGAACAAATCATTATACTAATAATTTCATGTCTTATTAAAATAATTTCATTAAGTCTATGCTAAAATGAAAAATATTTATGAAATTATTTCATAAAAGTAATGAATTTATTTCATTAAATCCATGAAACTTTCATAATGTTTATCTTAAAATTAATGAAAAAAATTAATATATTCTATGAAACTTTCATTAGATCAATGAATCCATTCATTAAAATTGATTTAATGAAACATGTTTCATTAATCCAATGAAACCGTTCTTTGGGGACTTTTCAATGAAAAAATTCATTGTATTAATGAACAAGTTCATTAATACTATGTACAAAATTCTATCAGAGTACCTCTTTCAAAATATATGTTTCATATGTGATTACAGTTTCTATACTGGGATATCACAAGTTTCAAATATGTATTATTACAAAAAAAAAATTTTTTTTCCATTGTATTTCCATATTTTTTTATTCAATTCAATATTAATTATTTATAAGCCTTTTAAACATAAGTACACTGATAGAATTTTGTGCATAGTATTAATGAATTTGTTCATTAGTACAATGATTTTTTTCATTGAAAAGTCCCAAAGAACGCGTTCATTAGATCAGTGAATCGTATTCATTAAATGAAAACTAATTGAAAAAAATTAATTTTTTTTGCTTTACTTTTTTTATTTATTTTTATTTTATTAATTTTTATTTGTACATATATATATATTTTTCGTTTTTATAACGTTTTTGACATCTCCCTGAAGTCGACTTGAACCCGCAATCACCAGAATGTAAACATTATCGCGTTACTGATTGATCTAAATAGCCAAAACAAAATGATGTCATTATTTGGACTTTTATATTTGAATAATTTCAGTTTGCAACCCTAGCGTTCATTACTGGAACATATATCTATTTTAGTAATTAGCAAATTCAAAACCCTTATAAAAATTATAGCATATCTTACGGGTTAGTTTAAAATATATAATGAATTCATTAAATCAATGAATTCAGATTAATGAAATCGATTCATTAATAGTATGAATGAAAATTCTATCAGTGTAGAATTAATTTAATTTTTATAAAAAATGTATGTATTTATTTAAATACCATGTGTCTATTTTCCCATATGATTTCAAGCCGCTTACATGTAACCAGACAAATTACTAAATAAAATCCATATTACCATAAAATATACACAGACAAAAATATCACAAAATTTTATTCAAACAAGTTCTTTCCTGACTCGGTCATTATCATCATTTCGAGTCAGTCATTAAAATCCAGTACTGACACCAGAAAAATCCAGTACTGAAACCAGAAAAACAAAACATTACACAGATGTAGCTGAAAAATTATACAAAATTAAAATGCTTTTATATTAGCTGTATTTTCGGTCATACCTATCAACGTTAAGTATTTAAAGCAAATATACGTTTAACCGATTAATGTATAAAAAAAATTATAAATAATTAAATTTTGATAATTGATAATTATCTACGTTGCAAGTTAACGTGCATACGAAAATTAATGGGTTAGTTTTCATCTCAAACACGTTTTCGTGTACTTTAAGTTTTTTTCTGAGTTAACGAATATAGTTAAGTTGAAAATACAGCTATTATTTCAAAATAATAATAGATGGTAACCTAAACGAATGCGGTTATAGTTAGGGTAACGATATTTTATGTTATTTCGGTAACGGTATTTTAAGGGTAACGCTATTTCATTTATTTTTACTTGGATTATTATGAAATTTTACGCTATTGTAGCCAGAGTAATATGAAGCTTAAATTCTGACGGCTGACCGCACAACACACCGGGAGATGTAGTACTCGACCCCAAAGTATGAAACCCTTAGTATGTGTAAAATTTTAAAGCTTGCCATTTTGCGATTTATGAAACGATTTTAATAACGTAACATTTTTGTAGTCATCTATAATTCTATGGACAGTAGGGCGGGTCGATTTAATAATCGCCCATGGCTCAGTGAAAATCGTATTCTAGGGATCAAAATAAACTTTGCCGAAGGAACCATACCTCTAAAACGAATTCTACTACCCCCCAACTGTTGACTTTTGTCCCGTAGGGTCAAGTTTTGAAAAATCCCACTTTGACCCATTTAGAGTGCCCCAATCGAGTCCAAATGTATGACCGACCCCCACTAACTTTGGAGGGCCGATCCACCCATGCCAGTGGCACACCCCCTGGAACTCCCCTGGGGGGTTCCCCATACAAACATTTTAAAAAATCACCATTTTTGGCACTTTATTTTATTATTTTTTATTTATTTTATTTATTTTTATTATTTTATTTATTTTTTTCTCTTTAGAAATTTATTTAGTCAGAACATATGTAAATGAAAAAATTAATTTAACTTAGTAATAGAAAAGAAAATAAAAAAAATTACTGTTTGAAGTCTTTTTTGCTTTCAAGTCTGGGCAATTTCGCACGGCTCTCTAATGTCGTCACCATAAAAGCCTCTACATTTTCCGGTATAACTCGTTTGGAAACGCTAGCTAGCAATTGAACATGTCGTTCTGTTGCAGGTCGTAAAATAGGTTGTGTGGGTTTTTTAAGCCACCACAAGACACAGCTGCATGTCGTAAACTTACTTAAGCTAAATCGGTTACAGGTAGAATTGAGCATAAAATTATCATAAAGGATTTTCCAGAAGTAATAAAAGGCGCACTTGCTTAACAGAATTTGTGGTCAGATTAACGTTTAATTTACATGTAAGTACTTTATGGGCAGTTTTGACAACAAAATCGGTTACAGGTAGAATTGAGCATAAAATTATCATAAAGGATTTTCCAGAAGTAATAAAAGGCGCACTTGCTTAACAGAATTTGTAGTCAGATTAACGTTTAATTTACATGTAAGTACTTTATGGGCAGTTTTGACAACAAAATCGGTTACAGGTAGAATTGAAATTACCATTTCATTCTTATTACCTCGTCTCCTAGACCATATATAACGCAACAGTTTTTGTGAATGCATTAAGTCGTTGTGAAGAACTCGAAGTGTGAAGTGCTAATTTGAGATAAAAAAATATTTAAAAAAAAAATCATTCCAAATCAAGAAGTTTACAATGAATCCACCATCCTCTACACCGCAAGATGAAGCAATAACAACATCAACAACTATCGAAAACCCAATGAGTCATATACCCAGGCATTATGTTACTGTTTTTGGTGTGTCTACTGATTTGACTGATCTTAATTTACCAACCCATCTGGATATCTTGAGATATTATTTTTACTTGAGCGAA